>PEKF01000019.1:0-234060 GCA_003073195.1 Ramalina intermedia | reverse complement strand
TAAAGATTTAAATAAGAAAATTTATATAAATAATTGAAATTTCTTATAACCGACGGGGGTTTAAGCTCCGCAAAATCCGTAAACCCTATATAATCCGGAAATCCACTAAAATCCGTAAGCCCTATAGTAAAGGTCTTAAAAGGGGTCCTAAAAGGGTCTTAAACCGGTCAATTAGCTAGTAGCTGAACTACTCACTAAAGTGCTTGCTAATTCATGATGAATAGTACATTATCTAGAGGCCTTGCGCACGTCTGTAATGCGTCAGCCCGATCTCACACCACTAAGATATTACTCTTCAAATATAGTGGGCCATAACATGTCGGTGACGCCAGGTAGCACACGGGAGTGCGTAGACTGGGATCTTCTGAAGGCCTCTTTTGAAGATCAGGTGTTTGATCATAATGATGTGATTCCTTAATGTCACGATGCAGAGGCCTCTACTAGGGACGAAGGTGTTCATTGATGCTATGGAAAAAAGACTGAGTAAGGGATCAGGAAAGAAGTGAGGGCCCCAAGCCCTTATCTTATGGAATAGCTTTATAAAGGACGTTCCCTTTGCAATTACAGGGCTTTTTGATGCGATAATATTATGCAAACTTTATCCTATTAATGACCTATTCCACTGGCGAGCCACCAAGCGGGGAACCAGCAGCCAGTATGCAAGCACTGTCAGAATGAGCCTTCACCTGTACCTCTATCACTCCCATCCTCGTAATCGACTATACACACGTATTCGATTGTACTCGCATCCAGCGTCACAGCCATACCCCGCCCTTCCCCTGGGCTATGATTCACTGATCTTGGATGATTTCTGATGGTGGCAAGGGTCACTGTTTCAACTATCACTAGTACTGCTCCAACCCGATTGCGCTAGAACCTCAATTGCGATAGAGTTCTACGGGCTTGTTGATGTTGCTTTCTACCGTTCCTAGAGATTGTTTCTACCTTTTGACGTTTCCTTATTGAGCATTGTGCATGGGGCAATCTAATGTCTGTAGCCTGACAGCTTTTCGCCAATCCAGCGGAGTGCCGGCATAGTGATTGGAATCGATGCGGCGATCATTATCACGTACTGCTCTACGCTGGGGAACGCGTCAGCTTCTAGTCCAAAACCTGAAATCACAACCCACCTCGTCCAAATCATCAACCATGCTGTAGCATCTATTGCATCATATCAGTGACTGTTTTGAGACCTTGTACAAGGATCGATCCATGCAACGTACAGGTTTCATCGGATTTTGATCCTAGAGACTTAATTTGCACAACCTTGATGATTGTAGCGACCATGGAGCTGTAGCTTGTGAGTTTTCATTGGAAATCTCGGAGAATGAAAGCTGGAGAGATGCTGACAAAATACCAAGGCCCATCACCAACATCAATCCAATTTTCTTCCTCAATCTTATATTAAGCTGCCATAGAAACGTGGCTGGGAAGACGGCCAGAACAAAATCTGTAATTATGTTGACAGCTGGTCACATCAGTAGGGAATAATGTTTACAGAACAGCAGCCAAACTTACATCCTTGAAAAAAGGAGTAATACTCTTGAACTTGAGGGCTCAAGCAATCGGACTGAATATTATGGTTCCAGAGACCCTGGACCGGTCTACACTGGGCCATGATGAGTATGGCGGTGGAACCGTTGATAGCGAGTTGGAAGGCCACAAGCGAATAGAGAAATCTTCTCTGTGTGATGAGCTTCTGCAGAATCTCGACTAAGAACAGCGCAAAAGATATACGTCCGAAACAGGAGCTCATTACGTGGAGAGGCTGTTGGATGGTATTGTACTTGAGTGCTTGGACAGTTTGTGCTGGGTCGAGGTCCGTCAAGTGTCTTCCAAAGCCCCAGGAAACTGCGACACTAAGCAGAGCCATATTGATCACCCCACAGACCTTGGGCGGAGATCAGCACTGTCTTAAGATCTGGAACAGATCGAAGTTGGCTTACTAAAGATAGAATCATGAAGTGATCGTCTATCCGTAGCCCATGGTTCCTCTTGAGGCGAGTTAGCACTCGGAGGATTACGACAAAAATTGCGATGGCAGCAAGAGTCCAGCACAGCGCGAGCATCAAGGGACCCAAGTTCGCTTCGTTCTGTCTTGAAACACTTTCCATTTTACTTGCACTCATTCAAATTTCAAAAGAAATCCGCAGCAATGGAAACGCATAGAAAGATTTGCCTTCTGAGTCTTTTTCTTAACAACCACAATCACTGTAAACGGAGGTATACACTGACAAACAAGTTCTCTCGGACGTGTCCACATTCTTGTACAGTCTGTGCCCCATATATGCATGAGGGCTGAATAGAACAGCACTTCAAGGCTGATTTGGTGCGGTAATCGTGCATGCTGCACCATTGATTGAGATGTTTGCAGGGTCACAGTGGCCGCGTGCGCCTTTGATTTGATTTAGGGGCCGCCTTATGGAAATTGTTAACCGTACTGAAGTTGCTCAGCTCTCCCGTAGCTTCACCCTGTTCTGGAAGAACGCGGCAAAAGTAACAGGCGTATGGGATTCGTAGGACTGACCATATCTCAGTACCACTTGATTTGGTTCACGAGGTCTTAGTAGCATAGGGTTACAGCAGCTGGAATTATCCAAAAGCACGATGACGTTCACAGTACACGATCTTGCGGCCCGGCTTGGTTGTGTGGGCCTATCGGGATCAAGTCGCCTTTTCGTGTTGTGCTTGTGGCCCAGCTTGGTTGTGTGGGTCTATCGGGATCAAGTCGCCTTTTCGTGGTGTGCATAGTCCGACTCCTCGGCTGAATGCAGTGCACCCTAGCACGCGAAAACGCCCTGCAAGCCGAAAAGGTGGCACCACGTGCTTCGGTTTCGAGTGGCAGCCAAACGTCAATTTCGTCCGCCTGAACTCACTTGACGCTTGGCCACGATCCCGAATCGCCGCTGTATCATCACTCCTTCACTTCTGATCAGGCATGAAGGATGATACGTCTATTGACCTACCCCTACGCTGGCATTCGAGTCTTGATGACGACGACAAAAGTAATAGCGAGCAGGTTGAGATCACGAACACGTTGTGAGGCTCACGTGTTTTCTGGAGGAACGTTCTCATCCCGTCACTACTCCTACTAAACCTAGTAACTTGGTTGCTGATGTCAAGGATTGCTGAATATGGGCTTGGACCTATTGCACGGCCATCAGAATCAATGGAATGAACGATACTGATGCAGATGAATCAAGCCAGCGAACGTATGCAATCAGTCACTAGACACCACAAATCCACTAGTGCGCGCCTCGCAAGAGATGTGCACCTCCGACTGGCTATTGAGAAGAAGTACACCTCATCCGCATATTGTTCCATCTAATCAATGCTCGCCGGTGAAGAGCAGTCCTACCGGTGAAGATGACCTCGTGGACGCAGATCCCCTACCTGCAAGTGATAGGGTTGCATTACAGGGAAACAAGGTACCCAAAGCCCGCAGGACTCTACCTGATTAGCCCTGGTGCGTATGCATGAACGGTGCCGGACGACTGCTGACAGCCCTTACGAATGTCTTGCATCCCGCAGATCTTTGCAGAGATGAGGAATCTCCGGTATCAATGCTCTTGATTCGGGGGTTACTTTGCCGGGCTTCAACGAATTGGAAAAGCCGCCGCTCGTAAGAGTCTGCCTGCTACATTGATCTGTGTAGCTGATGACACACACGTGGCTTTGGACTTGGGAATAGTCGGGATCCGATCGCTGGTTGTGTCTTGCTAGATTTCGTGCCGTACACTCTAGGCAAGACATGCAATCATTGATCCTCACCGCTCCTCATCGTTGTAAAGATCCATGGCCGTGCGATTTGCCTACTCTTTGGTATTGTGTGCCGATCACCTTCATTTCTGAGCATCCGCACATAGTGGTTGACACCGTTTCAAAAACCTATTCCATGTTTTCGTAAGGGTGATATTGTTCGGTATGCTAGTGACCTAGTGCGATGTGACATCAGAGAATCGCTGTGAATCGTGTGCACACCCTTCTTTTAATATGTGGAGCAACGCGCACACTCCGTATCGGCGAGAAAACACACGAGCACACACCCCGCAGCTATCCAGCATATCTCGAGACACAAAGCCCGAAGAGGGACCCATCGCAGCCTCAGATTCATTGAAATGATGACTGTGCCTCATTCACACGAACAACTGCCAGAGCCATGGAAATAAAGCTGGAGCTCTTGATAAAACTGTTCGTTCAGAACAACCAGACTCAGTTGATAGTGTGGATGGCATTAAACTTGGGGACGGCGATTAAGAGTCGTGATCGGATTTCCTCCACTTCCTTTCGGGTCTATGCCGACAATGATGCTCGAGACTCGGGTGGAAAGGGGCTAGGGCGAGACGCAATGCAGATTTAGTGGAGACGCTGTCATGTGTTCCGTAGACGTGGCACTAGGCAGAACGTGGAGTTAGTATTGTCTCCAAACATCGCTCAGAATAATACAAAGTCTCCAATATCTACCCATTGGAGTGGTAAAATCATTGGATTCTGGCACATTTGGGAACAGCAATACAGGCTCATCACTCGCGACGTGTCTGCCATGTACGCACTATCAACGAAATGCTGTATCACATCTGGCCGGCCAGGTCGACTTGCTCAGGCCACCTTACTGGCCTTGCTCTTATGGAGAACCTATGAAACCACGTGACGGCTTGAGGTATCTCATTCCAGCCACTCAGCTTCGATAAGTCCGGCGGTTGAGCCACTCGGCGTCTGAACATTAACTATGATAAACCTTTCATCAGCTTGCCTGAAGAGACTTTCCCAATCGTCTATATCGCGCTCTCTTGCATTGAAGAGCGATAGCATTGTTAGATCCATTGCACTGGGCAGAGTCAGAACAAAAACCTCGCCCAGTATCATACTTGATGATGTGCTTACCGTGCCTGCTTTTCAGCAACATATGGCAGCGTCCCGGGGTCCGGCATGATGCCATCATTCACAACGATACGAGCGCCTTTTTCAAGGGAGGGCACAAGGCCTTGAAGAATGTTGATGCAATGCGAATCCGACCAATCGTGCAAGACGCAGCGGAGTAGATAGACATCAGCCTTCACAGGCTGGTCCGTGAAGAAGTCGTGGGCCATGAATGTGATGCGATGAGACAAATCACCTGGCAATGCTTCAGCAGCGCCTTTGATTACCTCACCTCTGTCCTGTACAACGAAGCTGAGTGATGGATACGACTGGGCAAGGGCGATGCTGACGTGGCCTTGGGAGCCACCAATATCGACAACCAACCCCTGACCAAGAGACTCCCACGCATGTCCTTTGATAACGGCAAACGGCTGATGACCGAGGGAGCTGCTGAACGACCTCATTGCGCCTGCAAAGCGTTTCGCTTTGTCGGGATTTCTATCCAGGTATTCGAACATCGTGTCATTTGTGTTGTGGGCGAGCGAGAACCCCTGATGTTGATGATTAGGAGACACACGCACCAAAGTGTCAACGTGCAGCTGAGACAGCGATTATACAGTTTCATTCGGCTTTTGACTTTAAAATCTTTGCATTGCATTGACTGTCTGCTTATGAGTCAGTAGCACTGCCATGGGATAAATTATGGGACTTGCACCTGCGCCATTGATTGCCAACATTCATCGAACATAACGCCAAGCCCATCGTACACGTCAGCATGATCGGCCAACATTCTCGACGCTGCTGTGTGAGCCACGAAGCCTTTCTCAGGCTCTGTGAAGACGCGGTGGTGTACCATGGCGAAGCGAAGAATGCGACGTAGGTCAGGCTCGTAGATATCACACCTGGAAGCTAGCTCAAGAAAAGAGATTGTCCCGTGTACAGGTACTTTGGACGCAATGTTGTATCTATAAATGGCTTGCAAACTGGTCCCGTTGAGCTGAGATACGATCAACGCTCCATATCTCAAGGAACGTGGGATCATCACGTAGCTAGCCTACATTTGGTCGCAATAGTGCTAGTGGTCCTTCTAGAAGATCGGAGAGCTCCTTACAAGCTGCGATCGTCGTTGTTCGAGCTTTCTCGATCTCGGGGTGGTTTGTCAACATGCCAAATTCGACCGGCCCGTCCTCATGGAAGGATGGCGAAGGCAGGTTGTTAGAAGATAAGTGATTGTCAATCATGCTAGCACTAGTGGCTATAAGACCAGCCAGACAGGCGATTTGAGACAAAGCCATCGAAAGTGTCACAGCAAATGCTGCCCAGATATCAGACGAGCTAGAGATCAAGTCGTGAGTATGTGTTAAGAGCAGGAGCTTGAGGGGCCTTAGGGGCCGCCTCGGCCCGGGGCATAACCTTGATAGCCTAGATTCTGCGGTCATCGGCTAACCTTCCTGTTGAGGAAGTGCGCCTGCATTTCGCAGCAAAGCTGGGTAATTGTGTATGCTCATATGGCCCCGTACATCAATCAGAGAATGGAGGCATCATGAGTACTCAAGGTGGCCTTGCGGAACTTCATGCATTGTCAGGAATTGAGTTGGTGGAGCAATAGGCCTACTTAGTCCACGCAAGATACACTTTGGCCTAGAGGAGAATTTTTGGGAATGTCGCGGTCATCGATATGCTGAAGGTGGCAAGGCCAGCCTAGGCACTACTTCTGGTCTGACGACGATTGCAACATCTTTAGCCGTCGGTAATGTTTCACTTCAAGATTGGTATGATTTGGTACAGATATACACAGTACGCCGCCTCACATTCCAGGCGGATAGATTGAGAGCTATTTCTAGTCTTGCAAAGGCATTCGCTCAAGTTCTTCAGTGCCAATACGAAGCTGGTCTGTGGATGAGTGATTTACAATATGGTCTCAATTGGCACGTTGAGGGAAAGGCTCTTCATGGTCGGGAGTCCGATGCACTGTTCCCATCCTGGTCATGGGCCAAAAGTCAAGGAGCCGTTTTCTTTGGCGACCAGCATGACAGGCGCAGCTCTTATCCCCGTGAAGACCCAAGAAGCGCGCTGACTTTCATTTCAGCCAGCCATGTTTCAGCAGCGAATTCTGTTGGTGCAGCGCCGAGCATATGTCTCCAGCTTCGAGGACGACTGCAACAGGCTGTACTGCGAAGAGAAGCTCCCTTAAGCCTCTTTGCGCCAGACAGAGAACAGCTGCTAGACAGCCAAGCCGCGGCAGACGGAGGTATTGGGACTACTACGACGACAAGCGAGTGCCAAGGCATGGAGACGCATTCTGGACGCTACAACTTTTTGAAGAGGAACAGCACCAAGGGCCAAGTATCCCCCAAAATCATTCAGTCATTGTGCTGGAGGCGATTAATGATGAAGGGAAACAACAAAATTCTTTTCGCAGGATTGGAGCTGGAACTGTCTTTCATGACAAGTGGTTTGACGGCTGCGCAGAGGAGCTTCTCAAAATTACTTGAGAGGATTCATTCGGCGGCGAAACGCATCTCGGCTCCAATTTAGCAGCTGGGACGGTATGACAGCACCCATGCCACCCCTGCTTCTTACATTGGTCTTTCCACAACACGGCTATTATGCTCGGGCAAACGATCGACGGACATTTCGTCGAGGACTACCTGCACAAGAATACAACTGGTAAGCAAGACTATGATCAGCAAAACCTGGCGGATGGAAGCCAAGAGAACCAATTTTTAAGCTTTGGCCTCTCCTTGACACCATGCCTATGTCAGTTCGGGCATCGATTTCGACCGATTTGAGCGTTGAATTGTGTTGACTCACTTCCTGATACCCAAAGTAAAGAGGCTATTTGACATGGACAATGTCGCCAGGAGGGTCCAATCCCAAGGATGAGAGTCTCGCTAGTATCTCGCTAAACCTTTTGCCTCCCTGGCAAATCTCAGATCAAGTGGTCATGGGGCCGGTCCGTCTCAGCCTCAGGGAGCCATCTCAGGAGATTCGTTACAACGTCCAGAGACTCTGCGATGAGTAAGGCTCCCGTCAGGAACATGAGGTGAACCTTAATAGGGGAGGATAGATTTAGCAAAGGCTCGATCGTGCTAAAAATCTTTCTCTTATTTCCATGCTTCCAAGTTCACCTACTTCATGCAGGGACACTGAAAGGACGCTATTCAAGGATGGAATTTGCGAAGAATGATCGATCCTCCCCACAGGTATCTGAAATGACAGGACTCTTCAAGGTCGTGCATGCACCGTCGTATTCAATAGGGTTCAGGGCCTGCACGAATTCGCTCACTAAGACCAAGCAAAAGCCTTGGTGGGACTTCCTCACGAACAAATTTAGTATCTAGCGACGGGAGACACATTTCTTTGTTTTGATAATACCATTACCACGTGGTTCCGAAGCTTCAAGCCATCAAGGTGCTGCAGTACGTGCACTTTACTTTGGACAAGGGGTTTCTACCGCATGCGAGTTTCTGTAAAGCACCTATTAATCGCAAGCCAGTCCTACTCAGCATGGATGGATGGTGATCTGCTACACATCCCAACTTGGTACTGAAAGGAGACTCAGACCCTTGTCAAACTTGTTCCGTGCGCGTTGGGTCGAAAGTATACCTCCCAGTCCGTACCTCAGTCTGCCAGCCGGCGCTCTGAAATGCATCTTGCGCGAGTCTGAGAAGCATGAGGTCGCTTCCTACTACCACTGAGTAAGCTCCTCATCTTTTGATGGAAATAGACTCACCTTTGGCTCCCACGAGGGACCCACTGACAGGCCGATGCTCAATTCTACCGCTTGCCCGAGAATTGTACGTGGTTTGGCCAACTGGTCCTCCGTCAACACAGCAAAGATCATTCGATACCAGCTTCAGCTGACTTACTCGGTAGCGTCAAATGAGGAAGCCCAAGTACCATGGCCAGTGTGTTTTCTCCAAGGATCGACAGGATGCTCGGGGGTCTTGAATGCGTTGAATTAGCGCAGTTTGTTCCTCAAGGTGTGGCACTTAGTTTACATGGTTTCATCTCTGTACTCTGGGACAGCTTTTCCTTCCGGCAAAATTAAGAGAGCATCGGAAAGTGTGTCGGAATCTTGCCTGAGCACATTCTCATTGAACCATTGACGGAAAATGTCCAACTCGTCTTTTGCTTGTGTCCGTTCCTCGAGCGTGAGGCTGGCCCCTTTGTCCCTTTTTTTACGTTAACCCAGATCATGTTAGATTCCTCTGGAGGACGCCTACCAACGAAATCTTACTAATGGTCCAACATATGGCTCTTTCATATACTCCTTGCGGTATTCTCGCCTGAAGTCGTCGAATTCGTGGTAAGCATCGTAATAATAATGCTTGTATGGACTCTGCAAAGTTCAATGAGAATTAGCGGCTTGTGCAACTGAACCTGGAATGCATCTTACATTATCCAGATATTCCAGCAAAGATTTGCCATGAGCGGCGGGAGGCGGGCATTCTACCCAACGCTCAATGAAGCTGAACTCAGTCCTTGACGTCTTTAGGTACTTCTCCAAAATACAGACGTATGCGTCGAGTAAGGTCTGTTGGTTCTCATTTGCGGTCGGAAAGAATTCCTTGGGATACAAGATCCGGGTTGGGAACTGGCTTATCAGATCCAATCGCAAAGTCAAGGTAGGAGGAGCGCACCATCTTGACTTCTTCAACTCTCATTGTATGCCTTGCTAGAGTATAAAGAGTATCTAGACGTCGTGAAAGAAGTCCTACCGTATCATGATCGCTGGATGAATTTCAGCTCATGCTCCAGGTGCTGCTGAGCTAAGGAGGATTCTCGGTAGTATGGGTAACCTACCGCGATAGATGGCAGATGCCATTCAGCGAAGTAACGCCAAAAGATGGTCTTAGGCCGAAAAGGCCATTGCAAGCTGCAGGCGCTCGAATACTCCCTGCGGCTGAATTACAATTAGAAATATTTGGGAGTCTTTGGAGAGGGTTCCCACTATCCGTGCCAACCGAGAAATCAAGCCATGGATATCCAGCAAGCGAAGCTGCCGCACCAGCGGAGCTTGATCCAGGATTCTGGTACCGATCGCCCCGAGGGTTGAAGGGGCAGTGGAAATCAATCCAGTCAGGTGGGTTCTCGCCCGCAGCGAATGAACACATTTTCGTTTTTCCAACGATCACGGCGCCCAAGTCCAACAAAGATTTTACATAATCAGCAGTCTCACAATCTGCTGGGTATAGATCTGTGAAGGCTCTGCTCATCATTGTCGTCTTGATGCCAGCAAGTTTGAAATTGTCCTTCACACTGACACGGGCGCCGGCAAGTGGAAGTCGTCTGGAAGTTTTGGCATACAGTCGACTGGGAACCGCGATACATTTCCAAACCCCTTCCTGCTCCAGGGTATGAAGCGGCTTGAATCTAGTGCGGCGAAGTCAGTGAGAATTGGTCAGAGTTCCTGGGTCAGTGCTGCCCTACTTGGTCTTCTGCGCTGGCTCAGGGATGACTGCGAACTCGAATGCATCCAAGTCATCTGGGTAGAGACGCCATGCTTCGTAAATGGCATTTTCGTAGACAAAATAAGGGCCGGAAGGTAGCAATGTGTCCATTGTGTTCGCTAATGATAGGTCGAGAGAGTCAAACTTCAGACGGTATTGCTCATTGTTCGAGGAAGTGATCGAATGTTCAAGTACGATTCCTTCTGGCATCTGTATCACAAGAGCAGAAGCAAATGCCTTTCCGTAAACGTCGTCTAATTGGAGAAATCTGGCGATTTCATCTACAACGTCTTGACCGGTAAGCCTGCCATCAGCGGTAGAGATGACAGTCACAGGTCGCAGCGACAAAAGATTTGAATGTGCATCATGCAACGCACCCTCATAATTTCAAGTTAGCCAGCACATCAGGATCGGCATGAAAAGCAAGGTAATATCCTACCTTGATAAAGGGAGGAGCATAATACGCAACTCCGTCCAAGATTATTGGATTTGCAATGTTGTTCGCCATACATGAACAATTTCGGATATGCTACCGCAGAAGACAACCGTGGAATTGTACGACAGTATCAGGATTTTGAGGGAAAGAGGCAAACTCGGTCCGGCGGAGTCTAATGCATTCCGGGTACGTTTCAGATGTTCCGAGATCTTCGGATTGACCAGTGTATCATCTTGACTAACAAATGGCTTGGTCAAGGGAATACTTCTTTTAGCAAGCACAATCACCCAAGGTCTGATTATAAGACTGGAGAGAAAAGAGGCCTGAATTTGATTCCTGTGGTCCCGTACAATAGCTTGTGGAATTACTCTGCAGAGGCCGTCCCCTTCGCAACTGCGGAGGGTCCCAATACGGCAGCAATATATTAACGTCATCCGGTCGATGATCTGATCACCCTTTGCGATGCTAATCCAAATCTTCTGCTCACATCGTCAGCTGCCTTTCCAAGCAGCACCTCTTGGTCATTCCCAGCGTCTGTATCACATGACGGTGATACAAGTCTGCTATGCGGTTGTCGAAGATCAGCGACTAGTCACGGTTGAACAACTTCCTTTTGATTCAATTCTCTTAATCAAGATGAAATTTTTCCCGCGGAAGACCATCAAATCATCGCAGGAAATGGTTCTTCGTCATGGCCTGGAATTCATGACATTTAAGCCTCACTTGAAAATGACTACCGCTTCTTGAGCGGAGTGTATTCCCTAGGACACCGGTGTATTGATGACAGCAATGTTTACGATTTTGGCCGTGATCTCAATATTGATGCTAGCCATGCGCAGACCTAACACAAAGTGGAAGATAGGAGAGCGCAGGCTGAGGTGGGTGGAGATCAGGAGTATCCAAGCTAAGAAGATGGACGTGTCACCTTCCCTCCGTTGAACTACCCGCTGATGGGGCAGCGGTCAGCAGCGAGCTTGATGGAGGTCTGCATGTTGGAAGATTTTGCAAACGGAACAAATCTTCGCGGCAGCTTGATGGGTAAGGAGGTGGCCAGCGAGTTGGCTTGTACCGACGGTTCGAAGAAAGGTTGAGAATGAGCCAGTGTGCTAAAATATCGAGAGGCTCGAAAGACCTACGGGTGCTTGACAACTGCTGAGGCTGTCGAACGACTGAATTACACCCACTTTCAGCCCCATCAATTTGCGTTGAGACCAATTTGAGTAAGAGATTACATTTCTGTGCATAGGGTAATCGAATGACACTGTACAGAAGCATCCTCAAACATAGTCCAGAGAGCATACCCATTGCGGCATCGGTATCCATTGGCCCATCTTTCTCAAATTACAGAAGAGTGAATACTCTCCTTGCTTGATCAGTATTTGAGGCAATCGAATTGGGGACGTATGGGATGTTCTGTGCTCATTCCCGCCCGATCCTTACTGTCGACGGCCAAGGCGCGTATTGTTGCTTATCCTGGCTATCGTGTAAGTTACCGTAAAACACCAGTAGCCCCAAGCGCGTTTCCATCCTGAAACATAGACGAGTACATGATAGCGTTTCATGAGCGTGTGGGTCGCAGTCGATCTCAAGACTTAGCAAATCTCTTCCTTTGCGATCCGCAGCAGGAACAATCTGCAACAGTGCTATCTTGTTCAGTCTACCACGGCAATCGAAGAGTCAAGGGATCTGTATATTACAGCATGGACAAGAACGTCTCCTAGAACCAAACCCCCTCGTTGCCCAACAAGTTGCAAATCAGAATCTTAGAGAGTGGAACTGCTTCGCGTGGGGTACTGCACGGATAGGAGGTAAAGCCAGCTCTCTCTTTACTTGCTTCTTGACCTCGCAGGTCGGCCGACTTTGCTCGAGCTTTGGAAGTGTGCACATGCGCTTGACGATTGCTGATACAGTCTGTTCGTAGATCTCGACTGAAACACCCCCCCTTGACCCTGCGCCATATATCAACGCCCCACCCAGAATTCGCCTTGAGATAAGGCGAGATTTGGACATGGCGGGGACAACGCCTGCAACACAGTCTCTGAAGGTGTTTACAAAACCGAACTCTTCGATGTATGACAAAAAATTGACCAGGAGGCCAGTGCGTCGTCACAGGGGATGGTGCAGTAGGAAAGGTGGGCAGCACAAGGGCAGCCAATACTACAAGCGGTGTCTTTGAGGCTGATCTTCACGGCACAGACGTGTCTGCTCATATCCTACACTACGAACGCCTTCCCAGGCGAATACATACCCACAGTGTGAGCTGCATTGCTGACCATGCACAATGCCCCCCAGCTGAAGAGATTGTGCAGTTTCGACAATTACTCTGCAAGCGTGATGGTGGATGGCAAACCGATAAGCCTTGGCTTGTGGGATACGGCAGGTCAAGAGGATTATGACAGACTGAGACCGCTTTCGTACCCCCAGACGGACGTTTTCCTGATATGCTTCTCGATTGTCAGTCCGCCATCCTTTGACAACGTCAAGGCGAAATGGTTTCCGGAAATTGAGCACCATGCCCCGAACGTCCCAATTATTTTGGTGGGAACCAAATTGGATTTGCGGGACGATTCCAACCAAACGAACCAGCTCAGATCTAAACGGATGGAACCAGTGTCATATGAGCAGGCGATTGCTGTGGCAAAAGATATCAGAGCCCACAAATATCTCGAGTGCTCAGCGCTGACGCAGAGGAATCTCAAAAGTGTTTTTGATGAAGCTATAAGGTAAGCAAAGGAAGAACCTGGGCACGTTCGCTTTGATTTGCTGATAATGCCCAGGGCTGTACTAAATCCACGACCTATGGGCAAGGCGGAGAAGAAGAAAGGCAAACTGTGCGCCATTTTGTGATGATTGAGTTCCCAGCGGTGAGAAATTCTAAATCTGCACGGCAGTGGACAGGGCACGTTTCTGGATTTGAGGCGTTAGATGAGAAAAATTGCATATACGCAATTGAGGAACCACATACCTGGATTCGATTTAGAGGATGATAGCGCCGTGGCATGCCACTGGGGCCAGGCGTATCTGTAAATATTTTGGCAGCTTGTCTTTCGGTCGAATGTTCAACGCTGAAGATATCGATCGACCCTCTTGTCGATACATTGCAGCATCGGGAGTAGCGGGCTTTGAGCTGAGGCCGATTGTGGCCTCTGCTGTTGATCCTGGACCAAAGATACTGTCCTGAACTTCAAGTCATGGGTACTCGACTCATCCGACTCGGATGGACGTCAGAGTGAGTTGGCTCAGGCTTCGCGGATTGCTCAGAGGACGCCGTTTTTTGGGTTTGCTTTGCAGCCTCCGCCGCCCGTCTTCGTCTCTCTTCGTTCAGTTTCGCATTCTTCTGTCTCAGCTTGGACTTTCGATCTCGGCTCTTGCCACCGCCTCCGCCAGCACTGGATCATCATCAGCCTGTACTCTCTTCCAGGGTGATGGAGCTATCCTCACGTCAACTCCACGTTGAGCTTCCTCGCAGGTGTTTCCCCATCATCGAAGCTCGAATGATGGTACAGCTTCAAACATGTCTTCATCCGATCGTACCCCTCGAATTCGAGGAAGGCGAACCCTTTCGACTTGCCCGTCTCCTTGTCCGTGCTGTGGCGGATCGATTGGGGCTGCACCTTGGCAAAATGCCGTCGGATCGAATCGCTCGTAGCTGTGAAGGGTAGATTGCCTGAAAATCACGTAAGCTACAAATCCCGCGCCAGTACTGGTAGAGGACAAATATGACTTGCCAATGAAGACGATAAATCTTTGCGGTTTTCCAGAGTTTGGATCCTCCTTCATTTCCTCTTTACCAGGTGCATCTGTGTGGGATTCGTTTTCGGGGTGGCCGTCGTCACCAGCGCCGAGCGGTGTATTGGTTGCAGCTGAGGATTTTGCAAGAGGCTCGTCTTTTCCGAATTTTCGAGCTCGAGCTTCTTTACGCACAGCGCTCGCACCCATAGTGGGCTATAATTGTCCCTTCGACTCTTTGACAAAAGGCGAGGCTGTTGAGGCTAGCAAAGAAATGTGGCATGGTCTAGGATATCCCTGCTATCACGGCTTGTGCCGAAAGTGTTACAGCTTTGAATACGTAGCGTACGGATACACAATACCACTAAGGGTACAGACAAGAGTACGTCAGTATGAAATGGGATTACATGCATGTAGGGATCATGTGGAAACCGTCCTTGCTTCTATTAAGGTCTATCTAAGAAAGCTTTTGTAGAATGTTGCACCACTGAGCCCATGTGCCACAGAAATTCGATGCTGGTCTAATATATAGAGCCAAGGTGATCAAACAATCTTCGTCAGCTTTGCCGTATAGTCCTCCTTGCTTGATGTCTGATGCTTCGAGGTTTGCATAGAACGTGGAATTAGTGTAAGTAATGCTGATAGCGTTTCGTACCTCGTCGGAAAGCCCTAGGTCTTGAGAAAGCGAATGTGTTGGTAAGATGTAGACCGGATGGCGGCAGTCAGAGTCAGGCTTTCGAGGTATGAGCTGCACCGTCCTTTGTGTAGGAAGTAATCAGTGTTGGTGGTAGAGTCACCGTCGCAAGCTGTGTCTTCTCTGGAGTATTGCCAACGCTACGTGTTGGCCGTGGGCTTCCAACTGCCCCCCCGCTAGCGGAGCGGCGTGCGAGTGATCGTGTGGCAGATCCAGATGCAGACTGAAGTTTCAAGCCTTTATCTCGCTTGCGAATGCCTTGGTGACCCAGGATGGGAGGTAGACTCCAACTCGTATCGTCCAAGGTGCGGGGACATGCTGAAAGCGCGAAGTGTAACGCGGAGCCAAACTGACTGGTCTGGCATTGAGAGTAGAGGCACTGCAGCACTGCCTGCTCGTATTGTCAAGAGATGCATATGAAGCCTGACTGGAGGTGCGTTCCGAGACTACTTACGCTTTGAAAGTCGGAATCCGCACAGAGGCATGCGTTATCTTTGTCGCATGTGCTTATGTACTTGGAGTTCTCCCAGCATTTGGGGACGCATCCTTTGAAGATAAGCCACCCTTCTGGTGGCTTGGGAAGAGTCACAGCTCACCTGGCTGACCGGACACATCCACGATAGCGCAAGCTGCCGGCACAGATGCAAAAGCCAAGGCGAGAATTGAGAGCTTCATGTCCTTCAGACACCCGCTCAAAGCAGGACGTCTGGGATCGAGATGGTGTCAAGGCTGACGGTGCAGCACAGTCGTTGTTGGGTCGTGAGGTAACGACAGACTTATCGCAGGGAAAGATCCAAGAGAAGCCCACGATCGGAGATGAGACTCAAGTCACGATCGGAGATGAGACTCAAGTCAAAAACGAACGTACCAATAGGGACGATCAAGTCTCAAAAGTCGAGGTATCCAGGAGAGTGGAAGGATGCTGTCAGTGAGCCGAAAGAGTGGTCCTCAACGTGGCAGGAGATGTTTTAGAATTTGGCAGCGTGGTCATTCTTCATTTCGGCAAGTGCAAGAGGCTCGTCATCTCCGAAGAAGGCAAGCGCACCCTGTACCGTCGTTGGCACAACTCACCTTCCTCGTGGAAGCTCGTATTTTATTTGATACAGTGCATGGGTCGCTATTCCTATGCATTTACTTATCTTTCTTTGCTTCAATCGTTTCTGCGGAGGTTGATCGCATCAATGTCTTGTCTGTCGTCACCAACGTCAACCAGGCAAAGGCAGTGTTTATTTGCGCTCTCAACGTGGGCCGTTAATAGAAGAGCAATTCCACAGCTTTGTCCCCATGACCATAAAGTTCCTTGATGGCTCCTCGGTTCAGCAGGGTCTCTATGAGAGGAAGCGCCGTATCCTTCATGTCCAGGATGCCCCTTTTCTTCTGGTCAACATAGGAGGCGTCGACGATCACACGCTCCAATTCAGAAGAACTGAGGGCTCCTAGAGAGAAATTATGAGCTATTGCGACCCAATTGACAACCCTTCGACCTACCTGAGTCTAGCAGATCATTGATCCTGGACGGCGTACCCACGCCTATACCTATTCTGAGCGGAGTGAGACTTTTATTTTGGTGAAACGGGAGAGGGATTTGTTTCATACCTCGTTCTTTTAACATGGGACACAGCGTCCTTGAATTTGATGTGTTTGGCAAAGAGCTTAGCAATAGAGGACTCGTCCGTTTGGTAGACTCGTAGCGCTCTACCAGGCCCCGTCAGTCAGGCACTATCCAGGAGGAGCTGCTAGTGTTACCTAGCAATATCCGCAGCACGTATGCCAGATGATGTGACTAGGAGCTAAGGTTGTCCCGTCAGTCATGAAAGCTGCCAAAAGAATGACTTTGAAAGGCTTGACGCAGGTCTCCTCAACATGCCAGGTTTCCAAAGGGTGCCATCATAACGACGAAGTCCTCTACTTCACTTCACGATATCCTACGATGAGGATGCGGGACTTTATGAATGCTCTTACAAGTACGAAGCATAGTCCAACTGATCTATGAGACTCTTATGCACAACCTGTCCAACAGCAAAGTATCAAAGGCACGGAGAAGAGGAGATTGATCGGGGAACGCGAATGAACCAAGCAAAGTGTACAAACCGTATGTGGACATCCAGGAGTTTGAGCAGACGTGCATAGATGTTGCTTAGCATTGGTCCCTCCGGTAAAATGGTCCATAAAGGAGGGTAGATTGTCCAATATCCGGGGCCGATTCCACCCACTTGTATCACAAAATGCCCTTTCTACCCACAGAAGCATCGTAATCAATTTCTCAAGATCTCAAAAACTTGAATCATTTGGTAACGCATACCTGGAATGTACCGATCTTGAAGCTCGACAGCACTCAAATTGGGAGCAAACCGCTTGGTGCTTCGTGCAACGTGATCCGCAAGTAGCTGACTACTTAGCCCAGCAATAGCAGGGTTGAAGTTTTCTACATGATCAGAGCTATCCCGGGGCACAGATTTTTGCGTCTTAAGCCGTTTGACATTCTGCTTTCCCTGATCAGCATGACTGGAGTCTTCAGAAGCATGTCGCTTCTTGACCGTCGAGACAGGCGCAGGCCCCATCAAAGCAGGCATTTGATGAAAGACAAGCAAAGTTGCTCTTGGGAAGGCTCTTCGTGCTGCACTGAAGCTCGCCCCAATGAAGAAAAAAAGTGTCGATGTTGCAATAATTTTTAGGAAATGCTGGCATGGCGCCGAGACGCTACCATATCTAATCTAATCTAACCGGTCCGTGATTAGCGCAATTGATTGTTTACTTTTGATCGTGGATGGGATCGCTGCGCTCATGTAGCCTATCCGAGGCAAGAAGCCTGCAAAGGACTGCAGCTCCAGGCGCAACATGGATATCTTTGACGAATCTCGGGATGGTATTGAGGCTGAAGACGAACTGAGCGCGCCTGTTCGACCTCTCAGGACCCCACGAGAGTCCCTAGCTCAGCAAGCACGCTCCGCTGAGAAGCCAACACCATACGCGAACGTGAGAAAGCCTCTCGAGAATTACATGCGGAGCCGCTAACAACCTGAGGGCGCAGCTTCGACAGCTAGCCGGCCTCATAAGACGGCCTTCCACAACGCCAGGAAGGCGGAAGTCTTCTCTGGGGCTCAAGGCTGTTCAAAGCCGGCAAGCACCTGCAACGCCAACGACTTCTACAAAAAACACCGCAAATACAGGCCGTGTGCTTCAACCAATCTCGGCCAACAGGAGCAACCCTGCGACCCCGTATGCCGTCAGAGCGCTGCAACAGCGACGAGCTACTCCAGGATACGAGCGGCGAAAGAGTGGACGACTGCAGCGAGAAACCCCAAGAGACGCACTGAGGAATTTGAGCAGAGGTCCGTATTAGCTCAAGACCGTTCAAGAAGCTTAACCTCACATCAAGAGTAGTTTTGGCTCGAGCGAATCCAAACCCAAAAGCGCCCTCACCAGAAGGGATAGAAGAGAAAGAAAACCATATCAACCCCGATGATTACTCAGAAGATGAGCTAAGCCCCGAGCAGCCAACATTGACGCTTCCCATAGAGCAGTTCACGGGTGATGGAGATAGCTTTGATGCTCCTCCGCCAAGGCTTTCGATGCCAATTGAGGACGATGACCGAACAGAGCGATCAGTTGAGATACCTAGGCGAGAGGCGGCTCGTAATAGACAATCGAAAGACGGAACAGTCTTCGATCAGTTTGAAGATGCCGACATGTCTGAAGAGAGGCAGCGAACGCCAAAAGTAGCCGCAGACACGGTACTGCCACTCGCAGATGAGGAGAGCGCGATGGAAGACCTAGGCCAGGAGACATATCTAGGGTTTGCCTCAGCAAGCTGACTTTCATGAGAGCGGATCGCTGATGTGCGCACAGTGGAGACACGGGTGACTTGCGTAGACTAGCTGGTCTTGACTCCGACCGCCGCCAGACGGGTTTGGACATGGAAGATACAGCCCGTGCGACCTCCGCAGACGCTTTTTCGCCCTTCGCATTGCGACTTTCGGATTTTGTCGCGCGGCGGGATCCGGCAAGCCCGATGGAGCCTCAGGGCTGGAGTCCAGGCCAAGGTGATGTATCCCTCTCTCAGGGTCTCCAAGGAGCCTTCGACGAAGACGAGTTACAATCCGAGCGCTATGTCTCGCCTATGACGATGATCAAGGCCACTCAGAAAGCCACCATACCGCGGAAAAGACAGTCCAGGATGGTTCAATTATCACGGCACGGTCTTCCGTATGCCCCGTTCCCGCGAGCCATCACCAAAAAGCTTGCTACAAGCTTCGCTCGCTCAGCCACCAAAAAGCGTTCAACCCTCAACAAAAGCACCGTTGAAGCAATTGTGCATGCCGGAAATCTCTTTCTCGAGCAGCTTAGCGAGGATCTCGACTCGTATGCTGGCCACGGAAGGAGACGCGGCATCGACGAGACAGACGTCGCTATGATCTTGCAAAGGTATTTTCAGATGGAGCAAAGCCGTCAGCTAGCACCAGATTTTGGCTAACTTCTGCGCCAGGCAAAGACACGTATCATTGAAGACCAGTGTTTTCTCCCTCGCGGACAAGCTGCTTCCTTGTGAATTGGTATCGGATCTCCGTATGCCAGTACCTAGGATCATGCCACGTGGGAAGAAGCGCTCACCAGGCGCATCGACGAAGCATCCTGCTAAAGATGAAGACGTTCTCTGACGACACTATTCTCACCAGGCTTTGTTCTGCCTCACTCTCCTGGCTATATCCGACGGAGGCTTCCTTACGAGCATCCAGAACATGATAGCAGTAGCAGCGGAAAGTGAATACCTTTGACATGATGTTAATCGCGGGATCCACTCGCACGCGAGATTGCCAGACCAAAGACGAAAAGGGTTGGAAATGACATACCAGGTAAAGATGTACTGCGTGTGGTTGTTTCTCAAATTGACATCGGCAGGTCTTCCTATGGGGATCCCGGCAGCTTCCCGATCATACGCCATTAACAGGTCCGGTACTGTAGTACTAATCAGCTTATGCACCGAGATGATTCCTGGATGACCACGATACCCATAGTCTCCTCGATCCACACAGGCTCGCTCCCAGAGAATTTGGCCATCTGCTGCACGTCGGGGAAGTGAAACAATCCTAGTTCGGGATGATTGTCGGGAGTGAACATGTTTTTCTTCCAAGGCTCACGCAAGAGACCTTCCACAGTGACAGGTTGGGCGATCAAGCCGCCCTTTCTATCTTGCTGCCTTGCAAGCTTCTTCGGAATCCACCCTCTGTTAACAAGAACCTTTGACGCATTTCCCTCTCGCTCTAGAGGTGTGACGACCAGAAATCCATTCTTGCCGTCATGGATCCGCGGACCTATAAGCATCTCTTGATCGTGCCTGAGCAAGCCAGTTGCGTACACCCGCCGGTAATCAAAGTCCTTTATTGCGGATGGGTCGACCTGGGGAGGCAGGGGCAACGGCGCTTTGAGGATCCGATCTTCGAATTTGGTGATGAGTTCTGTTTTCCACCGCAGCCTGAAGACCTGCCATGTCCCAAGCGCGAAAGCCGTCGTGGGGATGAGGACTTTTGCAGCATCTTAGCTAGTTGCTGAATTGACTGGCTCCAAGAGGGGGAGCAGACTTAAGATGATGAGCCCAGCGCCATGCCTCCGGCCTGTTTTTATAATCTGAGGAGGGTTGTCGACGATCGAGGTGAATGACGGGTTGTCCGCAGGGTTATGAGCGTAGCGCCGCAGTACAGGGTTTTGGGGTTGGTGGTTGCAATGCAGGCGTGGTCGTATCGGAATAAGTCGAGTAGACAAGGGCCTTGTGCGAAACAACGCACGACATAAGCTGCTTCTCATCCTGATAGCAATGCGTGATCCATCAAGGGTGCTGTCTCAAGTGGAATTGCTCAGGTGGAGTCATAGTACTAACTATTTTCACATCTGCTACCCGGCAGAAGTGTTGATGATGCACTGACACCACTGAGCTGCACGTCACAAGCTGTCGATCAACGCTGAATGTTCTACTCGTAAGTCTGACCCTTCGGTTTGATGGCCTCAAATTCAGGCAGTATCATCCATCTCAGCTTGGTCGTCTAATCTGGCTGCGTCATGTTCTACGACGGCGACCTTCAATCGGGCATTGCCCTTGCCTTGCAGGAAACCAAGTCGGTAGCTTGCTTTCTTACCGACAACGGTAGCGAAAGCAAGCGCTGGCAAGAGAGCTATCTCACCGATGAGCAGATAGGTATAGCCTTACGCTCGAGAGCAATAACTCTACGCATCGAGTCCGGCTCTCAGGAGGCAGGATTCCTGGCCGCATACTATCCGGTGCCACAGGTTCCTGCCTTCATTGTGATATTGTAAGAAATCCATGTCCTGCTTGAGACGTAAAGGCTTATGGATAGCACAGGAATGGCCAGCTCTTGCTTGATCTCCGCTCCGGAGAAGGGCCGCACACCTTCAAGGCCTCCGTCCTCAAAACATTGAGTATGACGCCAGAACCTGCATCTGCTTCCGCTTCACCATCTGCTCCAGACTCTGTACCCGCCACATCATCTGCTCCAAACCCTGCACCCGCCACACCATCTGCTCCAGACCCTGTACCCGCCACACCATCAAGCCTGCCAAATGTAGACGTTGAAAGCGCTGGAAGGCAAGAGAATGCTCCTGTGCCTGTAGGAGCGGTGGAGTCCAATAGCAATCCCTCGGCTGTCGCGAGACTGTTGGCAGAGCGTAAGACAAGGCTGGAAAAGGATAAGCAGGCGAAGGATAAAGCAGAAAAGGAGGACCGCCAGGCTAAAGCTGAGGCTCGCATGCAGTCACTCGCCCAAGACCCCACATCCACGAAAGGAAAGCAGGCTTCCTATGCTTTGCAGGAAAGGAAGCGTCAGAAGGAAGCGAGACTTGAGAGGGACAGGATCAAGCAGCAAATTGAACATGACAAAGCAGAGCGGAGGGAGAAGGAAGAAAGGAGGAAAGCTCAGGCCAAGGCAGAAGCCGAGAGTCGTGAGGATGGTGTTGCCAATGGTAGTTCATCAACTCCTTTGGACGGCAGTACTCAGACATTCGTCTCAAGCTCCGTACCCAAAGTCCCTAAGTCTTCGACTTGCGCTATTCAGATACGTCTATTTGATGGCAGCAACATCCGCTCCAAATTTCCCTCAGACCAATCGTTGAGAAGCCATGTCCGAAAATGGATCGATGAGTCGAGAGAAGACGGGGACGCACCATACACTCTGAAGCAGATACTGACCCCATTGCCTAATCGAACACTGTCTATATCCGAGGAGGAGCAGACACTTCAGGATCTAGGTCTCGTTCCAAGCTGCACGCTGGTCATGGTTCCTGTCCAGGAATATACCGCGGCCTACACAAATAATCAAGGCTTGCTCTCCAAAGGTGCCTCCGCTGGCTACAACATCGTTGCATCCGGCGCTGGGCTTGTTGCAGGCGCCCTTGGCACCTTCCTTGGTCTTGGTGGAGTGCAGGCGGAGCCAGCAGGACAGCCTGAGCCGTCACCACCAGAGCAAGCTCGAAACCCTGAGCGTCGACCCCAGGACACATCTTCCCGCATCAACGTCCGTACCTTGCGTGATCAGCAAAACGACCGAGACCCCCATCAACTCTATAACGGCAACCAAGTGAGTCTCCTTACGTGTTTTCCTGAATCGCATGCGTTCTAATCGGTGTAGCTGAACTTCGAGCCACGAAGAGATGACGACGAAAAGCATGACTAGACATGGTGTGTGATGTGCAAAGTCCTCAAATCTGGGTATAGCGTGGAGTTGGGCGCATTGATGATGCACATGTACAGTACTTGGAGTCTCTAGCTTAATGATCACACTCATCTTGGTATAAGGCATCCCCTTCTCATGTCCTTTTGCGACCTGGAAATAGCCTCTGCTCTGGCTGCCGCTGGGTTTTGCAAGCGGTCGATCCCTTGTGCCATCTTTAGCTTGTGTGACCATAATATACACTATCGTTCGCAATAGTCTTCAGCAAAGTCATGGATGACTTTTTTCTTGTCGATTAGCAACCTCTCCGAGTGAAAGAGACCAGAGCTGAACAATAGAGGCAATAGGCATCTATAGGATTCAAGCAGACAGCATGGGAGGAGATCTTGTGGGTAGAGCGCCTGACCGGCCATACAATTGGGACGCAGGGCATCGGGTTTGATGTGAGCTATGTGGCGTTAGGTCAAGCGGAGACATACTGGTGACCATTTGTTGCTCGCTGGTCAGGCCGTGTCGATGCCCTTGCCAAAATTCTTGCCACCAGCCAAAGAGCTCGAAGCTATATGATGAGCAACACCACCGTGCTGACGAGAAGCATCGCATGGCCTCTTGATCTCGCAATTGACTGAGAAGAGATTGGGTGCTTCCGACTTGATGCTAGCTGTCCGCACTTATAGAGTACACAATTTAGTCGCCGCCAATGCTGATGCTTTTGCGTTCACCTCCAACCAACGATCTCCATATACACTTCTTGCTATCCGATCATATCCGTCTAGTACTGACTGGCAGCGGATTGACAAGCTTTCTACAAGGGACATTAGCCGTTGACCGTCTTGCCGAAGATTCCATAAAGCTCTTACCAGCTGCTCAAGATACCAGCCGCAAATCTGCATGTTGCCCTGGTTCTCATCCAGGCACTTGGTGAAGGTCTTTGCATCGTTATCGCAGCTGCGAGCGCCCCAGCTGTTGTTGTTCTGGTAACTCGTTTCTTGACCCTGGGATGAAAGGGAGTTGTCTGCGGGCTGCTCCGCCGCCTGGGTTGATCCACCTCCTCCGAACATGCCGCCTATCGCATGGCCGATCGAGGAGCCGACAGCTACGCCACTGGATGAGTGTTAGCTTGTTCACCTTGTCAATGTTGAGGACTCTGCATTGCCATTGCTGGATTTGGTGACTAGGAAGAAACCTACGCTGCAGTAGAGGCCATCTGGCCAAAAAGCCCTGGTCGCTGTCCTTGCTGGCCTGGGGCTTGTTGGGCTCCCGCAGGAGGGTGCGCCGCAGTGCTAGCAGGACGAGCTTGCTGTTGCGGTGGCATGGCTTTAGGCTTTGGAGCGGCGGACGGAGCGGAGGGTCTGCGACCACCACCGCCACCACCACGAGAACGAGGCATGATGTATGTTTGTGAGAGGAATATAGAGTGCTAAGCTTAGGTAGAGAGTTTCCTGGTCGTTGCAGTTGGTCAAGCCTGGTCGAAATTCAGAAAAGGACGATGGAAAGATGATGGAAATGATCATACGCTCTCAAAGCGGTTAGCGGCAAGCCCTTTCGCGACTCGGCAGTCATCTCAATTCTCAGTCCCTCGGTCATAAAGCACCAACACTTCACTATCACTTGATCTCGAAATTGTGCATCTGGTTTTGGATTATTTTTGGTTCAACTAGCTATTGTCTCGCAGCAAAGTACAGAAGCTTGGTCTCAGAATTTCCAAACAATCATCACCCTTCTCTGATACTGCATGGATCCATACTTGATGGATAAGTGTCGTATGATGCCCGCACAAATTGGAGCCTGCGCGAAACAAAGTGTACCTGTCAGCAGACTAGAGCCATTCTACCGTGGGGGAGAATATCCAATGTACCTTCAGCGAGGCGTCCACCACCCGCACCTGGGGTGCAGATATCAATTCTGACCCTGCCTGCGTCTGCGTAGCATGAACCTGATAGGATCGTCTGGCATGCTTGCAAGAATAGAGTGGCCGATGGCCGCTCCATCATTCCGGAGATGGCATCTTCCCATTTTCAATGCTCTGTTCCTTCTGCTCTTTCTTTTGCTTCTTGCGAAGCTTTTTTTCCGCCTTTCTGCTCGCTTTTTGGGCTTTGGTCTCTTCTTCATGTTCCTTGGTCGAATCAGTTTGAGCATGAGCCTCAGTCGAAGCAGTCTCTTCATCCGGTCTTTTACGCTTCTTTTCGTTTTGCTCAACCTTGGAAGCCGCTGTGGCTTTTGCCTGTCGCAACCTCTCTGCCTCCTTCATATCGAATTTGTCATTGCCAGCCTACATTGTCAGCCAGCGCGGTCGAAGTCAAAGCTCATAGACGTACTAAACCATGTTTGATAAATCGCCCGGCAGCAGCTTTGTCAAGTTGTGCATTGCGCTTCGATCCAGAGGACTCTGCAGAGTTGACCTTGGAAAAGTATTGTTTGACTCTAGTCAGCTCGCGGAAGATGGGATGCTCCTTTGCATTGACGCCATTCAGCCGCAAGTACGCTGTAATGATTAGTCTGCGGGGACGCTTGCAACATCAGCGTACCAGGGAGCGTACAGAAAATCATAGACTCGATCGCATAAGTAATGAGGATGTACAGCTGAGCTTTGTCCAACACTGGCAGTTTGCTCGCATGTTCAGACAACGATGCTTTCAGTAATGGGGACAGTGCCTCTTCCAGGTCGTCGATATCATTGTCCAGAGCTTCGATCAACGGCACAAGATTACTGCCTTCCATAGCGCCCTGAATTCAAGATGAAAAGACCCTTGCATCAATATCCAAGACCATATAGCAGCAATGTATGAGCGCCAGTCATTGCTCCTCGACACTCTGGTACCTTTCTGGTAGCAAGGAGCACATTCACTGAAAGAGGATGGGAAATGCCGTGGTGACCATTTTTGGGTGCCAAGCGGCGTTTGGCTCCCAAGCGCAAGCGCCCAAAGCCCCAAAATGCTATATTCAAGATGACGATTATATTCTCCTGCCCATGTATATAAAGCCGAACTGTCTCGAGAAGTTCATGAATCGTTATTGACTCATTTCCAATGAACCCCCTGGACCATCCCGATATTCCACCTAGAGCATTCTTCCTAGACTGATCATGCTCATTCGATGGTAAATAGAATCTAGCATTGGCCTCCCAACCTGTCTCCGTCCATTTGGAGACGGCCGCTCTTGTGGGCTGGGGCCGGCGTGATCCGTACGGAATCAAGATGCTCAACTTCCTACAAGCCATCTCGATGGGGGCCAGTTGTACAGGAATTGCCGTATTCGAGTGCCCCGGATGAGATTGGATTGAAGGAAAATGATCTGGACAACGCTGATGGTGACGGGCGGGAATTGCTCGACAGTGACCGTACTTACTCAATTTTCCATACGGATAAGAAGAAAAGAGAGGTCCCTCGAAGAATACACGTGCTAGGAGTCGGCAATGTTGGCACATTCGTCGCGCACTCACTTGCCGGCATACCAAATCGTCCCCCGATCACCTTAATGCTGAGGGGGATAACCCAAGCAAGGACATGGAGTGAACGGAAGGATAGCGGTACCTTGAAAATTACGACGCACAATTTGACCGAGGCGAGGGATGGATTCGATATTGAATGGCCGCAAAACTCTCGCGACGAAGGCGGTCAAAGCGTTCATGAATCAGTAGTAGGGGATACCACACAGCATGGAGGAGCAGTCCAGGTCAATACGGGTCCGGTGACGAAACGAGATTCGTCGATATCGTTGTCCGAGGATCAAGCTCATCGATCGCCGGGGAACAACTTCCAAGACAAGGTGAATGATGGAAGCACGTCCGACTATATCCCAATCAAGAGTCAGAGCTCCGCAACTCAGCCAGAAAACTCTCACCAGTATTCGAATTCATATGTTACATCGCGGGGTGGCTATAATGTGGATACGGACGCAGAAGAAAGCCCGAACAGGACCCCGAAAGAAAATGAATCGATCATTTACAATCTCGTCGTGACTCTCAAAGCCTATGCAACTGCAAAGGCCATCAACAGCATTGCCCACCGGCTAACGCGAGAATCAACCATTCTTTTCCTGCAGAACGGCATGGGCATTATAGATGAGGTCAATAACCTTGTCTTCCCAGATCCGACACAGCGACCAACGTACATGGTGGGAATCAATTCCCACGGTCTCAAAAAGGGCAAACTGGACTTCGAGGTGATCCACTCAGGAAAGGGTACCATCGCTTTGGGAATAATGCCACCACTGCTGGTTCGTGACTCTGAACGCATTCCCACCCTAAGCGAGTCCTCGGCTTCTGCACGCTATATGCTCAGGACTATGACAAGGACCCCAGTCTTTGTAGCTGTTGGCTTTCCACCAACCAAACTCTTGCAGCAGCAATTAGACAAGCTTGCTGTCAACGCCATCATCAATCCCTTGACCGCTATACTCAATATCATTAATGGTGGCTTAGTCGCCAATTTCTACCTGAAACGGGTCATGCGGTTACTCCTTGCAGAGGTTTCGCTCGTGATCAGATCCTTACCAGAGCTCGAAAATGTGCCCAATGTCAAGATGCGGTTTGAGCCAGCCAGACTGGAGCGCATAGCCTTGTCAGTGGCCGAAAAGACTTACCAGAACGATAGCTCTATGCTACAGGACGTCCGTTATGGTCGACAGACGGAGATTGACTATATCAATGGATATATCGTCAAGAGAGGTGAGGAGCTTGGTGTGCACTGTGTCCTGAACTACTTGCTCATGCACATGGTCAAAGCGAAAGGCGTGATGACTAGCCTCGACAAAGAGGAGCGATTACCCATGAGCTTTTTCAAGGATTCTGAATAGTCAAAACCAAGTTTATGAATTCATTGACCTACTCGCTCGCTCCATGAAACTAGTTGGATGTCATTCGGACCATGTGAAGTGCCGCGGTGTGCAGTGATGGAGACTCATGGCATGCACACCACAAACCTGGTAAGAGGCGAAGCGTGTCGAGTCTGAATTCAGGCTCTTCTAAGCTTTGCTTATTTACTTGTTTCTGACATTGTGTCTAATGAATTTGCAATCAAGATTTGGATCTGCTCCCACCTCCGTTCGAGAACATACGATATTCCGGGAGGTATTTCACATTTCCTTCCTTTAAGACTTTCAAGCGCTTGTTCCGCCTCTTTTGCATACTCTGTCAATACACACTCAGCAATGAACGCGCTTGCCTCTGAATCTCGTCGTGCGTTCTCTGGCAGATTGCCTTGTACATATTTCTCCCATTGGCGAGGCCTGAGAGTCCGAATTCTTGCAGCCACCTCGGTCCTGTAGCACACCCCGTCATCGCTTACGGTATAATTTCTGCTCCGGACGTCAGCATTCACGCAAGCGTTTCTCTTGTTGCATCTGGCTTCTCTCCTACCCCAGATACCCTGCGTCTGCAAGGCTGGCCTTTTCTCCAGCATTGAGACGAGCGAGCAATAAGTGATCCAGATGCAGCAAGTCCCACCTGTTGGTCTCAAGAATGAAGCCGTCTACTACGATTCAGTCGCTTGATCATAGCACCAACAATTCTTGAACGTACACTCAGCTAGAAGAAAATCGTTCGAATGTGAGCCGTACGATGTAAAAACCTCTTCTCCGACATCTGGGAAATCTCAATAGACTACTGGATATGGGATTGGAATTGGCCACCTACTGTAGGCCCGGTCGCTCGTGACAACAAATTGCCCCTTGTCAAAAGTGACATTACACTGGTACTTCAGTCAGGGATTTCTTGGATGCAGAAATCCACTCACTCCTTTGTCCTGATGGTTGAAGAAATCAATATACGGGCACAACACCATACGATCTTCTATTGATGGAGGCTTCTTCGTTCCAGGCATTTCATAATAGAAGCATCGCGTGTTCACGGTCAGCCAGCAGTATCGGAAACGGGAGAAATCTGCTTCCAGACCGCTCCGTGAAAAGTGCTTCCAATCCTTCTCCAGCTTCTGTCTTTGGCGCTGAAGCAGGTGACATGCCTTTGACTGAGACTGCAACGGCTCATGACTAAGTGACTGCTCGGGAGCATTACGCAAGGCAGGAGGCAACACTTTCGCATCATTGAGGACCTCACCGATCCAGCATATTGGCATGGAGCACTCTAAGTCTTCTTTGGAAGGCCATGTCTCCCGCCATGCCTCGATTCTCTTCAGTTCAGGAACACGCGAGGCAAGAAAAGAGGCAAACAGGCCATGAGTAGTAATGCCACGAAACTTTTGGCGAAAAGTCCCGGGAATTGACTGGGGTGTCAATAGCGCTGATGAGGGAACATTGACGAGCTCATCCCCAGCCTACTCATCTTTCAGCAGCCATATTCTCGTCGATCTGCTCTCAAAGAAAGCACCTTGATATTGCAAGTGGCAATGATCCCTAGACCGCCGTTCGGCGTTTTCGCAGGGCGGACGCCATTGACTATAATCCCCTGATCCTTGGCCCATCGAGCGAAACGATCGTGGTCGTTTGCTGGCACTGAAGCTTCCATCAGATTGATCGATGTCTAACACGCACCATGTCCCATTTTCCTTTAGTCAGATTGACCAATTGCAAGCATTGGCTTCGGGCATGCACAGACCAGAGTGAAAATAATTAGCCGAGCTTTAGCCAGGCTATATAAATGACCGAATCGGACGCCCCGCCCTTGCTATCGCTGTAAATTGCAGCTCATAGTAGGCAAATGGCACGTAATGTGCGTCTACCTGCTATGCAAGCATATTCTCTGCAGAGGCTCTTGACGCTTCCTTCAAGCCTTCGACTCGCGGTCACAAGCTCGGCGCGAGCCTTTTCCGTACTTCAGCGCCCTCCTCCCAAGTATGATGGACATGTACCTCTCAACAACATTGAGCGAGGTGCCTTGGCTGCTGGGTCCGCAGTCATTTCGCTGATGGATCCCTACCGTGGAGGCAAGCTCTTCTGGCGCCCACGCCAACAACGTTGTGGCTGATGCCCTAGAAGATCTTATTGCAGCTCTTGGGGAGACTACGGCAACGCCATACTTCATCTACCGTCTGCGAGATGCTATGCTCTCAGATGCCACAGGACGCCGCATCCTCCGCGATCGACCGCGGATGACCTCGAAGACGATAGAGGTTGCGAGACTACAGCAATTGCCGGAAAACACAGTCGGCCGTGCATTTGTCGGCTGGCTTGAGCGTGAAGGCATCGAGCAAGACTCGAGAGATAACGTTCGATACATTGATGATGAGGAGTGCGCCTATGTGATGCAGCGCTATCGGGAATGTCACGATTTCTATCATGCCTTGACTGGTCTGCCTGTCTTTGTGGAGGGAGAAGTGGCGCTCAAAGCATTCGAGTTCGCGAACACCTTGCTGCCAATGACAGGTCTGAGCCTTTTCGCAGTGCTGCGGATGAAAGCAGCACAGCGGCGGAGGTTCTGGAACACCTATCTTCCCTGGGCAGTGACCAACGGCGTCAAGAGCAAGGAAATAATCAATATCTATTGGGAGGAACAGCTCGAGAGAGATGTGGATGAGCTGCGCGCAGAGCTTGGGATTGAGACACCGCCGGATCTCAGGGAGACGAGGCGGCGGCTGAGGGAAGAGCGTAAGGCTGCGCAAGAAAAGACATCCACGGGTAGGCAGAGACCCAAGTGAGATCAGGTCATCAATATTCTAAGTTGTGGACTTCTGGCGACTATGCTAAGCACATTGATGACGTGCTGCTCTATGAATATTGCTCGCCAGTACCCGCCTGAGCATGCAGCTGTTTCAGGGAGCAGAGGCGTTTGTGATGTCGTATGCATATGCAGCATTGCGGCGCTGGTGGCACGTTCAGCGTTCACTCAGCACGCTCAAGATGTTTACAGGTAAGGCAAAGCTTCGCATCAGAGGTCAAGCAAGTCGTCGTCGTCATCCCATACGCCCTTTCTCCTATTGATCACAATTCTGCCCCCGCCTCCGCCTCCACTTTTCTCTTCATTCTCAGCCACCGCGCCCAATATCTCTTTGAGCTGATCTTCAGTCACCTTGCTTCTCAGTTGACTAGTCCTCGCCAACGTGATCAGTCTATTCTCGACATCTGTGGCACGAGACTCCTTGACCAGGCGGATCCGGCCCAGACGATCCGCCGCCTCAGGTGTCAGGATCTGTGAGAGGATGGAATTCCGAGCTTCTGACTCTTGCTGTCTAGATAATGTTGCGTCAGATGTCGTGTCGCGAGTGGCTTCTTTCAACTGATCTTGTACTTCCTGTCCTCTTCCTGTGAGCTACCACCACCTGCCCCACCATTACCTTGTTGCTGTTGCAGTTGCGCGAGCCGACCCTTTCGAATCTAGCGGGTCGAGTCAGAGAACCAGCGACCACGACGATGTCACATGAACGTAAGTTATGCATACCTCTTCCAAGTCAGCGTCAGACATTGTTTACAGAGTTGAAAAAGATTTCTCGCGACTGGATTTAGAAGCTCTGGCTGCTGCAAGCTGCTGTATAGCATGTCACGGAAAGAGGCACACTAGAGCTATTCTAGCTTAGCCGCGATGGTTTGCTTGCATAAACCTGCTCTGATTGGCTTGCAAATAAAAGACCGTGCCACTGCCTCCCTTTTCCGTCCCGCCTGGGGGGAGGCGTTGACAGAAAATAATAATAATTAGCAGCCAGCCAGAAGCCGTTGGAAATTGAAAATCCACCTTCGAGAAGTCGGACTACGGCACCACGGCCCTCACCGACGATCACCTCTCCATGCTTGCCTCATCATCAGCATCGTCATCGCCATCGCCTCTTTCCTTTTGTTGTTTGTTTTCTAACATCCGATCTTTCTATAGAATAGATACAAGCCTTTTCGTACCACGCTTACCGCAATAGCTCACGTTCCCCCTGCATACGCTGGTACGGAGCTCCTGACCACAGTCACTTGCTCTCGTCTGTCACCACCATCTCCCCCATCCTGACGACTCTGTTGTTCAAGTCCATCAGCACTTGCCCATAGGATACTTCTTCCCGACTGGAAACAAAAGTCCGCAACCCCATAGAAACTGTTACGGCTGTCGTTCCGAAGGCCTATTCATCTGGATTGATCCGACGTGCCTTGCTGCCAAAACATCCAGCACCATGTTAGCTCTGGCTTGAGATAAAGACCACGACTCTTCAAGCCTTGGATTCGGCACATTTTAATCGCCACCACAATGGCAGCAATGACCATGACCTCTGGTTTACCATCACCGAGTCCACAATCCGACGGAATCCTCGGTACTCTCCCAGATCCTCGGGCACCCCTCACCCCGCCTGAGACGTCTCGGAGCAATTCCACGTCTCCTCACCATCCTGAACTCAGTAACGAGGTCGCACACTTGAGCAACAAACTCATCCATGCTATCAACCATCAGACTGATCTCGATGATACATTGAGCGAAACAAGGCATCAGCTCGAAACAGCTCAAGAAAGAGCAAAACACTTCGAACGTCTTCATCAAGAACACCGGTCGATGGTTGACAATCACATATTGGTCAAATGGGAGGATGTGGAAAACGACGTGTTGAGACTACGGACAAATCTGGCAGAGGAGAGACGCATGCGGGTCCAGGTCGAAAAAGACAAGAAGGCGATTGAGCAGGAACTCGAGAGTTTGACCACAGCGCTTTTCGAAGAAGCCAATCAGGTAGTCTTGCTCGAACCCCTATTTTGCGATTTGTTCGAGCTGACACAGAGCAGATGGTCGCCGCCACAAGAAAGGAAGCCAAGAAGGATAAGGAAGGATTGGAAAGGCGAAACGAGCAGCTACAGGCTCAGCTCAATGATGCCGAGCTTCTCCTTGCTTCGCATCAAGAACAACTTGCAGAACTAAAGCAAGCCATGCAAGACATGTCTCACCATCGAAACGAACTGGAAACCCTGACCAACGTCTCGACAGCACCTTCGACCCCAGCGCCGGAGATGCAGGACCAGACGAGCAAAGTCCTTGATGCATTCCATTTATCGTCTAATACACCCACTCTGGATGACATACCACCCGCACCTCCCACCAACTTCACACATCTCATTAGCCCAGTCCTGAGGACAGATGTCCAAGCATTTGATGATTTTCATGCGCTGCTGGACGTGTCTCGGAGGTCTGGCCCTCCGAGTAGGGTCACCAGCGGCAACTATGGTGCATTCAACGGGCTGGGCTTGTCTAATGTGGGAAAAAGTGAGCAGTCTCAGATTGCCAGTCGTATGCCATCGAACGGATCGACATCTTCCCTAGCCGCATCGAATACATATCACTCCTCGCCAGGCACACCAAATCTTGCTCCATCCAGCAACACAAGTATATCATCCCGGGACATGCCAACGAGCGGCGCTCCTCTAAAGGAGACTGCATTCTATAAGCGAGTCCTCACCGAAGACATTGAGCCTACTCTACGCTTGGACGTTGCTCCAGGACTCTCATGGCTCGCCAGGCGTGGTGTCATCAGTAGTATCATTGACGGAAAGCTTATCATTGAGCCCACCCCGACGAATACCAAGCATTATCAACCTCCTTGCTCCTTGTGCGGAGAGCAAGGTCGAACCGAACGACAAGCGAGAAGACACCGCTTTCGAACCAACGAGAGTGAGACGGCTCAAAGGTACCCCCTTTGTGAGTATTGCCTCAATCGCGTGCGATCCACCTGCGACTTCCTCGGCTTTCTCCGCATGGTCAAGGATGGCTACTGGAGGACAGACGGGCCGCAAGCTGAGAGCCTAGCATGGGAAGAAAGTGTCCGTTTGAGGGAGAGAATGTTCTGGTCAAGGATTGGTGGGGGAGTCGTGCCAGCTTTCCTCAGAACAAAAGCCGAATCACCTCGACCGTCGAGCGATCAACCAAAAGAAGCTGCCAATTCCACGGGGTCACAGACGAGCCTCATCAGCGCAGAGCAGAAGCTCGAGAAGCCGTTGGAATCTAAACAAAGCTCCGACAGTCAACCGTTCCAGCTACCGGACCAAGCAGTAGCCTCGGAGCCACAAGTTGGCGATACAATTGAGCAGTCTACAAGACCAAAGACGCCTACGCCGGAAAAGTCCATTACGGAAAACGGCGATGCGATTCCCCCCGATGCCCACGAAATCATTCCTGTCAATGGCTCAGTCCCACAAACTATGCCTCCAGATAGTGTATCTTCCAGCCCTCAAGTTTCAGACCCTCCACCGAGCAGCAGGCCCCCAACTCTAAGCAGAACAACGACTCGGAGTCGAGGCTCCAGTCGCACGGAAGGTAGCGGGAGGACAATCAACTCGATCGCGAAGAGGGCAGCGATGTTTGAGAGAAGTTCGTCTAATGATTCTGTCTCGAGACAGCTTCACGGGACTTTGCAAGCCTCGTTGAAAAGCCAGTCTCCGAGTCGTGGGCCTTCGATACCAGGGGCCTTTGATTGAGGTTTGACTCTGGGAATATACGTCCGACGATTTGAAGGGGTCCGTGAAACCCTGGTTGGGGATGTAATTATGGGAGTGTTCGGATCTGGCGGCGAACCGTGCTCTACACAGGTGACGTGGCGTGAGGCATTGTCATACCATTTATGATCACTTCCGGGAAGTATTATTCTGCACGTTTATAGCCTTAAGCAAGGAGTGATGAGGAGATTTACGGCGATAATGAAGAGGATACGGATGAGCGCTGCCGCCGAGCTACATCCACCCAGGACACGTCTGGGGTGGAACAAAGATGCAAAAGCGCCAATAACGCGGCTTGGATGTGGATTCAATGTATGATTATCTGAACCTGGTATGCACATGAATTATCGAGAACTAGCCCTTGGCTTTCTGATGAATCAGCCGAAGCTGTTCCTCAATTGTCCCGCCCTTGCCACGCTCCCTTTCCCTCTCCCGTTCGGCTTCAGCAGCAGCCATGGCCTTCTTGGCCGCCGCATTCGCGCTCCCCATGCTCCCGTCCGGCTGCCCATCATACCCACTCATCGCCACCCTCTTCCTCCTGGCCTCCTCCTCGGGGCTGACCAGCGGCTGGCCCGTCACGCCATCAAACACATCCGACCGCTGCGACTGCAACCGCTTCAGATTGGCGGCCACATCCGACGTCGACAGATTGGTCGCCAGCGCGCGACTCTCGGCCTTCTGCCGCTGCTCCTTCCAGTGCGCGTCCAGCAGCTCGATCTTGATGTGCTGCTCCATCTCGTCCACGGGGAAGGCCTGCTTGCAGTTGGGGCAGATGGCCGTTTGGATGTTCGACCGCTTCGCTTGTGCGCGCGGCACGTAGTCCTCCCGGATCCGCATCGGTTGCTGGCCCGCGGCCGCTGCTTTGGCGGCTTGGGCCTGTTCGCGGGCGCGGGTCCGTTCGGCGATCGCGCGGTCTTCCTCCGTGGGTTGGGATGGGGTGGGAGGGGGTGGCGGGGAGAAGACTTGTTGTGGTTGTTGCTGCTGAGGATATTGTTGATCGTATGGGGTGTATTGTGGGGCTGGGACGGCGTAGGGTTGCTGCTGAGGTTGTGGGGTGTGTTGTTGTTGCTGCTGCTGGCCGTAGAAGAGACCGTAGTCGTCTGATGTGGGCATGGCTTCTTCGATGCGTCGGTCGTGTGGCTGTAATGACATGGCGGCTTTCTGCTCGAGGGAGGCGGATTGGAGGTCGTTGAGAGAGGTCGGGGCAGGGAGGTCGGCTTGGTCGTCGGCGTCTTCGAACAGGACGGTCTCGACCACGACAAAATCATGCCAGTCTATCTGGGCGTACTCGAGTTGTTCCTTCTCGGCAGCTTCTTCCTTCTTGGCCTTTTGCTCTTCCTGGAACTTCACCCACTCGGCCCTCTGCTTGGCGCGGCCGAGGATCTGGAACTTGTCGTTGGAGTACTGCTCGAGTTCGTATACCCGAGCCCGTTTTGACTTCTCACCGTCTGCGCTGTTTGATTGCAGTAGGATGTTGTACTGGTCGACTAGACGGCTGAAGAATTGGTTCAAAGAATGTTGGGGTCGAAGGAAATCGAATTGGTAGTTTCTGGTCTCTCGCTGAGCCAAGGTGGTCATGAAGGATTTCCCATTCTTGGCGACAAAGAGTGCGGTAAGTCTGACGACCTCCAAATCTTGAGCGCTGATGTTGGGCATCCTGGCGGAGAAGTGAAATTCGGGTGGGGGCGCGGGACCCTTTGGCTTCTCGGATTCCTGAGCTGCCGCATCTCCCGGTCTCCCGGCTGATATGGCGGTACCCCTACCATCTCTGACTTCCTGCAGTCGCCAGGCATAGAATGGCGCGTATGCGTCGGTGGAGGTGAGGAAGGAGAATTTGGGATTGTGCTTTTCCTTGTCTCGGATGCGATCTTCGAAGACGGTCCCGTTTCTGGCGACGTAGCCAGCAGTCTTTTCGACAATGGCCTGAATATCTCGCGGTGGCTTGATCACACCTGACGGCGGTTGTCTGATTTCATCCACGCCAGGAGGAGCTGGGCTGTCAGTGGCTGCAGGAGCCATGTCGAATCAGAAGCCTGTCGCTCTTCGAATGAGAGAATAGCTTCACCTCTGCATGCCGATCGATAAAGTCACAACTCGGTTGGGCTTCACCTGGCCCTTGGGATAAATACAGCTATCGCGCGATCGTTGTCATGGAAGTGCGGGAAGTCGTGGTGGTGGATTATTTGATTGTACATTGGTAGACAACTGCAATACTTAATGCTGTGACAAAATTATCGTTGCGATCATGTGATGGCGCATCTATTCTGCAATAACGCTAATAGAGCTATGGGGCTTCCCGGAGCTAATGCGGCAAGGTCTCCAAGGGTGCGGCGTTAGCTTACAGGAATCTTGTGAGGCTGTCGTGGCCTTCGATACTAGGGAGAAAAAAGTGTAAGGAGAAAGTGGAAAGCGAATAACTGCGCACTTCTTCATTCAATTTACGACCCTGCTACATCTTCTGATGGGCCCTCTGTCACCGGCCATGAAGGTGTAATGGACTGCTGTTGAATCTTTCTTACGCTCATTCTATCCCTTTTGCCCTACCTTATACTCTTCTTGACGTCTCCTTGTTCAGCTGAATATTACAAGCTGTCCAGCTATTTGGCGCTCCCCAACCCTTTCAGAAATCTACAAGCCTACCTTCTGGGACCGTCAAAAGGCCCTGATGGCTCCTCGAACCCCAGCGAAGGCCGCTGCGTCAACGGACAAGCAGGACACAAAGCCCCTTAGTAGGTCTGTCAAGGCCATGCCTCCAAAGCCGAAGGACTACACCTCTCATGGCATCACCGATAATGATATCTTCTTATTGCCCGGCTCCGACTTTCAGCTGCTGGGTATCCTCACACTTTTGGCGTCCGTGGTCAGGATCTTCAGGATCTACCAACCCAGTAGTGTTGTATTCGATGAGGTCCAGTATGTTTGATCTTGGAAAGCTCCAAAACTTATCGCTGACCATGCAATCAGCTTTGGTGGCTTCGCTTCGAAATACATCAAAGGCAGATTCTTCATGGACGTACATCCTCCTCTGGCGAAATTGCTTCTCACGCTTGCTGGCTGGCTGGCAGGCTTTGATGGAGATTTCGACTTCAAAGACATTGGAAAAGACTACCTCGAGCCCGGCGTCCCCTATGTGGCCATGAGAATGTTACCAGCTGTCATGGGCGTGTTAACAATACCGACCATTTTCTTGACTCTGAAGGCAGCCGGCTGTCGCACTATGACCGCTACCCTAGGTGCGGGCATGCTCATCTTCGAGAATGGACTCATCACTCAATCTCGTTTGATCTTGCTCGATTCCCCCCTCATCATATTCACGGCCTTCACAGCGCTCGCTTGGACCTGCTTTACCAACCAACATGAACAAGGGCCTTCCAAGGCTTTCGATGCGAGCTGGTGGTTCTGGTTGGTAGCCACTGGTCTTGGTCTCGGAGCCACGGTCAGCGTAAAATGGGTGGGACTCTTCACAATTGCATGGGTTGGAAGCTTGACCGTCGTTCAGCTATGGGTCCTTCTTGGAGACACCAAGACCGTCACCCCTCGGCTGTGGTTCAAGCACTTTTTGGCCAGGGTCTTCTGCCTGATCATCATTCCTGTGACCTTCTACATGGCCCTGTTCGCCATTCACTTTGTCTGCCTAGTCAACCCAGGCGAGGGTGATGGATTTATGTCTTCAGAATTCCAGGCCACACTCAATTCCAAAGCCATGGTGGATGTGCCCGTCGATGTCATGATGGGCAGCCGTGTCAGTATCCGTCACCACAATACGCATGGTGGATACCTGCATTCGCACAACCACATGTATCCAGGAGGCAGCAAACAGCAGCAGATCACCCTTTACCCGCACAAGGATGAGAACAATGTATGGCTTGTGGAGAATCAGACCCAGCCGCTGGACGTGGCCGGCGAGGAGATCAAAGGCATCAAGGCGTGGGATACAGACCCACAGCCCGTCAAGGATGGCTCCCTCGTGCGTCTCTACCACATGGTCTCGGATCGTAGACTCCACTCGCATGACGTTCGGCCGCCGGTCAGCGAGGCAGACTGGCAGAACGAAGTTTCGGCGTATGGGTATGAAGGCTTCGAAGGCGACGCCAATGACCTTTTCCGGGTTGAGATCATCAAATCCATGTCCGATGGACCAAAGGCAAAGGAGAACCTGCGCACCATTGAGACCAAGTTCAAGCTCGTCCACATCATGACCGGCTGTTCGCTGTTCTCGCACAAAGTCAAGCTCCCAGACTGGGGCTTCGAGCAACAAGAAGTCACTTGTGCAAAGCAAGGAACGCTTCCCAATAGCATCTGGTACGTTGAACAGAATGAACACCCTTCGTTGGGTCAGGATGCAGAGAAAGTAAATTACAAGAATCCCGGCTTCTTTGGAAAGTTTTGGGAGCTCCAAAAGGTAATGTGGACGACCAACGCAGGGCTTGTGGAGTCTCATGCGTGGGATTCACGACCTCCTTCCTGGCCAGGTCTTCGCCGCGGCATCAATTTCTGGGGTAAAGACAATCGCCAGATCTATCTACTCGGCAACCCCGTCATCTGGTGGTCATCCACTATCGGGATTGCGATATACTGCCTTTTCAAAGGTCTGTCAGTCCTGCGGTGGCAGCGAGGCTTTCAAGACTACGACAACGTGAATTTCAAGCGCTTCGATTACGAGATTGGCATGACCGTCCTCGGTTGGGCCTTCCATTACTTTCCCTTCTTCCTGATGCAGCGACAACTTTTCTTGCATCACTATCTCCCTGCTCTTTACTTCGCCATAATGGCCGTCTGTCAGATCTACGATTTCGGCATGAGTCGTATTGAAGGACCCTTCGGATTCAGGGATACTCCCACCATTGGCAGATCTGGTGTTGTGCTGTTCTTGGCCGCTTCTATTGCCGCCTTCACCATGTATGCTCCCCTGACGTACGGCAATCCGTGGACACAGAGCGCCTGCCGGAGCGTCAAGCTATTCGATACTTGGGATTTCGACTGTAATCAGTTCCATACCAGTGTAAGTTTCTGTTTATAGGTTTCTGAAGACATTGTACTCACTTGGCCCTACAGTTGGATCAATACAATACCCCTTCACCTAGCGGCAACGCGCAACAGACCAGTGCGCCTGCGGTTCCTGAGGTCAATGTTGCCAGCCAGCCAGCGCCGCAGGAGCATGTGACCTCACAAGCACCTGCGCAGCAAGAGGCTCAGGCGAAGAAGGAAGAGAAGATCGAGTACCGAGACGAGGATGGGAATCTTCTTGATGAACAGCAAGTGGCTGATCTGTCAGGTAAAGTGTCTTTCCAGACAAAGTACGAAACCCGTACGCGAGTAGTGGATGCAATGGGCAACGAGGTCAATGAAGGACCTGCCGGCGGTGCTGATGGTGGCTATGCTCCCCCACACCCAGATGTAGAGCGACTTCCCTCAACCGGCAAGGATCAGAATGAGGACGACGGCCGGGAATACCCAGCAACCGCCAGTCCGGAGGATGATGTGGGCAAGGAGAAGTCTGTCAACAGTGGTGACAAGGGGAAGCCCAAGCCTGCCAGTGAAGGGCTCGAAGCCACTGCGAGGGATGAGCTGTGAGGGCGAGCTGCCAGACAAATGCTTGTTCCACCTGTCATATCATGTATTTTATAAACATCTTTGGTTTGAGCGACTCAATCTATAGCAAGCTGGATGAAGATCATCTCGTTCGCCCCAAGAATAAATTCATATCGTTCGATCCAAAAATGAATCTTTCTATCACTCCCTTTTTGTATGGGTCTTTCGTTGCAAGTCTATATTGTCACCTCTCCTGTTCATAGTGTCTATCATTGCAGTATCGTCCACTGCCATCGCGTCCTTGATACAATGCATCCATCACAACTGATCCAATAAACCTCCGCTCTCGAGCATCAACACGATCTGATGAACCACGCTTCTCACGCTGTCTTGCTCCAGGTCCACCTTCAGATCGCACTTCTCTGGCGCCTCATACGGATCATCCACCCCAGTGAACCCCTTAATCTCCCCTCTTCTTGCCCTTGCATACACACCTTTCTTGTCCGTCTTCTCGCTATACTCCAAGCTTGTCGCCACGTGCACAAGAAAGAACGACCCATGCTGCGCCACCGTCTCCCTCGCGCTCGCCCGACTGGACTCGAAGGGCGCAATGGGTGCACAGATCACGGCCGCGCCGGCCTTGGTCAACTCGGACGCCACGAACGCTATCCGCTGGATATTCCGATGGCGATCCTCCCTCGAGAACCCCAGCTCCGACGACAAGCCCGAGCGAACCGTCTCCCCCAGCAACAGCGACACGGGCCTCCCCCCTTGCTGATGCAACGTCACGTCCAACGCCCGCGCCACGGCGTCTTTGCCGCTATTCTGGTACCCGGTCAAGAACACGGTGAAACCCTGCTTGAACCTGGGCGGATGACTCTCCCGCAACACCCTCACCACCTCCGGGTAGGAGAACCACTCGGGGATATCCTTCCCGGACCTCAACCGACTGCGCAGCTCCGTGCCCGAAATATTCAACGTGCGCACCCCCTTTTCCACCTCGTCGTCGGGGCGATACTCATCACTGTCCGGCAAATAGATCATCTGCTGGAATGGCACGACCTCGATGCCCAACTCCTCCCGATACTTCTCGACCGCGTACTGCGCATCGTACGCGCCGTAGAAATCCTTCCCTGCGCTATTCTTTCCGGGGCCCGCGTGGTCCCGCCCAACGATGAAATGCGTGGCCCCGTGGTTCTTGCGGATGATGGCATGCCAGATGGCCTCCCGGGGCCCACCCATGCGCATGGCCAACGGCAATAAACCCAGCACGGCCATCCCGTTCGGGTACCTTGGCAGCAGCGCCTGATAGACGCGTACCCTGGTGAAATGATCGATATCCCCCGGTTTGGTCAGGCCGACGACCGGGTGGATCAGCACGTTGGCCTGGCGGGCGCGCGCGGCGCGGACGGTGAGTTCGCGGTGGGCCCGGTGCATCGGGTTGCGCGTCTGGAAGGCGACGACCCTCGACCAGCCGAGCTTCTCGAAGTGGACGCGCAGCTCGGCGGGGGTGTAGCGCAGGGCGACGTAGTCGTAGTGGTTGAGTCGCGTGATGGCCTGGATGCGGCCGCCGATGTAGTGCGAGCGCGCGGTGGTGTGGAGGTATTTGATGGCGGGGTGTTCGGGGTCGCCGCCGAAGACTTGGTGGCCTTCTTCTTCTCTAATTGGGTGGTGGTTCGTGGGTTAGAGGCCGAATGATGGGGTGGAGGGCTGGAGGGCGAAAGGGGAAAAGGTAAGGGGGAGGGCGATTCTTACTTGTCAGGCTTGTAGATATCGTCGATCGTGATAATAGCAAGGTTGCTATCATCTCGAAAATCGCGCAGGGTCGCGCGAGCGGCGGGCTTCAGACCGAGTTTCTCGATCTTGTCTTCATTCAGATCCAAGCAGATCGGCATGCTGAAGAGACTGCCATCGGCAAGGCGGAGGTCTTTGACGACTCTGATCATGGAATTGCTCAGCTCTCTCTACTATAGAGCCAGCGGAGGGCAATGCCAAACTTACGAATTATAGTCCTTTTCGTTCATGAAGCCTGATATGATGCTTCAGTCATGCTCGTACCCGCAAATGGTGGGATGATTGATGAGTGCTTGGACAGCTTGATATTCCTCATTCTCCCCAACTTGAAGAAAAGACGAGGGGACAGCAAAGACGAATGAACTGCTTTTTTGGTAGAAGATAAATTGCAGACATACACAGGAAAAACATATCACAAACCCTCGAGTGGTGAGAAGCCTCCCGTCATGATCAGTTCGAGATCGCATAATTGCCGTTCGGTCAGCACAATGGCTGGTAAGGTCTCCGCCTCTGCTGCCAGATCTGCCTTTTTGCTATGATCTCTCGCGAGGAGGTCCTTGAGGACGCCGCCGTGAGGCGGATTGGCCATCGTGGAAGGATTGGAATATTGCAGGCAAGAATGGAAAGGTGAATAAGTCTTCTCGGAGGATTGGAAATGAAATGAAGCTACAATTACGATCTCATATCGAGTGAAATTAATCAAATCCTCAGGTATGAAAGGCGACTTGGCTATGCAAGGCTGAGTGCTCCATCAAGGCTGCGAAGTCCGACGGGATAGTTGCGTGGGACTGAAATTTTCATCGTGTGAGCTCGCTTGTGGATGACGTGCTCGCGATGTCAGTTGACAGAGCGCATACGGAGTACATGACGAATATAAATCTTCAGGTTTGGCTCAACTGGCCGCGAGTTTTTTTCCACAGGCATCGGACGAGCACAAGGGAGTATGGAATCATTGAGATGTTGCAAAGATGTGGTAGCTTCTTGCTCCTCTATATTGATCTAATGCTGGAATCTAGCCGTGTCATGTGATCTTTTCACTTTTCCTAGTGCAAACCCCTTAAGACCTTTCCGCGATGCATATGTACCCCTCCCACCTAAAACTCCTCGCTAGAGTATAGATCGGTCTCATGCAGGTACCGTTTCCCAACCGTTTGGGATGGAACGTTGATCGACATGTCAGGCTTCAATCGCCAGACCGGACTCCAACGCCTGCTGTAGAGCTTCTTGCTGTTTCTTCAATTCCTGTTCTCGCAAGAACTGGGCGAACTTGGACCGTGGGTTGTGAATCCCACATTCAGTCTTTTCTTGACCCTGCCATCGCCCCGCACGCTCGCTGTCGCCTACTTTGACAGGCTTGGTGGAGTGCCAATCGCCGATACTCTTGTAACCTTGGTCGAGAAGCGCGTTATAGGGCACGTTGTTTGCCTTGACGTAGTCATTGACTTGTTCGAAAGACCAATTGACGAACGGATTGATTTTGACGAGACCAGCTTCGTCAACCTCAATGACAGCGATGTCGCCCCTGGAGCCCCCCTGGCTCCGTCGTCGGCCTGTCAAGACTGCGTTGACACCCAATTCCCGATAGGCGCGCTGAGCTGGCTCAACCTTGGCTAGCCAGTCGTATAGCTGGTCATTGACCTCCCACAGCTTCTCTCCATGTTGCTTGGCGAATTCCTCTGCCGAATCTGCCCCAGCAGGCTTGTATATCTGTAGATTGACCAGCGGGTATCTTTCACGCACCCGAGCGATCAGGTCGTATGTCTCGTTGAATTGGTGGAGGGTGTCGAAGAAGAGAAGGTCGACCACAGAGGGTCTAGGAATGCTCATTTTTGAAAGCATGTCGAGGGTCGTAAGACCTGTGAGACCAAAGGCCGTCTCTTGATACAGGTGAGGCAGAGAAGTGATACACCATTGCAGTATTTCTGGCTGCATGTTAGAGACATAATTGGAGCCCAATGGCAGGAATAACATACGTTGAGGCTCGAGTCCTTGCAGCTGTCGATTCAAAAAGGCAAGATGTGATTTGGTAAAATGGATTTCGGGCATGCTGGCCTCACTCGAGGCACCGCTGACATATCCGGACTCGTACTCATTGTCCAGCTCGGGTATTGGAGATGACTGCCCCATACTTACGGACGAGTCGAATAGATTGCTCGCTTCAAAGGAAGATGTTCAAGGAGAAATCGCCACCAAGGTGCTATATTGCTCTGAAAATCGGCAGAGAGACCGTGCTTCTTGTCCAAGGCAAAGAGGATATGAAGAGAAGGAGACAATAATTTACATCCGAACGACGCAATATCAAAAGACGGTGGCCTTCGCAATTTCTTGCAAAATTCGGCCTTGCGATTGCGTGCTCGCGCTAGTCATTTTTGCTTTACAAAGCAGCCACCGAATGCATTGAAACCAGGATTTATGAACAATCAGTCCGTCTGGCGGTCTCATACCATACCTCTTAGTCGAATAGGCATGCACGCAGGTAGGAAGGCGCATTGAAGAGAGTACGATGGCATGATGACTATGCAGACCGGCTCCTTGTTGCTCTCATACAGATTCTCACGGGAAATAGGCACACATGCAGTGGCATCCATTTCCAGTGTCATGGTCTTTAGCGTACTCAGAGATCCGGCATCGGCTTAAAGCCGCAGTATGATGTCAAGTGCAGAAGGCTGCACGCCCGTTGAACCGTGATTGCGTGCATGAGACGATGGAAAATCGGATGTGGTGGATGAAAATCCCATCTCAGCCTTGGCATCTCGCCGAGTGATTAATAATCAGTTCTAGCCCGATCAGTCAGTGACCTACGGCTGCGCACTACGACCACAACCATCGTGAAATGACGACTACGGATCCGTATGGCCCAAGGATTGCGTCAAAAGGTACCTTGTAGAGATGTCAGGACTAATCGGCGACGGAGACATCAATACACTTGATCTGTCCTCCCCAATTGACATCCATGCAGTCTTGATCTTCCTGTGCAAGGTAAAATGCCCCTTGCTGTTCTGCCCCCCTTCAAGTCTTCTTCCGGTGAAGACAAAGGTATTGTACGGACGAACAGGCGAGGAATGCATTCGGTCGCCCCTCGCCTCCGTGTCTACACGAGTGACTTTGTACATGTTAAAGACGCGGTGTGCGGTTCCTGTTGTGGGCCAATCTACTTTCTTATGCAGCTATGGCATTCTGCAGCTCAAATTACGAAGACATCTTGTCGCCTTATTCTTGTGCCTGCGCATCTCTCTCTTGCGAATCTCCGGAACACAGCATCTGCCCCCTGTGCGATATCCCTCATGCCTTATATGGTCTTTGCGAGTCTAAGTCACCCTCCAATGATGGGGCGATCGTTTCCTACTTCCATCGGGACGCGTCTGTAAGCGCCAACTCACTGCTGAACTTCACCTCTCCTCTTTCATACGCTTCACAGTATGGGGGACCCGTGGTAAAACAAGCTCCATCGGCCCATTCATCACGATCTTCGTCAGACTCCCCGACAACAAACGGGGAAGGGGAAGCAGTACGACGTCGGCCATCTTCAGTCTCGGCTTGCTCGCAAGAAGCACATGTATCATTGGACAAACCAAGCCATTCCACCGTGTTGCGTTCCCCTTTCGTCTACCAGCCACTGACTCAGTCGAACCATGTGGATTCTGCTGGGCATTCCTCGGCCAACGATGATACCCCTCACCCTGATATCTTTTCTCCCACTCCGTCCCCTGTCCATAACAACCTACAATCAGAGGAGAAATCTTGGCTGCCCCGTCGTCGTCTTTCATATGAACCCGAACCATACCGAAGAATGGAGTTTGAGCGAGATGCCCTTCTAGACACATCCAGCTACCAAGATCTGGACTGTGAATGGGGCCAGTGGATCGAAGAAATGGATCAGCCGGTCCAAAACAAGAGGCTCTGCTACTCTGAACCCTCTCGACGGAAGCCTAGGCTGTTACCTGACTTCTCCGAGGAAGATGAGACGATTGAGGAAGCGGTATGCCTTTAGAACATCTCTAAAATCATGGATACTCTATGCTAATCTGAACCAAAGCAAATTGTGACAATGAGTCCATCCAAGCCGCGAATGACTTCCATCCTGCGGCGACGAGCGAACACGAGTCCGGCAGACACAACCGCAGGCTCCACAGCTCCACAAATCAGCAGACCATGTACTCCAAACAACCAGTACCCCGACACGCCTCCGACATCCCCCGAGCGTTCAGTCCTGGGAGATGATGGCTACAGGTACCACCAGCCTCAACCAAGCGCCAGAACCGCGGAGGCCGAAACTACCACATCAAAGCTCAGCAAAGAAGCCCGCGAGCAACAAGCCTTCAACCGCATCCGATCACGATCAACCTGGTCCATGACTCCCCCCAGCTCCGGCTCCCCAACGCCCAGGGCCCTCCTCCGTACCGCTAGACCAGCATCTTCCATACTCGAAACATCCACCGTCCGGCACATCCTTTCCGCCCAATACGCCGCGAGGTACCGGCCTTCCACCCCACCCCCCTTCTCCCTCCCCCAACCTTCCAAGCCCACATCACCGCGCGGGGACCTCAACACACAGATCCTCGCCAACCTCGAGACCGCGCTGCGGAACCCGACACCCGCCCCAAAACTCCACTTCCACAACCCGGCGGTGCAGCAGCTGCGCCAAGCATCCACCACATCTCCCCCCTTGACCAACCGGTACCCCTCCTCCTCCCATCCCCCCACCCTCACCACCCTCGCACATATCTTCCCCTCCACCCCCACCCCCCTCCTCTCCTCCCTGCACGCCGCAATCCTAACGTCCCAGCACCTCCCCTCCCTCCTCGCCTCCCCATCCGATCCCACCCCACCACCCCGGAGAAGCAGCCTCTCCATCCCCTCGAAAGCGCGAGCCATGCTCGGTCTCTCCTCCTCTTCTTCTTCCCCATCTCCCCCCTACTCCTCGCTACCGAAGACGAGAACTCCGCAGCAGCAGAGACGCTCGACCAGCAATAACAATAACGCGAGAAGACCGCCGCTGCCGGGGTACTGGCTACGTCAGCAGGCGGGGGAGTGGGAAGGTCGGGTGAGGGATGTGGGGGCCATGGTGGAGGGGGAGGTGGAGAGGGTGGTAGGGATGTGTGTGGCGGAGGAAGGAGGGGTGGGGGTGGAGGTGGGGGTGTTGGCGAGGGCGGTGGGGGAGGTTGTCAGATTGGGTGAGGGAGGGGGATAAGGGGGGTTTTGGGTGAGAAGAGGGGGGGAGGGGGGGTGGCAGGGGGTTGGGTCTGCTTTAGGAACGGGATAGAGAGTCCAAGCTAGTGGGTCTATTGCGTCTAGGTCGTGGTTTGATACATCGATTTCGGGACTAGGATATCTATTTGGGATAGCACTACGCAGGTCGTGAAGATTGAATAAAAGTAATTTCATTGCATGCTACAAAGTTCTGCACGTAGTATCGCCCTTTTCGGGCCAGGAAAGAAGCCACCCACACAGCACGCACCACAGAAAATCACCACACAGCACGCATCACACAAACGGCTGCTCTGGGGGGTGGAGGGACCCCGGCCAGTCCCCCGAAGGAGTCCACAATGCCGGTTTCCCTCCACCCACAGGACCTGCATGGCGGATGGAGGGTGGGATCGACAACCAGCCAGGCAAACCCGAAGGTTCGCCACAATGCTGGTTGGATCCCCCACATCCATCATCATGCAGGCCCTGCTGCTCCCAGAGGTTCGCCACCGACCTCCCCGTCCCCAAATCGTTGCTGTTCCCGTTTTCCTCCCCCTCCCCCAAGCTCCGCCGTCCCCCTCCCCACCCTCTCCACCCTCTCACCGTCCCCCGCGCGTTTCCTCCACCAGCTATGCCGGCACCGAAACGTCCGGCCCAGAAGCCCCAGATGGCTTTGGACGTTTCGGCGCCGGCCCCCCACCCGTTGCCGCCTGCTCCTCGGCCTTCCGCTTGCGCTTGTTGGCGCGCAAGACGGCCTCTGGGTCCGCTTCGAAGACTTTCTTGGTGAAGTCGGCGGGCTCGTCGGGGTAGATCCAGCCCTTGGGAAGGGGCTTCTCCTTGGCCGGTTTGGGCTGTTTGGTGGGCTTCTTCGGTTTGCTGGATTCGGCGACGGTGACCCCGGGTTGTGGGGCCTTGGGGGTGAGTTTCTGCTTCTTCCGGACGCCCATGGCCCCCTTGCTTCCGTCCCCTGCGCCTTCCAATACATCTCCGATTTTGCGCTTGGTGGTGGGGGGCTTCGATGCCGCTTTTGGCTCTTTGGCTTCCTTTGGCTCGTTGGCGTCCTTTGGCCTCTTGCCTAGGTAGCCGCGGCAGTGTTCAGCTCCACAGAAGCATTCCTGGACATTGTCCTTGCTGAAGGGTTCAAATTTGTAGTCGTACGTGAGTTCGTCGCCAGTCATGATGCCATTTTCGCCGGCGAATAAGGCGACACGTGGCACGTTGTTAACAGTGAATTTCTCCATTCGACAATTGGGTTCGCAAGAGTGGTTGACAAAGCGAGCAATGCTGCCTTTGGTGGCGTCGATCTGCATATTCTGTTCAAAATCCATGAGGTAATGACACTGTCATGCCGTGTTAGCTGAGTACTTTGAAGGAGAAATGGGTGACAATACCTTTTGATCCTTGTATATGGTGTGCATCCGCATTTCACCTTCGTCTCTCGTGATGATCTCGCCGTTATACTCTGTGATGATGGAGTTTGGTTTGAAGCATCGATTAGCTCGTAGACCGAATCCTCGATCGGCCGTGGTGACTGTCTCAACACCAATGTTGTAGGCGTGTCCAGATTTGGTGCACTCGGCTTTGATGCGAGCTTTGAGGTCTGCGAATGGGCGATTTTGGCATTTTGCCCGGCCAACATTGCAGTTGGTGTCATCACATTCATACATCATATGTCGATTCATACAATTCTCGTCGCAGCCTGTGTCAGGATCGCAGCTACAATCAGAGTGCTCTACATGCTTGATCTTTTTCCACACGGCCGCAGCATCATCGCTGAAAATGTCTAAAGAAGTCAGCCGAGAGAAGAGGGATTCTGGGAGAAGAAACAGCTTACTTCTCGTTAATTTCTTCCAATCAGGAGGCTTCGGCTGCCCTGATGGAAGTGGGGAGAACACATCGAACGGCAATTTGAAGTCCAAATATGCATGTTGGTCTTGTAAAAGCTTTCCCTTGGCGAACATCGGTCGTGGTAGGATAGAATTGACCTTCTTTTCAGGCTCCGGAGACGTCGACGATCTCTTGGACTTTGGCTTGTCTAAGGAAAAGTCTTGTCCAAGGAAGAGACCGTGAGTGAGCCACTGCTTGATCGGCCTCTTCACTGGTTTCGATATTGGAGCAAGATCTTGTGGAGATTCTTCTTTCTGTTTGCCGATCCCTGAAGTTCGCAGTCGCTTGCTGGCAGGCTCCTCAATTGAGGGTGTGTCGAACGCAGGCGTAGCTTGCGTGCTGGAAGGGATGTCGGAGCGCTTTGGAGTGGATCTCTGTGGTCTCAATGAAGCTGCAGTTTTACGAGCTTCTTTCTGTGCGTGCGTATGCTTTCTCTTCGTAATAGGTTTCTGAACTTGTTGAGCGGCGCCACTGAAAATCTTCATAGCTTTCGATGTCTGTTCGGTGTCCTGGGCTTGCTCTGTTGAGTCTATGAACGGGTTACGATCCCCCATCAGGCCCATGTCCAAGAATGGGTTTGAGTCATCCAGACTCTTTGTCAGAAGGTCCTGCTCAGCCTGATCCGCACCTTTCACAGCTTTCCGTGTTTGTGTAGCGTCTCGAGCGTGCTCTGTTGAATCTACAAACGGGTTACCCCCCGCCATCTGAGCCATGGCCATGACGGGGTCTGAGCCGTCCATGCTCGTTGTCAGCAGGTCCTGCTCAGCCGGATCCGCAATTTTCGTAGCTTTCGATATTTGTGCAGTAACGTGAGCTTGCTCTGTTGAAGCTGCAGGTAATTTGTCCCGAGCCACCTGGCCCATGAGCCAAAGCGGGTCCACGCCATCCACGCTCATGGTCAATAAGTCTTGGGCAGCCTGATCCGCAGTATCCACCAATGTTGCCCCAGATGCACTACTACGGTCCGCATCGCTGCTATCTTTGTAGGTCTGGAAGAGCTTCGTGTTCACATCATCCTTGGTTTGCAAGCCGTCACTGACTGTACTTGCGGGGGTTGATTGCTTGCCGGGAGTTATTGATCGATCTTTGGGCTCGCTAGAGCGGTCTTCCGAGCTTGATGCAGTGGTAAGAGAGGGAGGGGTCAAGGTCTGCCTGGACGCAGCCAAAGCACGCTGGTGAGAGAACATGGTGACTATATCCTGCTGACCCCTCGGACGCGATTTTTGGACTTTTGCACGTGGACTGGGACTCAAGAAGTCCTTTATAGTGTTAATGACTGAGGACATCGCGTGTGTCACCTTCGCTAACTGAATATAACAGTGGGATCTTGCGGTTGGACAGATGGAGAATGAGTTGAATCTTGCAATTGAGTATGTGAGTGCGTATGAGTGTGGGAGAATTGTCGCGGGAGATATGAAGGAAAGAGGAAAATTTTCATGGTTCTGGGAGAGAAAGTAGTGGGCGGTGGCGGGGTTGTGGAGTGAATTGTCTGTTGGTGACGAAGTGTCAAGCTCCAACGATGATATTCGTAATTCCCCACTAGTCGAACAACACTCCTTGTTTCACCCAATCAGAACAATGATAATGCATTCCACGAAACTCGGAATCGTGCAATCATAAAACATTTGCTTTGGGTAATAAGAATAGCATCAGTATAGTGATAGACTGATCGTCTCTCTGTCTGTCATAGCCATTTGCCAAAAAACAAAACAAAAACCAGCCACTCTTGTCCCATCTCTGTTGCCCCCTGTGTTGATACACCGTGAAGTAGAAAGCTATATATACATTTAGATTCCTGAAAGCGACGTGCTGAACCTCCATATCATGATACCTGTCAATGACAAAGTGCAGCTTCAAGTCGCCTTGTGTACCGCGACATTTTGCAATTCGAGCCCCCCAGCTTGTCCCTCCGCCTTGACTCCCACCCGAGCCTGCATCTTTCCCCTTCTCGGTCCAAATCGAGGATCGCCTTCCTGATAAGGATCCTTGAACCGTAGATAGGTCGGACCCCTCGGCCGTAGAAACACGACAAGCCAGTTTTTCAGGACACTGCCCTGGGTGAAAGGCCGGTGTCGATCCTTTTTGGCAAACTTGTGCGAGTTGAGATACTCCCTCGTAGTCTCTCCACGAGCAATGAGCCAAAGATGATAAGCCCACAGGCACGCCGGATATGGTGTAGCGAGCAATCCGTAGAGAAACAGAGCAAAAGGAACGCGGTTGACGTCGATGGACTTGGACAAGGAAACATGATTGGACGATGCGTATCGCAAGCAATGCCCAAGACTGCCAAACATAAGGAAGATTCCAAGGAGGGTGCCAGAGCTAACGAAGCTGAAGAAGAATCGGTAGTTGCGCCGTCCCACGCAATTATTGATCCATACACAGTGGTGATCCTGATTCTCAATGCAGTTATCACACACTCGGCAGTGGTGACACCGCGGCGGCCGCCAGATGCTGCATGTCTTGCAGTATTTGGTTGGCACATCCATGGCAGCGTTTGGTGTGCCTGCAGAGTGAATCATGGTCCACTGCGTCAGCGGCGGAGGAATTGAAAGCGGATCTTCCGACTCTAAAGGTGGTAGCGGATGCAGATTACGAGGGAGGATCTGTCAGAACGTTAGTCCATCGAGCTAAAAGAATTCAATGATTTATATATACACCGGAGTCTGTGACCGACGCATGGATGAAAGACGATATGCAAATAAAGAAGAGGTAAGCAAAGAAGAATGGAACCGCTGGAGATGCTCTATCGGATAGATATGGTCCTCTAAACCTGCTGTTAGCCAATGGTTTCCTCCGAGACTGAATGAGACTCACGAATAGACCAAGAAGAGAATGGAAGGCACTATTACAATGAGACCGCTGGCCACGTTGATCGGTCGGTCACGGGTGTTCTGCCAGCGCCCACCCCAACAGAAGACTGTGTTCCCCGAGAAATATTGATAATTTATGCCGGCTTTCGACGCGGTTTCCTGTCGAGGTTTCTCAAATGAAGGGACATCGTCGGAGGATTGGCGACGCTCCCGAGCATGATTCTCTTTGCGAGCAGCAGAGCCCATTCGCATGAAATTGGCACTAAAAGGTCGATGTGATCTTGACGGCAGCTCGTCCAAGGGTTCATCCTCCACATTTACATACATTGATTGTTGGAGTGGTCGCTCGCTGCCACCCAAACTTCCAAGGGTGGCTTTGCCCTCAGGACTAGCGTTGACAGATGTGCGATAGTCATCTCGGGTGTAATCTGTGCCTCTGGATGTTGGCGGTCCTCCATGATCTAGTCTCAACGGCGGAGATTGGACTTCGGTCGCGTCGGTGGCAAGGCTCAGCCTGTTTGTGTTTGAGCCCGCGTCACTCATACCCTCTGAGCCCACAGAGATCTGACCGCGAGAAGGTCGTGCGGACCGTTGAGCCTGCAGCCTTTGCGAACTCATGGGCTTAAAGAAGGCATGGGAAGTGAGCGAAGGGACATGGGTGCGGGATGTTCTGCTCGTGGCGCTTCCTGGCCGGCTCGAATTGCTGAATGATCCTCCAATTGCTTGACTTCCACCAGCACGGAAAGTGCTGAGGGATCCTGGCGAGCCTAACCCACGCCGTGAGGGCGGAGCTCTTGTTGAACGAGTCTGCGATGACAAAGCGGAGCCAGGGCGATTGGGATCTGTTGATGCGGCCGTAGCGGGTCGAAGGCCAGATCCCACACCGTCCGAGAAGAACTCGTCCCCATCTTCTGACCCAACATCCGTCACTCTTGAAGATATGACGCTTGGTGTATGTTGTGACCGGGTGGAAGGTAGCGGAGTTGGAAAAGAGTGGTTCGAAGGGGAGCGAGGAGAGGTAGGAGACAGGGTTTGTGACATCTTTGCTCTTTTTTTTTTATAAGGATATGCCTTTTCTCAAGGCTTCCATAATGGTCACCGGAGCAGAGCAATACACGAAGTCATTCGCAAATGGTTCCTGCTCCACCTCGTTCGTCTTGACTAAGGGGGAAATTATTAGTCAGGTCAATTCGTACGCCCCTGAGCAGACCAAATTCAATCAAGAGGGTCTTTGTAGAGGAAATGGGTCGATATACATGCAGGAAAGGAAGCTCGCTCCAATTACATTAAAGGATCTGACGTCGCATATCGAGAGATTTGCCTCGTTCCTCCCCAGGGTCCCAGTAATTCGGTCTTGGCATCTACCGCTTTCGGCGGGTCAATGATTTTGAATCTCCCGAGGTTCTGCCATTGAAGCTTCCGACAACTGCTACTTACCTACTTACACTACAACATACCGGTCATCAGCAACGCAAACATCGCACACGATCCTCATTAAACCATCATCCTCCGATCATGTCAGCTGCTGCAGGACGAGCTGCAGGCAAGGTCGGCCAAGCTGCCGGTAGAGCTGCCGCCAAAGCCAATGAAGTAGGATCGAAGAAAGGGCCCGATGGCCCATTGAACAGAGGAGCGAAGAGGGACCCGGAGCTTTACGTATGTGTTGCAAGCCGGTCAGAGTTACGGACGACTTGTTGAATCTCACGGATGATAGATACTTGCGACGATCATGACGGGCGCCTTTGGCATGGCAGGCTATTACTTTGGTATTCAACCTTGGGAATGGCAGACGATCAGAGAATTGGAGGCTTACGTAAACCGTGTACAGGCGGCAAACCTACATCATCATCTTCAGAATCATCCGTCGCCATGGCGGAAGGGACCATGCCATGGCAAACGACGAGCAAAGGAAATGGGGCCGACGAGCACTTCAAATATCAATATCACCCGGGTGGAGACCGGAGCAAAGCGCCAAAAGATGCTCCAAGCGCTCTACACAGTGTCATAGTGCCCAACGTCACACTGTCAAAGGTAGCTAGGGAAGATGCTCGATCTTGGATGTCTTCAGGCTAATGAATCTATAGAAAGCACATGATACGTTCAACAAGTATGGCAAAGAAGGCTTCTGATAGACTGTGAAATTATAAAGATCTTTCCTTGACGGCTCCTCCTGCTTCCTGCAGTCGAATTAGTTCCTCGTCTGCTTCTGTGGCACATTTCCCAGTCCAACTCTATCATGTTTCATGCATATGGTGAGGTGGCTCTTCCTGTGAGAAATTGTACATTCAGTTTTCTTCTTCCGTTCAACTGGCAGGAATTGGAAGCAAAAGGCGACCAAAGGTGAGTAGTAGAAGCCTTTCATTTGATCCGGAAAACATGCGCCTATTTCAGACAGAAGTTCCACCCATATGGCGCATATGTTGTTGACATGTCGTTGGAAATGCTGATATCTCGAATATCGAAAATAACGCAAGCTTGTGGTGTCTTTGAAGCCGAATCCGCGTTGAGTGTGTATGGTGCGTGTGGCGAAAACTTGCTCAGACTAATTCGTATCGAGGAGTGGTATAGGTGAATTGCCAGAAACTTGCTCAAACTAACGCACCGCTTCAGATGCCCAGCAGTACTTAACACATTTTACTTAAGTATGGCCGCTGACCTGCTTGAGAGAAAATTTCTCCCGCTTCCCAAGACCTTGAGCGAGTCTTGCATAATTGCAATCATCTCCAATTTCAGCAGATAATCCCAATCACTTGCATACAGCTTGCTTGGTCATCTTTCAGCCATTATGGATATGGCAACGGGTACGACATCAAGCATGATGTCAATGTCGATGTCGATGCCGATGAGCAGTACCACACCGGCCACGGCAGCGACATCAGCAACATCAGCAGCCATGGCAATGGGAAGCATGGGCAGTTCCATGGACATGGATATGGGCGCTGGTGCTTGCAAGATCAACGTGAGTGAAACCACGGTCTCAAGATGACAAAGCACTGACTGAGATGGGCATCTGAAGATGCTATGGAACTGGTATACCATTGACGCCTGTGAGAAGCCTTGCTCTTCCCGCAGATCAAACTGTTCCTTCCGACCGTGGCGGTGTCTGACCATCTGCAAGGCTTTCTCTCTTCCTCGTGGCATATCACCTCAAAGGGTATGTTCGCAGGTAGCTGTATCGGGGTCATCTTACTCGTCTGCGCACTGGAATTCCTGCGACGTCTGGCCCGGGAGTACGATCGCTACATAGCAGCGAATGCTGCCCGAAGGCCCAACAGTACAGCCATCCGACATCCACGAAGCATCACACAAGGAGCCGAGAGCAGGCACAGCAAGACAGCAATGACATCCAACGGTGAAGAACGTACCGGCAGTAGCAGCGATGAAGAGGCCGAGGGTGGTTTGTTATCTGGCATCCGATCCATGGGGAGGCCTGTGAGGCCAACCCTCCTACAGCAGCTTGTGCGAGCAACGTTGCACATGTTGCAATTCGGGGTTGCATACTTCATCATGTTGCTAGCCATGTACTACAACGGGTACTTCATCATCTGCATCCTGATAGGAGCATGGATTGGCGGATTCCTCTTCTCTTGGGATGGTCGCGAGGAAGAGATCACTTCTTGCTGCGGATGAGTGTTCGAATATCAACAAAAGGTCGCTGAGAATTGCGTGCATCACGAGATGTTGGGGCGGATTGATGTTTGTAGCTGCAGAGAGACCTGTTATGACAACCTCCTATCTGGCTTCGTTTCTGCACACTGAACCTCACGTGCTGTAGCTTTTGACTTTCTTCATAATGGAACCCCACGCGACATCCCACCCTTCATGCAACGGTGGATCCTTGCTGACATCTTCACTCATCACTGAAAGACTCCTTTGAGACGCTGTGAAGGGTCGAAGACATCTTTTCCGAAGTCCAGTGGACGATGGCAACCGTACTGCTATTCAACCCGAGAAAGAAGCAGACCTCACTGGTGAAGTGGTGTCTGTTACTCTGTCAGCCCCCGCAACCTTTCCAGCATTAGCGCAACGCCAATGCCAAATCTTCTGCTACTTACGGTGCTAGGCTGGGCTGATTCGAGGTCTGGACGGGATTTGCGGCAGCTTGTTGGTTCAAGCGTGTGCATTAGCGAGGGACGAAGCCTCTTGAGGGTGGGCACTCTACGGATCCGTACATCTTCAGCCTGGTGTTTTATCCATTCACCTTCGTTATTGCCCTCCGCTCTCCTTTTTGTTTTTTCGTCCGTCCTTGTACCTTGCATTGTATGTCCTCTGCGGTATTCATTCGTTTCTTTCTATACTTTGAACCCCAAAAAATATATGTACAAGGAATATGGATTCGCCGCCGATACGGGAAGAAACGGAGTGGAACTCGCACATGCTACAGCCCCTCGAGCATGTCACGACCCGGAGTCAATCTCCCAAGTCTGAGTCTCCAGATCCAAGGCGGGCTTCTGCTGATGGATCCGACCGCCTTGGGTCTGTGTCTACTGGTACAGGGGAAGTAGGGAGCTCTCGAGGCCGTCGCTCCCGCCCTTCGGTGACGGCAGCCTCATCCCAATTGACGTCTGTGCGAGAAATGAAGGCGAAGAGGGGCCAACCACGTCATCTGTCGAGCGTTTCTACAGCTGCCGATGATTCGAGGAGAGATAGACCCTCAGTAGCTAGCAAGGCTGAAAGCGAGGAGAACGTAGTGAGTACAAAGCAGGTAAGCCATACAATCTCTTTGCTGTGTGGCTTCATCTGCTGAAACGAGGAAGGTCCTTATGTCCTTCAGCAAGCAAGCTTCGCGAAATATTGAGAAGGAGGAGGCCCGCGCCCAAATGATCAATCGTTATGCCGAAGAAGATGAGATCCAGCGAAGGGTCTATCGACGACTGACCAAATGGGAAGATACAAAGTACAAAGGCTGGAAAGAATTCCTGCTCTCCCTGGTGCTTCCGAGCTACCGCCAAACGCTCTTACCTCAGGCGGAGGAGCTCACGTCGTTAGCCCGTCACTACTACCCCCCTCGATCTGAGCTCAAATGTCAAATTTGCGACTTTGGGGACGGCCGAGCTGAGCATAAGACAGTGGAGCTTGGGGACATTGAAGACTACATGGTAGTAAAGCCTGATTGGGTGGATGTCCGATGGATCCATGCACCACTTGGCTTGGGGCTCATGCATTCTTCTGTGGAGGATATCTTTCTGCATGAGGGCGACAAAGGGCGGCTCTTTGAACATGCGGGTCGAAGTGGTTGGCCTTATCTGGTATGTTGGAGCCAAGTCTTCTATACCTTCACGCATCTTGTACTTTGTCGTGGCAGCACTCCCTGCCAATGAGCCTCCGGTCTCAAGATCATCGTTGGAACTTGTATTGGAAAGAATGATACTGATCCAAGATCCTGAATAGGAGACCGAAATTTATAATCTCAAACACCGAGAGAACTTTCAAGAGATGCGAGATGTTTATCTGCTTCTCCGCGATCGAGAAGAATTGCACAAAGAACTCAACGAATCGACTTGGAAGTCAGATAGGAACGCAAGCCTTCACCATGATGTCAATTGGAGAGCCAATCACACGGCAACGGATCCTACCTTCTGGAATTTGGTAAGCACGGATTTGCCCTGGCAGGTATCAGAAGGACTTTCTATGGGATGTCTGGTCCACAAGGACGGCTTGCAACCTTTGTCTCGCTTCGTCGATAGGCAGACGTTGGCAAAGCACAGCTTCTACAAAGATGCTCAAGTGGCGAGGAACCCATTTCGAACCTTTCACCGTGGCGATGGCTTCCTTCTCACGCTCTCATCAATGAATGGGATCAATTACCTCGACAAAGATTTTTCCAAGTACTTGGCAGAACCCCTGGATGCCTCTTTCGACAATGACGACGCCAGCGCGCTAGGCCACGCGTTCCATGCTTTTGCGGAGAATGGCACCAGCACATGGCATCGGAGGTCGGTGGAGTGGTTCTTGATCTACCTGATCACGGAAGTCGGAGTAACCCCACATGCGTACCGGCAAGGCTTCAATGCGCCTACACTGGACGCCGCTTATAGCTCGGTGATTCAGGATCTCAAGAGGCGACGATTCGATGAATGGAAGCCCAAAAAGACGGTAGAATTGGTCCGCGACTACCTCAGTTGTTTGGATGAGATCACATACGTTACGCTCAACCTGCAGAGTAAAGTGCGCCTTTTCAGCATTGTCCAGATGGATGTCAAGAAGTTCGAGGGAGAGGACACGAGGATGGGTAAGGTACCCGATAACCCGGCCGGCGAGAGCATGCTTTCAAGACTGGATTGGGCATTGAACCATGTCAAGCAACAACATGAGATCTTCGAAAGACTCTTGATTGATCTCCGGCAGTCCCTGGATGCGCTGTTCCAGCTTCGCAGCATCGAGCAGAATGACATGGCTATCGTGAGCGACTCGCAGAACAAAGCCATCATGGTCTTCACAGGTGTCACGATCGTCTTCCTCCCGCTCAGCTTCTTCACCAGCTATTTCGGCATGAACTTGAAAGATCTTGTCGGCGGTGGCTGGACGCAAAGGGAGTTCTGGAAGGTTTGTGGAAGCATCGCCTTCTTGATCGTCCTCTTCGTCACGCTTGGAGCATTCCGTCATAACCTGAAGAGGGTGCTGAGGCAGAAGGTTGGAAAGGCGAGGAGATCGATGGTATGACCAACACTTTTATTGTGATCCTGACGACATAGCGGGCCTTGATGATTGCATGGCGATGATACCCCACGGAGGACTCCTGGATTTTGAGCGACGTAATACTGGCGATGATGGAATGACGATTAGCATTTCGAAGTCACTTGTAGGATATTTGGGGTGGTCAGCACATTGACTGGATAGTTGAACATCGTATGAGAGTATGATTGATGATGACTCGAAGTGACCATGAAGGTGCCAAAGCCATGTGAAGACAACAGAAGCTCCGCTCTAGGACTCCAGCCTGTTTTGACCGTCACTAAGGATGGAATTCATAGCTCACTAATGCTATTATGTGGTGGCGAAAACCAAGTCAAAGCCAATCGTTAAGCTGTAGCTGAGGGGAGATTGAGCGTAGTCGTCATATTCGAAGACTTGCAGGACCTTACGGCGCCTGTCTCCAGCATATATTCAAAATGTCCAATGGCTATGAATTAGCCCATATCAACTTGGTCCTGTACATCACTCGGTCGTTTGCCTCACGATCCCCGCGTCTTCTCCTGTTTGTTTGCCAGAAGCTCCTCCCTCAACCACCAACCGATCCAGCTGGAAGAACTGACTGACAACCGTTTGCCTCTGTTCAATCACACCTTTCATCAGTCTTTCCATCCAACGAAGTTTCACAACGATCCATCTCTAGAGCCGTGGGATTGGTTGCTTCAAGATTTTCACGCACCTTCATCACCTGCAGCTCCTTCAACCCCCTCTGCACCAACTCCTGGGTCTCCCTCTCCCCAAGTGCTTTGTCGTGATTCTCCCGAAAGGCATCCTTGGTCCGCCGCCGAGCGTACTCGCGGAAGTTGTAGTTGGCGAATTGGGAGGATTGGCGAAGAAGGGAACGGTACTTTGGTATCCTTACAGATTAGTCCGCTGATTGGCACTGGCCATGACATTTGAATGGGAAAAGAGGATTGATGCTGAAGGGTAAAAGGTACCAGAGAACGAGCTTGGAACGCAGTATCGCCTTTCAAGGCGGTCATGGACATGCTCGACGAGCCGTGGGACGATGTTGTGGAACGGTGTCCCGCATAGGATGATGTCCAGATTTGGAGCGAGCGGCTCAGAGTTTCGAGACTTTCGACCTCCTACATTTCTGATTTCCAGTCTTGGATTCCCTGAGGCAAAAAGAGCCGATGACGATTGGTGGATCCGGACTGGCGGATCTAGCCGTCCACTAAAAAGGTACTAGCGCCATGCTGATCTTGCCAAGCATCAATGAAACCAACCCGCCAGTCGACAGGTCTCCGCATCACTAGCAGCCTGTGCGACCGTTCATACCTACAGATTCTGCCGGTAAATCCCCAGGATTCCAACCTGATACCTGATTGAGCGGGTCTCGGAGGGGTCAAAATTTAGAGAATGTGATGGATCGCATAATTGGTTGAGCTGGGTACATAATATTAATGGGATGGCGCCGGTAGGCTTTCACCCTTTTCCTTCCCCTTGATGTGATGCTTTTTGATGGCCTCATCCGGTCGGGCGTTTGCTGCTGCTCGGGCGTCGCTTCCCGAAATGGCTTTCTTAGCGATAAAAGCATGAATCACTCCATTCACTTCCAGTGTTATGGAACGTCATTATTGAAAAAAGAGCTAGCAAGCGCATCTTGACACTGGTTTTGTCAAACCACCCCCTTCACTATGTTTGCACCCTTCCATCCAGACAATCGTGCTCCCCCCGCATTTCGCTCCGATATTCACACGTACCACCATCAGCTGACACCAGAACCCTCGCAGTATCGGAGCAGTCGGACTGGAAATCGACAAACACGGACCACCCAGCCTGATCATGACTATTTCGAGGGTCTTCCCGTTCGCAGGTGGCGGAAGCAGCCCATCAATGTCAATAGTCTACCCGAGAAAGATACCACAAGAATAGAGGCCACACTGCAAAATGGGTATAAAGAGCTACCCCTGCCTCGCGATTTCAGCATGCTCCCGGAGAGCAGTCAGCATTTGCTCAGGATGGCTCGTATGGGCTTGCGTAAAGAACCAGAAGTCATCGAAGAAGACAAGGAAAACGAAGAGAATGAGCCGGCCGAAGTCAACGAGGACAACGGCCTCTTTGCCACCAGATGGGTACTTGTCCCACGTGACGATGAAGGACCGGAGCCCGAATATCTTGCCAAAAGGCGAAAGGGCTTGCCGCTGTCCTACCCAACGGGCACCATCTCAACAAACGGAGTGGCTCCGATGCGCAAAACCAAGATACGAAAGACGGATGCTGAAGGGAACCACACCGTCCTGGAAGTCCTAGTCCCTGACGGCCAGGCAGTCGAAGGGGAAATCATGGAGGAAATCAGCCCGACCCAACCACTTGCCCCGGGCACGGTGGTCGAAGGGATTGGAATCGTCAACGCCGAAGGACTCGTCGTTGCAGGCGAGCAGATGGCACCCCCTCAGAGGAGAAGGCCGCCAATCCCAAAGAAAAAGAAGAGGCACGGGCCCGGGCGTGGTCGCAAGAAGATCATCCCAGCCCCTGGCACTGAAGATGGGACTGCATCGGGCGTACCAAGCCTGGCTAACGGAGTCAGCCACGGCCATGACACGCTCGCTGCGCCGAAAGTCGAAAATGGCGAGAGCGACAACGGCGGCGATTCGATCATGCAAGATGCAAACCAAGACGAGGAAGATGGGAGTGAGGAAGGCAGCGAAGGCGAAGAGGGAGACGATGGTGATCGCGAGGACGGCGAAATATCACCTTCACCGCCCGCCGCAGAGCCGACCAAGCCTGGAACTGCTTCAGAAGACAAAACTCCTGTGGTCAATGTCGATCTGCCTTCATCACCGGTGCGCGAGACGACTGCAGCTTCGATGCGGGAAACTGAAGTGGAGCAACGTGTTGATGTACCTGGCACGGATGTCCTGGAAAAGAACGACAGCACTCAATCTCCCCCAGGCGTGCCAGACAATATTCGCGAATCTTCTCCACCCAAGCTCGAACCACGCTCTGAAGATGTCGTGCAAAGCGAGGACACTATGCACGAGAATGACGTCTCCATGCCCGAGCCAATGCAGGATGCGATCGCGCAAGAGACCACAGCTCCACCAGCTCACCCAACGCCCCCAGCTCTACCGGTTGCGACTGTTGAAACCAGCACAGCTCTTCAGCTAGAGCACGACCTTGCTGAACGGATGGAGCCACTACAGGATTCCCTGACGTCAGCAGATCCTGTTAGCGTCCCTCCACCGATTGAGGATATCGTACCTGCACCTTCGAATCCAATTCCAGAACCGCTATTTGAACAACTCCCAGATCAGCCCATACAGCCCATACAGCCCCCTGAGGATTCAGCCCAGCCTTTACCCCTCGACATTCCCAACATCAAGAGCCCACCTCCAATCCCTCAAACCTTAGCTCAATTCCCAGAGCCGCCGGTCAATCCTCCCCAGGCGCCGTCTACTTCACCAATTCATCAACATCAACACCACTCCTCCTTTTCCTCCCTATCCTCAGCTACCCACCGTCGTCCATCAGGCTCAACTCCCAAGGCCCCAACTCCCTCTCCACCAACACCGATTGAAGCGACGTTCGACCATCCACAGCAAGGCTTGAGTCCCAGAGCGCCCACCATGAGCCCACCCACACCAATTGCGCAAGACGCTGATCAGCAGTACCCCGAACCCCCATCACTATCCCTAGACTCCATGCCAGCAGGCGTCCCGCCTTCACAACCATTCATCCCAGGTCTGGGCCAGCCTTCTGACCCGAACGAAATGGTGGATGTACAAGCCGCCCCCCAAATAGCCGATCCCGTATACAACGCCGAAATCCCGAACGCACATGACCCCTTGGATGGTCTGGCAGCCCCCACCATCCCGCCCGATGATCGCAAGCTGGGCAGCGCAAAGGAGCAACAATCGACCTCTCCGATCCCTGGACTCAACACGTCCTCATTACAATCAGCAGGTGCGCAAGCGGAACAGCGCATCGATGTGGAAGCTGCGCCCCGTGTAGACCATCCTCAAATGAATGCCGAGGTACCACACGATCACGACCCGTTGGATGGTCTCAAAGCCCCTGAGATGCCGCCTGCGGAACGGAGGGTGGACGCTTACAACACCGAGAAACGCGAGACATCAGGGGAAGGGCAGCCCGTGAGGTTCGAGGATGGGGAACACGATCTCCTGGGCACTTTTGAGAGGGATGTTGAGGGTATGAGGAAGAAGAGATGATAATGGACATGGCTCAGAAAGAGAGAGAGATCAAAAAAAGAGATGGTGGTCTTTTGCTTTGAGCATATATATGTATGCCATGTCTTCTGCAAAGTTTTGGGATGGAGGGGGGTGAACTCGCGGCCTCCATTAATGTGCGATTAGGCTAGGTAGAAAGAAATTTTTGGGTCCCTGGAGGAAAAGGAAAGGAGCAACCTCTTCTTGGTGGAGCAAACCTCCTTGGCTGGCTTATCTCTGGGGAAAAGATGTGGTGGCAATCTTCGATGCGTAGCTCGGTGCTGGCTGAATGAAATCTGACTCGATGAATGTGTTCCTTCTTGGATGATTCAAATCTACTGCCAATAGTATTGCTTCTGATCTATAACGTATACTTGTGTGGAATCGCCTGGAGCTAATGTAGCCCCTAGACTTAGATCTGCCGCTTCTTGCTTCCCTCGAAAGCGCGAAAGCGTCATGGCTGTCTCCGAAATGACTCCCTGGATAGAAGATCTGATAGCGTTGTGGATATAAGACTCATGAGAATTCCGATCTCTGAGTAGTTGTTTTCGTAGAAGTCAATGTGGATTCCATCTAAGAACGATCTAACAAGGAGTATAGAGCAGGGAATTTGAATAGTGACTTTTGCGGGTATACGGCCCTCCCCCTCCCCCTCCCCCTCCCCCTCACCCCTCTCCTCCTAAACCGCAGAACATCAGCTGTTGTCAATTGCAATAAAGGTAATTCCACACCGGCGAATCCTTCTTGAGGTTTTCGCAGCACACAGCATGGCAGAACCGTCATGGCTCCCCGCCCCCTCCAGCTATCCGGATTCTCACTACGAGGACCTCTACAAATCCCTCCACGCCAACCCCAACCTCTCCACGCAGGAAAGCTTTGCCTCCGAGGCGGTATGCCACCACCTCGAATCCCTCAACACGCGCAACGCCGGCCACTTCAGCATCCACCCCCGCATCGGCGGCTACGGCGTCGCGGCCGTGCTGCGCAACGGCCCCGGGAAAACGGCCCTCCTCCGCGCCGACATGGACGCCCTCCCCGTGGAGGAGATGACGGGTCTCGCCTACGCGAGCACGAAGCGCGAGGTCGATCTCGCGGACAACGTGGAGAAACCCGTCATGCACGCGTGCGGGCACGATGTCCACGTCACCTGCCTCCTCGCCGCGGCGGATGCGTTGTCGGCGGACGTGTCGGCATGGTCGGGGACGTTGGTATTGGTGTTCCAGCCGAATGAGGAACGCGGGAAGGGTGCGCAGGCGATGGTGGAGGGGGGGCTCTACGACGTGGTCCCCGTGCCGGATCTGGTGCTGGGGCAGCATGTGTACCCGTTTCGGAGCGGCCAGGTGAAAGTGCGGACGGGGCCGTTCTTCTCGGCCGCGGACTCCTTCCGGATCACGCTGTTCGGGAGGGGGTCGCACGGGAGCATGCCGAGCCGGAGCATCGATCCTGTTGTGTTGGCGGCGAATGTCGTGCTGAGGCTGCAGGGCATCGTGAGCCGGGAGACGGATCCGGCCGAGTTCGCGGTGCTGACGGTGGGGAGCGTGCAGGCAGGCCAGACGGAGAATATCATCTCGGATAAGGCGGTGCTGGGGCTGGACTTCCGGACGTTCAGCACGGTGACGAGGGAGAGGATCTTGGCTGCCTTGTATCGGATTGTGAGAGCCGAGTGTCAGGCCAGCGGGTGCACGAGGGAGCCGTTGATCGAGGAAACGAGACGGTTTCCCATGCTCATCAACGATGGTGAGGTTACGGCAGCAGTCGGCAAGTCGTTCGCTCGAGAATTCGAAGGAGATTTCGACCCGAGTTGGACGCACGTACCGGCGAGTGAAGATGTATCGGTCCTGGCCGAGAGCGTGGGAAAACCTTGCTGCTTCTGGACCTTTGGCGGCACGGAAGCAGAGACATGGGATCGAGCCGAGAAAGAGGGCAAGATTACGGAAGATATCCCTGTCAACCACTCCGGCTACTTTGCCCCTGTCATACAACCAACATTGAAGACAGGCACGCGGGCGTTGTATGCGGCCGCATTGACATTCCTCAAGAAGGACTAGTAAGGACGGGCAACTCTGCTCACAAGTTCTGCCTTCAAGTGATATCACAATGTGTCGGGAAACTTGACGTCGATTTGTAAAGTAGTGGCATTGTCGAAATGTTGTATCGCCAGGAATAGGTTGAATCTCCATTCTGAGTAGAATGATGGTCTTCTAGATCCTGAGGATATATTCTCTTGCTTGCAGCCCATCATTCGATAGAATAGGCAGATTCAGAGAAGATGATGGGTTGCAAGCCTCAAGATTTGGGGAATCGCGGGTCCTGCTCAGCAACATGTTTCAAGACAATTTCGTCAATTTCTTCCTGGTTCTTCTGACCTCGATCTCGATTTGCTTCAGATTCGAAGCTACAGTTGCCAAAGATGACACGCACGAGACGGCCTCCTTGAAGTCATTCTGAGAAGTCTTCAGTGCTGGAGGGGTCAAGATCCCAAACCACTTGATAGGATCTGATGGTGCCGTTGCTTTAGATCCCTCGTCATTGACACGATCAGCAAGCTCAGCATCAGTTGAGAAGCTGCTGAAGTTTATGGCATCATCATGAGATTTCTCGATAGAACTATTGGCAGCATCAGTTGGGAAGGAAGAAGCAAATTTTGAAGAGATTCTAACATTTGGCTGGAAGCCTGCATACGCTGATCATAGAAATCACAGCCATAACGCACGCGATTCGGATTGGAGAAGTTCGCTTGAGCTAAGGACAAGTATCCCTCCTCGAGAATCAGAGTGGGTCAAGAAAAGTTCGGAGCAATGCAAATTACAGCGGAAAGATTAGAGCCAAGTTCCGTCTGACAAGCTTGGTATTCGTCCAGGAGTTGGAGATATCGCTCCAAGAGCTCATCCAACAATGTCTCGAAAGCGTCCTTCTTTCCAACATCACCGTTGCCATGATGTAATTCTGTCGCCTTATTGCTATCCATCGTAGGTCTTGACGTTCTTGACGTTGTAAAGCAGACGTTATTAAAACACACAAGTCACCATGGCTTGGCGTGGAGCTATGCCTTTGGTATGACGACTCCTCACCTTGACAATTCGGGCTAGTTCGTGGTTTTCGCTTTCCGCTTTCTCTCAGCTCGAGACCTTCTTAATCACATCGATCTACATGGTAGATTGAGCGTGACGAAGTCGTGCAGCAGTCTCCGCAATCCAGGGCTGTGCTAGATGTCGAACAAAATTATTGGGCCCGTATGCGGGCACGGCGAAAACAGCAGCCTGATGTAGCTGCGCGCATTCCTAACCTCGGCAATGCATGCATGCATCCCATAGGATCCCTCCTCTACTTCATCTCATTACGGGAAAGGGCTACGCAATGGGCTTCTTAGCCATTTGATGTAAGTGCTGGTGAAGTTTCTTTTCGATAAGAAGATTCTGAGTATCGATGCAGATCTTTGTTGAAAGCGAATTGAAAGCACATATCCAATCATGTCGACAACAGCTGAAGGCAAGTACTCTGTTGTGGACGTTGTCCGTCAGTCGCCTCCGTTGGATCTGTCGTCGTCAATTGATGAGTCTTGGGTCAAAGGAAAGACGATACTCATCACGGGTGGGGCGAGTGGGTTTGGAGAGGCCTTGTTTCGCAGATGGGCTGCCGCAGGCGCATTCGTCACTATTGGCGACATCAATGTCAAAAGGGGCGATCAAGGAGTCCGTGATGTATCGAACGAGACCGGGAACAAGCATTTGCATTTCATCCAGTGTGATGTTACGGACTGGTCGTCCCAAGTCGAACTCTTCAAGTCTGCAGTCACATTGAGTCCACACGGCGGCATTGACTGTGTGGTCGCGAGTGCAGGCATTATAGACAAAGCTGCAGAGTATGAGAACCCCAAAGGGCTGGATGGTAAGAATCCGCCTCCTCCAAACATTGCTGTCATGGATATCAATTTGACTGGGGTTCTCTACACGACACATCTGGCACTCTTTTGGCTGGCTCGCAACCCTGGTTCCTTGCCAGCAAGTCCGCAATGTGACCCGAAGAAGACTGTAAGAGATAGGCATTTGCTGCTCATCTCTTCCATGGCCGGATTGGGACCACTTCCAGGAGAGCTCTTGTACACATCATCCAAGCATGCCCTAGTCGGGCTCTACAGAAGTCTACGGAGCACTGTCTTCAAGCACGGTGTGCGAGCAAATCTCATGTGCCCATACTTTGTCGAAACGCCCTTGATAGGCGCGCCAGGTCGTGCTGTATTGGCTGGTATACCGTTGGCCAAGATTGAGGATGTCATTCAGGCGGCTACACGGTTTGTGTCCAATCCGCAGATATGCGGCAGAGCAATTGCCGTTGGTCCCAAGGTGAAGGTCAAACCAGGAGCAGATGAAGAATGGGAGTGGGTCGCAGACCCGGGAAGCGATGGTCGTGCCGTTTTCGAGATTTTTGCCACGGATTTCGATGATGTTGAGCCAGCCTCGAGGAGGATAATCTCACTTCTCAATCATGCAACCGAGATTCGAGGCTGGTACGCATGGACGGCAGGCGTTATAGCAGCCATCAGGCATGGTATTGGTCTATGAAATGTGAGTCCATCTGCTTCGTAGCAAAATTTAGGCCACATCTTTCTTTGTAGGTCTAGCATCGCCGATCCCTTAACAGGTAGCTAGTTTCTGAAGACTTGCAACGAGGCCGCCGATGCTCGCTGGACTTGCAACACTGCTGGTGGTTATTTTGTCACATTTTCATCACCATCACGTGATGGCAATTCTATATTCCACTTCGATTTTATACTTCTTGCTCAACGTTGCATCTTGATCTCTTGAAAGTCAATACAACGAGTCAACTCACCCATCTCTTTTCATGGCTGCCAATCGAACGCCGTTTGGCTCGAGGCCGTCAACACCATCAGACAAGCTGAGCTCATCTCGTCCATGGACTCCTAATCCGCAGGCAGCTCCCTGGACGCCATCTCCGCCCAGAACTCGATGGTCTTCGATCCTGGGAACGAGGAAGCGAATCGTCCTTGTTGCCACCTTTGTTCTCATCTGGTTCTTCAGCTACAACCTGCTGTCAACGGTTTCTCACAACCGCGTGAGTATCACCGAGCCCACAAATTGAGTATGAAAGACCCCGGTCAACACTGACATCAACCAAGCCCAAACGCCCGAACTACCTCACCAGCCTCGTAAATCAGAACACCACCTTCCTCCCCAACGCCGCCTTTCAGCCCCCCGAGCCGCTCCCATACCGCTATCCCGACACAACCGACACCTTCGCCAACTACAAGTACCGCAACACCTGCAACATCTCCTCCCTCGATCTCCACGCCCCCTTCGCCCCGCTCTGCCCCGACCGCAAATCCCTGATCCAGGCAATGTCCGGGGGCGGCCGCATCGGCTTCGACGCCCCATACATGCCCCGGGGATGCGACATGCGCTGGTTCACGACCGAGGAGATCTGTGAGATCCTGAGTCGGTTCGAGAAGGTGATCATCGTGGGGGATAGCATGATGAGGCATGTGATCGGCAGCATCAACGTGTTGATTCGGAGGGATTTGGGATATGGGGCTGTGACGGATTGGAATTTTTCGCCCGAGGAGAGGTACGTACTAAGTTCCCCTGAGCCATTGATCCCTGCTTTTCACGGATATGCTCACGACTTGCCAATGTGGTTTTCTTGGTCCAATTTGCCTTTGCCCCCCCCCCTTCCCCAAGTAAGTATGTATAATGATGACACCCGGCTGAAACGTGCACCCACAGACGCGACTGCTTCTGCAACTACCAATTCAACGTCAAAGCCTGCTCCATCCAGGGCATCTTCCGAACCGCCGACGTCCTCAAGAACGACCCGGACTCCCTCGCCTGCCCCGCCGTCGGTGGTGCTGGGCAGGGCGGCGGCAGCAACACCGTCGACGTGATGATCGAGCAGATGATCCGCTTCCCCATCGCCCCCGAGGAGATCGACCGCCTGAAGGACCTCCTCCCCGCGACCAAGCCCAAACGGCCCTACGCGTTCGTGTTCGGGCATGGCCTGTGGAATGATTTGGATCTGCAGGCCACGGTGGATTGGCTTGATTTGATCCTTGAGACTGTGGTGGGGAAGGCTAGGTGGTTGGGCTCGGGTGCGGGCGGGGGCGCGAGTCATCGAGGAGAAAAGGAGAAGGGGGAGGATGGAGGAGGGAAGAGGGTGAGGAAGTTCCGGAGGGAGGAAGGGTTCTTCCCGCGGTTGATGCTGACGCCCAATGCGGCGGGGAAGGAGAAGCCGGATGAGTGGATCGTCAGTCAGGGGAATAAGGCGCTGATGGTGTTTGAGGAGAGTGTGAAGGTGGAGGCGGGCAAGAGAGGGGTGGAGCATTTGGGAACGTGGAATATGAGTGTGCAGAGTAATAAGTTTGACGGAGTGTAAGTCTTTTCATTCTGCCCCCTTTATGAGTGTGCGATGAGTCAACCAAGCTGACTAGATTTGTACTTGCTAGGCATGTCGATCTGAAGGGAAATCTGATCAAGGCCATGATGGTGCTCAACTGGCTCAACATGCTGGAGGTGGAACAATTCTGAGGCCATACAAATGTACTATCAGCCTGGGCTGGCGTGTATGTCACACATGTCGTATTAATTGTAAAAAGGCCGTAATCTCTAAGAGGCCCGATATCTGGCGCATTCGCTCCTGTACGTAGTCAACTCATCCAGTCATCAGACCGTCAACCTTCTCACTCCTCCCCTCCAACCCTCTCATACTCCCCCTTCCCCCGCCTCATTCTCTCCCCCAAGCCCATCTCCCCTGCCTTCCTCTGCATACTCGTCACGAACTCGCCCTTCCCACCAAACTTCCCACTCCTCGCCCTCACCTTCTCATCGGCCTCCCTATCGATCCGATCCTGCTCCTCGATCGCCTTCAGTCGTTTCGCCCTGTCGGTTTCCAACTCGCTCGCGTTCGATTGCATGGCTGCTAGCTTTGCTGCTGCATCCACCGGCGCTGCAGAAGCTGGTGGTTTTCCATTAAACTTGCCGTTGGTCCTGGTTGGGGGCGGTGAGCGTTGACGGCTTTTGGAGTTGCCGTTCTGTTCCGCTGGTGACGATGAGCGGGATGCTGAAGGCGATGAGGTATTCCCTCGCCGTCTGTCGCGATCTGAATCTTGTCTCCGGGCGGAGGGGAATGATTTGGCGTGATTCAGGCGATGGGCATTCGTGCTGTGCCCGTTTCGGTAGCCGTTTCTCCCACCCCCTTTCTGGTAGCTATTTTGATGAGGTGGCGAAGGCGATCGGTGGCGGTCGTAGGACGCTGAGCGTTGGCGTCGACGGTATGGCGAGACGGAGCGGGAGCGATAGCGAGATCGTTTGGGAGGGGGCGACCTGCTTCGTCGACTGCTGTTGTGGGGGCGCGAGGGTGATCGCCGCCGGCGGGGAGGAGAAGGTGAGCGGGATGAGTAGGAAGAGAAGGATTCGGACCGCCTTCTGTGGTGGGAACGGCCATTGCTGTAGCGACGACTTCGCTGATGGTCTGATCTGTGGTCATGATGGCGCCGGCTTCTGCGATGATCACGGTCGTCGCCATCACCGTCTCTCCCGTTGCTGCGGTAGCTATGACGGTGTGAGTGTTTCCTTCGTTCCTTCTCCTTTGACTTTGGCACTTCCTGGCCCGCCTCCTTCAGCAAAAGCCGCCGTTTCACGGGATCATTCATCAGCGCCTCATAAGCAGCCTGTTCCTGTTTCTTTATGGCGAGCATGGGGTCCTCTCGGATCTTGAGTTGGGTGTCCCTCGCAGTATTGGCCTTCTGCAAGCCCATGAAACTGTCCTCAGCCGCGCCCTTCTCCAACTTCTTGTGCTCCGTACCCTTGATCAGAGGATCGATCCGTCGCTTGCCCAACAAATAACCCTCCATTTCTTCCGTGGTCCCCGATTGCCCCGCGGCGGGACCAGAGTACATCCAGTCGACCTTGACCTGCTTCCTGGGCCCACCAGCGGCCTCCTGCATCTCCTGCAGTTCCTGGATCTGCCGCTCCTCCTGTCGCTCCTTCATCATTTGCTGGATGCGTTTGCGCTCGTCGAGCGCGGCTTTCTCGGCTTCCCAGACCTTTTTCTGGTTGCTCATGAGCACGGGGTGCCATGACTTCTTGAGATTGAGATCGCCTCCCATATTTGCTGGCGATCGTCTGCGATGCTTGAAGGAGGGTTTGGGAAGGGGTTTGTTCGGATGGGTGTAAAAGGATGGGATGGGGTGGAAAAATCTACATGGATTAAAGGTGTGACGATCTTAGGATGAGAACTACGGTCCCTCGGCCCAAGACTGGGCGGCCCCTAAGACTAGGCGGCTCCTTAGGCGTGCCTCGCTAAAAGCGCCCCGCATCTCGCGTCTAAGCTTCCGGCGATAGGGCACCTGCTTATCCCGCGACCTCCAAGCTTTACCTATCATATTCATGTCCCCTTGCCCCACAATCAAGCAAACAAATCGCTTACTCTAATTCGATTTACGGTTGAGATCTGTTGTTGGACTCTCAGCTCAACGTTCCCTGACCCTTTACTTACTGCGAGAGGCAAGATGTCCGACGACGGTGATGATTTCATGCAAGATTCCGACCAAGAGCAGTACGCAGATTGCCCAGCATTAGATCCCAAAGCTTACTCAAGTCAGATATGACTTCGAATACGAGGACGACGATGATGAGGAGACTGCCGACGTTGGTATCGAGAACAAATACTACAACGCCAAGCAGATGAAGTCAGAGAATCCGAAGGAAGCAATTGACGAGTTCCTAGGCTTACCCGCCATGGAGGAGGAGAAAGGCGACTGGTATGACCAGCAAGGGACCTATATGTCTCAACTCGCTGACTGAAGCTGTAGGGGCTTCAAGGGGCTCAAACAGGCAACCAAGTTGGAATTCAAATTGGCAATGTATGACAAAGCTATTGAACATTACACCGAGCTATTGACCTATGTCAAATCTGCCGTGACGCGGAACTACTCGGAAAAGTCAATCAACAACATGCTGGATTTCATTGAAAAGGGAGCCGAGGATGAGGCGGCCTACCGATGCATGGAGAGATTCTATTCGAAAACCCTGGAGTCGTTCCAGAGCACAAACAACGAGCGCTTATATCTCAAAACGAACATCAAGCTCGCTCGCTTGTGGCTAGAAAAGAAGCAATATACCCAATTGATCAAGAAGGTCCGCGATCTGCACGTCTCCTGCCAGAGGGAGGATGGAACGGACGATCCGAGCAAGGGCACGTACGCTTTGGAGATTTACGCGCTGGAAATCCAAATGTATGCAGATACCAAGAACAACAAGAGGCTGAAAGCACTCTATCAGCGAGCATTGAAGGTCCGATCTGCCGTGCCTCATCCCAAGGTCATGGGCATTATCCGAGAGTGCGGTGGCAAGATGCACATGAGCGAAGAGAACTGGAAGGAGGCGCAGACGGACTTCTTCGAATCATTTCGCAATTATGACGAGGCCGGCTCACTCCAGCGCATCCAGGTTCTGAAGTACTTGGTACTGACCACGATGCTTATGAAATCCGATATCAATACCTTCGAGTCGCAAGAGACTAAACCCTACAAGAACGATCCACGCATATCCGTCATGGCCGATCTGGTCGAGGCTTATCAGCAAAATGATATTCATCGGTACGAATCGATCCTGCAGAAGAACAAAGATCTCTTGCAAGATCCCTTCATTGCCGAGAACATCGATGAAGTCACACGAAGTTTGCGAACCACGGGTGTCCTCAAGTTGATTGCTCCCTACACTCGGTTCAAGCTATCATTCATTGCGAAGAAGCTGAACATCTCTGTCGGGGAGGTACAAGATATCATTGGCTTCTTGATCCTCGATCAGAAACTGGATGCCAAGATCGACCAAGAAAAGGGCATTGTTGAGGTCAACGACCGTGCAGATGCAGATCGCACCAAGGCATTGGAGAATTGGACATCGGCCGTTGATAGCCTATGGAGGGGGGTCCTGAACGAGGGGGAGGGATTCAAGGTTGATGAGGCGCCGTCTCTGGGAGGGACGGGTATGCAGAGTATGATGCCTACGCCGGGACGACCACGCGGAGGCTTCGAGCTGGGAAAGTCAAATAAGGGGATGAAAAGGGGTCCCGGCGGTGCCAAGTATCCGCTGTCAAGCAAATCGTGAGAAATGTGGAATTTGGAATAATGGATCTGCTAAGGATGCCGAGTGATGATCTTTGCATCAATGGGCGCTTGGTATGCGTCAGTGGGTCGAATGAGGTGGGTCAAAAAAAATCCACACCAACCACACCTTGATGTCCCCGAAGGCAGCTGATAGGGCCCAAGATGCTAGATCTCGCACGGGACATCGCCGATTGCCCACAAATGATCGATGTACCTCAAGGTCCACCGGATGAGACCGTACCAGCCGGAAGCTTGTTCGCCAGATCTGATACATGGAAAATCACTTGGATGATGATGGCGTATGAGAGGACCGTGCACCATTGCCACACGTCCAAATCATCCAGACCTGATGTCCAGAGCGAGCCTCAAACGAACGCAGTATCCCAATCCGGTCTGTTCTAGAATCTAGCTGTCTATAGTGCTGCCCGCAGAAGACCTCTCAAATTGCGAGAGGAAAGGGGGACCTGGTTACAAGTCTTGTACCATTTTCCCTGATCATGCATGCTATCTCTAAACCAACCACCTGCCCCGTTGTTCTGTAGTACCCAAGTACCCAAACCTGGGTTTCGTGTACATCCGGCTTCAAACGAACGTCCGTCGTTGAATCTTTCCGCAAGGGGAAATCTGGAAAGAGAAGTCATGGCCGAACTCGGGCCTTCCGAGAATTTAGTTTCTTCACAAGGAGCCGTTGGAGGGATCGGCAGGCTTACAACAACATGCGATCAGAGCTCTGGGAGCGAATCGGTTTGCCAGGCTATCCGCTCATACCCACATGATCATTTCTTGCGCCGAATCCGTGATGCCCAATGAGCCATTTTGATGACAGCGTCAACCCCGCCCAGGATTGACCAGAAGCGAGGAGCACACCACGCAGAAAGATCAGAGCGGTCCTAACGTAGCTCACCAAGGGAATTTCATATCACGAGAAACCCAGATAGCCAATTGAGACGATGACCTAGCCGGTCAATATCCAATACTGCCGTGACCATCTGCGTCACTTGCATGAGGGATATCTGGCCCATGCAGGCCCCTTAGCATAAAACCCTTTGGTGTCCTCACGAACCTCTCTTTCCAAAAGTGCAAGACCACCTGCTCCTGTTTCTTGTGAACAAGCCCGTGCCACGTCAGGCGTTGGCTTGTGCATCTACGCAACCTATCAAGCAGCGAGCGGGCGGCTTAGTTCAAAGTCTCACGACGCAGCTTCAATCATTTCGACCTATTCCGCTCGCACCCTTCTGCTTGGCATTCACCTGACTCCGTGCTTTCAAAGACGCCTCCAGCCCGCCCTCTCTCCTTCTCAAGGGTCAAGGTCCATCGTCTCGACCTCTGACTTCATCGCCCACGATGGCTAAGATGGCAACGGAAGAGGACCTTGCGGAAATGGAGCGACTTTCTCAAGCCTATGTTCCGGATCAAAAGGTTGGACAGGCCTCGAAACGTCCTTTGCAAGTGCTGACAGGCCGAAAGGGCGACCTTGTGGGCTCTAGGATTTCCAGTAGCCGCTTGACTGAGGAGTACTCGAAAGCCGATGCCGTCTACGCAAGCAAGACCAAGGTGAGTCTTCGCTGTGGACCACCGTGAAGACTTACGTTCTAACTTAGTGCAGAATCTCCCGGATACCTTTCCCCAGTACAGAACGATCAAAGGTGATGGCAACTGTGGATTTCGAGGTAAGATATGACTTGGCAGCTTGCCTTTCGAAGCTACTTCTCTGAACTCTTCTGTTTTTCAAGCCATTGCCTTTGCGTATTTCGAAACCTTGGTCCGCATGGGAGATCCGACCAAGATGCAATCCGAGATCGAGAGGCTGAGGTCCTTGAACAATATGCTCGATGCTACTGGCCAGGAATCCTTCATGTACGAAGACTGGGTGGAAGAGACACTCAATCTATTGGAGCAAACTGCCGCTATCCCCTCCCCACAGCAGAACGAAATCGCATTGCTCAAAGCTTTCAATAACGCTGACACTGCGAATGCTATCACACAACATTTTCGGGTAAGGCTTGCTGCGAACCAACATGTCTATTGGCGAGACATCATTGTTGATGACCCAGCAGATGATTACGAGTGCTCAGCTCAAGCTGAACCCGGACGACTACGCTCCCTTTGTGCCTGACATGGATGTCGTAACTTACTGTTCCAACCATGTCGATCCATTCTATGAAGAGATCGAACACATCGGAATCAAGGCTGTGGTTGATGCGATCATCAACCCTGCCGGTATTGCCATTGAGTATCTGTACTTGGATAGAAGTCCTGGTGATGAAGTCACACCATATTCATTCCCTTTGTATGACGCGAAAGGGAACGAACGCAAAGACGTTCAAAGCATTCGCCTGCTCTACCGGCCGTTAGTACTACCATACACACTTTAGGCAAGGCATCTGATGAGTATACAGGGGCCATTACGATATCATTTACATGGCTCAAGACGTCAAACACCTACCCAGGCCGGCTTCAAGCAACGCGCCGGAGACAGCAAGGCCTGGGTTAACTTCGACGGAAGTTCGAATGGTGCAGCATCTCCCAGAGCCGGTGTTCCCGGATAATGGCATGGTCGGCATGATCAATGGACTCTGTGGTCTTCCAGGTATTGATCCTGATGCAACGTTTCAAGGTCCAGGTGCCTACCCGGGATTCTACTATGAACAAAATTATGCGGAGCAGCAATGGACGCCGTCAATGGGTGACTACTATGATATGCAAAGGCCTGTCTATGGCATGGAAGTCTATCAACAATATGACCCGAACGACGTACCATACCACCAGCCTCCTCAGCATCAACAACAACAACAACAACAACAATATAGTGTGTTATCACCATCAGCATCAGGCATGCATGGCGACTACCTCCAAGTAGTTTCTCCAGCAACGCTGTTGGTTGAACAAACCTCAGACTTACAGATGTTGTCCATCCCCACTCAAGGACACTACCAAACCAAACCCCAGCAGCAGAACTGTCTTCCGGTTCACAACGACACCCTCGCCAAACCCCAAGGTCCTCCCAATCCTTTCCGCAAGGCACAAGCGCAAAAAGATTACGAGGACAATGGTCATGCTACCGGCAATCCCGCCACATCGACGAGGTAAGCTCTCGGCTCTTGGCCGGAACCAAGACGATGTCCGATCTCTCCCTTGATGTTAAGGGCTCGAGCTGTGCTCGTGAATGATCAAAGCTGAACCAAGACCCTCTCCATAGTAGTACCACTTCTTGAACAGCATCAAGCTAATGATCTCTGCCTGCTTCAACCACAGCGGCAGTCCCCGAGCGTACACTAAACCCAAGAAGCATTGTCCCTTGAAGAATTGTCCTGAAAACTTCCGTCAAGAGGAGGCGAACTTCCAGCCACACCAATTCCAGGGTGAGTATCCATGGTGATCTGTTCCAGATCTAGCACTACTGACGGAATTTCATCGTTCAGGCACTGGTGTTGCTGCAAAGAAGAAAAGGGGCAAAAAGGGGACCAACTACAGACGATAGAGGGTGTCTACTGAGAAGTGGCAGGTGGCGGTCCTCTCCTCTGCGAATGGCCATGAGCAGGATTGACTCATGTTCTAGATGCTACCTTTCGCGCGGCCACCCTGATCACATCTCGTTCGCTCACCCCGCCTCAGACTCACGGACTCTACCAGGCTCCCTCTTCTTTCCTTCTCCGTGCATTCTCCATTTGAATTTTGCCAAGACAGCAGCTGCAATAGCCATATGACGAAACAAGTAATTCTTGACGGAGACGGTGCTCCTGATCCTTGTCGCTACGAGACTGGGGCGGCGATGTCAGCCATCGTCATCTCTTGAAAGAAGGTAGACGCCTCGGCGTAGCAGGATAGGATTTTTGGATCCCCCTGAGCAAGTACACTATGAACTCTCTTCCACATTGTGAGCACACATGATTTCCGACATGCTAGATAGACCATCTCACACACATCTTACACCCATCCACAAGCATTCCTTCTGTGTAATATCTGGACAATGCATCTTCTTTCTCCCATCATTGTCCCAGTGCCAGAGACGTCATCATGTGGACTGCACTGATACATGGCATGAACCACCATGCGTTTGTTTGGTCAACAACTAGGATGGAAAACATGTCATTCGTTTCGATGAGGGTTGAAAGCGGGCTCTCCTCGAGCGTTCAACACGGCCCAGGACTTCATCATATAAATACACAGAAGAGCCTCTCTCGCTCGCGCACGCCACCCATATGAACACCTCTGCTAGCCCAAAAGACGTGTATCTCGTTACAAAAGGCTTTGTTCCCCGGGAAACAGAAACAGCGAAGAGGGAGGAGGGATACTCGCACGAAAATAAGGGATCATGCGGTCCACCACGCGGGCTTTTCTTTCTCCATGTACGCTCCACGCTCACGCTCATGCTCTCGGACTCTATTGACAGGTTTTGCCCCCCCCCCTTCCTGGCGCCCAAATCTGATGAGAGGAGGGGATTGCGAGCTCTTGTTGTTTCACATGATGGAACAGCCCTTTCCGCCGCCACCGGATGAGGAGCCCTTGACGGACATGGCCACGCGGGCGGCTTCGGAGAAGGCTTCGTTGACGCCGCGGTTCTTCTTCGCCGAGCATTCTATCAAATCGGCACGGTTTGCACTCGTCAGCATCGGACACACAAACACACACAACGCACAATCATGTGAACGAAAAAATCCCATTGAAGGAAAAATTTCACAAACATACCCAAGTACCTCAACGCCTGTATCCTCTTCGCCACCTCCAACCCCTGCTTATAATCAATCATCTCCTTCCTCTTGTCCCCCGCCCCCACAGCCCCATCCCCATCCCCATCCTCCCCATCCCCGTCCTCCCCCGCCGCAGCCGCCGCGGCCCCCTCTCTCAAATCGCACTTCAGCGCCACCAGCACCAATTTCACGCCCGCGCAGTTCTCCGCGATCTCGCCCACCCACTTGGACTCGATGTTCTCGAGCGAATCGCGGCTGTCGACCGAGAAGCAGAGCATGATGGTGTGCGTGTCGTCGTACGACAACGAGCGCAGCCGGTCGAATTCCTCTTGGCCGGCGGTGTCCCACAGGGAGAGCTCGATGTGGGCGGCGTCGACGAAGATGTCGTGGACGTAGTTTTCTAATCAATTTCAAAGTACTTGATCAGCGCTTTTGCTAAAACACATGGTGGCTGGAGGGAAGGGTGTTCGAGGGGGGTAGCGAAAGCGACGTACCAAAGACCGTGGGTTCGTAGACGGTGGGGAAATATCTGTAAACGCCCCCCCCCGCGTGAGCTTTTGTTCCTGTACTTGGGGATTTCGGGGGAAGGGGGAACTCCAGGCTTGTGCGACTGTGCGTTTTGCGCGCGCGCCGGCGCGCGGGGGACGACTTACCCTCGAGTGAAGACATTGAGGAGGGAGGTTTTGCCGCAGGCGCCGTCACCGCTATCGATCATCAGCAAGGTAACGGTGGGGAATAGGAAGCGACTTCAGTGTGTCAAGGGCGTACAGAAGGACCAGCTTCCGGTGTATTGTCTTGCTTCCTCCACAGAGTGGCATTGCGAACGGAGGGAAAGAAAAGAGGATTTTTGGGGGTTTGAGATTGCGCGGAGGCAATTGAGGGAGGCTATCGGAGAGGAGAATGTACAGTGCGCGGCATTGATGAGGTTGTGGTAGCGAATGAATGAGGTGGTGGGGCTTTTTGGGTGATGGGATGTCGCAAATGGAGAATTCAGGCGGGAAAGCTTGGAACTGGAGGCTGGAGCAAGTGTGGAGCTGTTTTGATCTGGCCTTGGCACGTTTGGGGGTGAATGGGGTCCGTCTTCGGATGATCGGCACAGGGATGGTTTCCCAATTCGATATCTTTGATGGTTGACACACGGTACAAACGGTTCTGCTGTTGACCTGCAATGTCGAGGACTTTCAAGTGGCATGTGCAAAGTGCTATGTCAGGATTGTGATACATCAGGCAAGAATTGAAAAGAAACAGGGGAAGGAGCTATTAATACCACAACGAAGGCAAGAACAGGCAGATAGCCGCCGCTTTCTTCGCCCAAATGTTGCCCTGCGACTTGTTGTATTCAGCATTCGGGTGAACGGTTGCCAAGGTAGCTAGCTTCTGACTTGCATCTTGCTAGAGGTGGTAGGCAAGTCCCGCCGTTGCCAGCTTTCAACCCTGTACTTGGACTCCACGCAGCGCAAGCGTCCTGCTTGTTTGTCTTGCAGCCATTGGCAGGCCAGCAATCCAGCTTCTCAAATCCATGTCCCTCGATTCGGGCCTCTTTGGAAGGACGGAATCCGGCTTCGCGCTGGGTTTGCCCTCACCAGCTTTTGCATCGATGGAGCGGCCAAAGGGAGAATCACAGAAAAATTGCCTGGCAATGTGGAGACAGAAGTTTTTTGATTTATATCGAACCAAGATTTGAGCGTAGAGCAATTCCAATACCAACACGTCAAGTATCGCCTCCTTCGCCCGGCCGTCTTAGATATCTTCTTGGGAGCATCAGAGGCTGCCGTCGGGCGCGTTCGAAGGCCTGCAGCGCCTCGGGTGATATGCCTTCGGTTCTGATGACGCTTCCTATGGACATGAAAAATCTTCAGGGAAAATGACTCAGCCATCATTCCATAGAGTGGTAGCTGGACAAGCCATGCGCAATCATACCCGAATGTTGCTCCTGATCCCAGCATGTACTGTCCCAACGTCCTCGAGACTCCGTTCGGTCCGGCACCGTATCTCATAATATTGAAGCCGCCTACACGTTAAATCAGATTTTGCCGATAATCGTCAGAGTGTCCTCAGACATAGCATGCGTACCGAAGAGGAAGCCCATGATCAAACCCACGGCTGGTCTTCACTTAGTATCACCAGAATACCCAGGGCGCATCATCAACGTACAGCCGCCTAGCATAGCTCCCATCTTCCCTTGACCAATGTTAGAAAATTTGCGCCCCGAGCAACCGAGCATGCTCACATTTGTCAAACGTAGAAGGACCTTGACCTCTCCTTCCACCTGTCGACCCTGCTGGCATTGGGGGCATGGTGACAATTTTTTGGTGAAGGCGCGAAAGATGAAGCAATGCGATCAAGAGGATGTGAATGAAGTGGAGTCACTCATTGGTCTGAGCGTCAATCTGGGGAATCTTGAATCGCCCCCCACACTTTTCGAAGCTGTCAACGTTGGGCAAATCGAGCGGGTCTTTGTTTTTCGGCTTCATCCGAAAAGAGTCACGTGCTCATCAGTGCCGCTCGACCAGAGGGGCCAATTGTTAACGTCCTTCGCTCCTGTATCAGACTTGACTAGGTCACTCTTGCACTCTCTTCTCGAGGAAGTGAAGTTGAAGCCTTGATTCACATCTCACCTCTAAATTCACTTACTTGGTATTGCACTTGGAGGACGCGCCTGGCAATCAAGTCTTGGCACTCGTGTGAAAATCCCTTTAGGATTTCACGGGTCTTGTTTCGTACCCCTCAAGAGGCAACATATTCATCAACCAGGACAGCAATTCATCCATCCGCTCGCTAGACACCTACGATTATAGTTATTACACTCGCGTCTGCTCACATCCGGTCATTTTACCGGCGCAAAGCGTTCCTTGGAGACCGTCCAGCTCCGCCACTCACAACTGCTCATACAGTTATCCGGCAACCCTGAAGATCAGGAATCAAGCAGAAAGAGGGCTGTCGTATTGGGCCGACTAAGAATCAGATGTGGGCTGGTCAATTTCGTACGAGAGCCTCGACAGCCGAGCGCCACCTTCTACCACTCGTTTGAACCTGTTGCACATCTCGTGCTCCAATGACTGCCGTTGCATCTCCCCCGAGCGTGCAGCCCTTACCACGCTGGGACGCTGTCAGGAATGGAGGAGAGAACATGGAGTCTTTGAGCGCGGAGGAAGTCACTCGATCTTTTCTACCTCGCAAAACACCTCAGCGCCAAAACTCCTCCTCGTCATCAACGTCCACCAATCCTTCATCTTCTGCTCCGATAGCAGACTCCACGCCCGAAGCGCCTGCTCATCCAATATCCAACAGTGACCCCAATCCAACAAATGGGGACCAAGGCGGCTGGGGACCCCGAAAGAAAGCAACCAAGTTGTGGCCGACGCAGAAGGCCGATTCGGCCAGAAACCAACTCCCCGCTCCTCTCTCCTCCGGTCAATCGGCCGCCTCAACCGTGAATCCACTTATGCCGCAGACGTCCTCGGGCTCCCTGGCTCAGCCATCTCAGCAGCCTCAACAGAACGGGGCCAGACAGGACCATCAGGCCGCACAAAGGAGCGATGCCACCGCTATACTAGCTCTGAAGCCGCTCACCGGTACCTTCGAGCGAAAACATATCATTGTGCCCTTCTTCCCCGAGGTCCAAAAGATTGGTCGTCAAACGAATCAGAAGACGATTCCGATGTTGAGTAACGGGTATTTTGACTCCAAGGTGTTGTCGAGGCAGCATGCCGAAGTCTGGGCGGACAGGAACGGCAAGATATGGATCAGAGATGTCAAATCTTCTAATGGAACCTTCGTCAATGGTGCTCGACTGTCTCAAGAAAATAAAGAGTCTGATCCGCATGAATTGCGAGAAGGGGACACACTCGAGCTAGGCATTGACATTGTCAGTGAAGACCAGAAGAGTATTGTCCACCATAAGGTGTCGGCAAAGGTGGAGCTTGCAGGATTGTACAACACTGCCCCCAACACGTTGGATATGATGCACCTGGATCCTGCCACCGGTCAGCCGCTGATGGGCGACCCCACAATTCCGCAATCGTCCCATCTCAGAGGCCGCGGTGGCAGTCAAGATTCAATCAATGGAAATGGTCGTACGACGGGACCGGCGGGTATGCCCGGCAACAATGCTAACATCCTCAGCGGGCAGAGGCAAATGAATCCCTGGATGCATCCCACTTCAATGGAACACGTGGTGAAGAAGCTTGCGGTGAGTCACTGGTGATGATTCCAATGGAACAAGCAACTGATGAGTATGTCAAGGCGGAGCTCAAACGAGCGAAACAACAATCGCACGACCTCAACCGCACAAGTGAGTTCTTCACAAGCTTACTGAACCGTGAACCCGGGCAGGAACCACCCAAGTCACCACCCAAGATCGCTCCGGAGGCAAAGCAAAGCCTGGACGGTTCTGCCGCCCCCCCCATCGTCGCCGCTGTTTCTCCCTTCTCCCAGCCTCCAGCTCCCCCACCATCCCAACCGCTCCCAGAAAAGCCGGACAGTGCTCGTTTCATCAATCCCGAGTCCTTCCAGAATCCAGGCCTAAGGCGGACTGAGACAGAAAGACCGAGTTCTACCATGGGTTCTCCGACCCGCCCAGAGTCGCAGGGCGGACAAATCGTCCCGCTACTGGAGGCACTGAAGTCTGCCAGGCAGGAGATTGACTCTCAAGGCGATCGGATGAAGTACTTGGAAGGCGCCCTGAAGCAAGAACGTAAAGCAAGAGAATTGGCCGAACAACGAGCAAGGGCACTATCCAAAGATCATCCTAGCCTGGCAAACGGCACAGGAGAAGAGGATTCATCTGGCCCGCCCCTCGACTCCCTTGAACTTATCGACCAAGAACTTCCGAATGGCCACCACGGCCACCTCGGAAATGGTCAAGATGACGAACCAGCCCGATTGAACACCTCACCGTCGATGGAAACTCTGAGAGAATCACCCGGAACGATTGATCCACCTTCTACTCAGGACCCTTCGCCTACGACGGTCCAAGACCGCTACGATCTGCTGAAGCAGGAATTTGACGACATGAAAGTGCTCATGGAGAGATACAAGCGCCGTGCAGACGAGGCAGAACAATCTCAACGGCGCTTTGCCGAGCTCGTCGAGAACATCCGGGCGGGTCGTCGCCCAGACAGCAGCACGACTCCCCCAAATTCCAACCAATCCTTATCACGTGGCAGTACTTTGATCGGCAGTGACCACAATGGCAGCGCGGGCGTTGATGAGGAAGCCCACTGGTCCAAAGGCGAAGGTACCAGTGATGACAAGAAAGCAACGCACTCTCTTTGGACATCCTCTCTGCCATCCCAGGCACAACAGAAAGATTTATCAAACGGCTCCGCACTGCGTCCTACCTCCCCCTCTGCATTACAAGATCTTGAGAAGACTGTACTCGACATCCTCCAACAGCAGCAGTCACCGGCGGCCGCCTCACAGCAGACCACCTCAATTGGACCACGGGCTGAGAGGGAAAACAGACTATCACAGAGCGCGCCGTATGTCTCCATGGTCGGGGTGGTGCTCATTGGAGTAGGATTGATGACGTGGTTGAACGGATGGCAGAATGGCGGGGGTGGTGGTGTTGGGGGACCGCCGAATGGGAAGGTCTTGGAATGAAATCTGGCATTGCTTGTTTGATGAATTTTCTGCATCCAAGTCCCCTGGTCAGATGTTGTCGAGGGCCAGCACTTGCCGTGAGCGTGTTGCTCAATATTATCATCATCAGTCGTGTTACGGGCCAGTTGAGCAAGTCCAGCTGAGTCTTCCACGCACTCCACGAAGTTACTGGACATTATACCCACACAAGCGCGCGTCAAAAGATTTGGACGTGCTTTTCTGGCATCCCAGCATTCACGCAGCGGGCGTCCATTATCATCATGACTCATAACCTCACAACCTCAACGCCCGAAACGATCAGTGACTTTTTCGGTTATCAGCGAAGCGAAGACGGGAACATTACCCACCCGCGGCGTTGGGCGCTGTACATAGCCTTCACATTCATTTCTGTACGATTCCCCCTCCATTTGTTGTTCTCACCTTTTTTGCCTTGGAGTTGGCTATATGGGGGGAAGACTATTGATACCCTTGATGGAGAAGATCAGCTCAGATTGCCTCCGAATATGTTGGAGCGACCCGGCTTTTCCGAATGGGAGGTGTACGTTTCCACCCCAATTGGAAGAAGACCCCGGAACACCAGACCCGATCAGAGAGCGTTATATAGTCCTTCAGCAAGTGACCATGGTGACTCTGTGGAGTGATATTCTACCACTCCAAGGAAGTCTTGCTTTTCCACTTCTCTTTCCAATTTCCCTTTTGTCCCACCTTCATAAAAGCCATTTCCTTCCTCTCAGGTCAAGAACTCTCGACCATTTACTTCTCCAGATCTTGACGTTTCAGGCGGCCCGCCTACTGAACGAACAACCCTGTTGCCCGAATGCTTTCCCCAATCCTACCAACTGCTCTGAAAACATAGCGATCAAGCAACACAGCATCGCTCAAAAGCCATGACGACCTGGGCGGTGAACTTTCACGCCATGCCCGCCAAACTGGAGGAACCGAGGCACGCATAGCGAGACATCAGAAGAACCCCAAGCAATGAAGCGAAAGCTGTGATGGATTCGGCGAAAGTGTTCGATGTCTACGTTCAAGAAAGAGACCCAAAGTTGATCCGCAACCCGTATCGGAAACCTCGTTGTTCGAGTTGGAAAGATTCAAATTGCCAATATCAAGAGCGCCTTGAACTGCTGAGACGTTGAGAAGGCTACTGGAGTGACTGGGTGGCCGATGATCCCTCCCTCCTCCTGGGTGAAACGACGGGTTGAGTTCTCCGATCATTTGAGTTGTCATCGTACGTACCTTTCGCCCTCATTGCTTTGATGATCATCGCTGTCGCTGCCTTCTCCAATTTGCCTGTTGAGGGGGGTATGATCCATGGCTACCATCACGCAGGATCGAGGTGGTATCCTCACTCGGTCTACCGGCCCTGGCGTTTTGTGTCATGCATCTCACTTGATCTATCACAGCGGGTCATAGGGTGTTTCGCGTCATGCGAGTCACTGGATACGGATCCGATGGATTGGGGTTGTAATTGGTGAAGTAAGGGTTCAGGCGAGCGAAACTACGGCAGAGGGAACAATGTTTTCACACTCTTTGCCCCGTCTCTCTTGTGTGTGTCACGAACTTCACTTCATACATACGCACACCACAGTTTGCTGTGTGAGCGTTCACTCTCCAGAGTCCCAAGGCTGGCATCGAAATTTCACGCGCTTTACCCGCTTCCTTCCTTCCTTCTATAAAAAGTTTCAATTCATATACTCCGTGGACTGCATTAATCCGTGCGAACGGATGGATACGGAGGGAGTTGAATCGAAATGTTCACTGAAAATAGATACACAAGAAGGGACTTCTGTGGAAAAGATGAGAATGATGGAATGCGCGAATCATTCTCGCATCTCTTCCTCTCTATCGTCCGTGCGACCGCTTCCACTGCTCTAATAATCATTGCTATCGCTGTTTGGGGGGTATCATACATTTCGCTACTACTGCTAACCATGATCTCATACCTCCTTGCTCTCCCATCTCCCCTACACACTCTTCTCCCCTTCACTTCCCTCTCCCCCCTTCCATCTTCCCTTCAACTACTCACACCCCCTCGCCCTCACCCTCGCCCTTATCCCCCATCCTCTCCTTCCCTCCACCCCCCTGCCCAGGCACGTCCAAAACATCCCAATCCCAATAACTCGCGCACCTCCGCCTCACGGCCTTCCCATCGCCCTCGCGCTTCCTGCCCCTTCGCTTAATCTCCACACTCGGACTCAACCCCGCCAATGCATCCATCATCACCGCTTCCTCCCTCGCGACCGTGAAATCGCCCGGTCCATGGTCCGACGCACCAGCGGTAGCCACAACGGGATTCCAATCTGGCGCTGTGAACGTGGGCGGTGGTTGCGGGGTTGTGGGCGCTGCTACAGCCTCACCCGCCCTATCTTCGTCCTCGAAGATGGTAAAGGGCAAGCGCGAGGATGATCGGGCGGGAGTGATGCGCTCGCCCACGATGGCGTTGGCGCGTTTGCGTCGACGGGGTGGAGTGGCGAAATAGCCTTTTGGTGGTGATGACTGCGGTTGTAGGGGTGGACCGGTGTGTTTCGCGGCTGAGAGGTGGAGGATGGGTTTTGCGGATGCAGACGCGGATGGGTTGCGGAAGCGTGAGGATGTCGTGGAGGGTGGGAGACGTGTCAGTTGGGGTGGGCGTGGCGATGGTGACGGTGGGGTTGTACTGGCGTTGGGGGGGACGTTTTCCTTGTCGCTGCTGCTGCTGCCCGAATCCTTGGGAGATGGCTTGGCTGGGAATTGGGCTGTGGAAAGTTTGGGGTAGGTTATGGGAGATGGAGTTCGGGTTTTGGTTGTTGATGAGGAGGACGCTGATGACCCGATGGAAGCGGCATCATGGTCGGAGGATAGGTGCTGCGTACCCTGCAACCAGGCTTTGACGTTTTCCTTGTAGGACTCGTCAGGCTCGGAGGGATGTTCTCGGTCTGCAACCGTGGAGAGTTCTCGTAAGGCTGGTTCAAGGCTGGCGTCCACATTAGTGGAATCAGCCGCATACCACGCGCTGGGCGACAGGAGGCGGCGTAGTGGTCTGGGCTCTGCTCCGCTCTCGACCCCTTTCCCAGATGGCTCTTGGCCGACCTCGGGATCCGCTGCTTCGCTCGAATGATCTCCTTTCGGCGGACTCCTATAGCTGTACGGCTCCCTCACATGATCTGCATCGTACTCGCCGAACCTGGTATGACGAGTCTCAGCCAACGGTCTCCGGAGTCTTCGGGTATTGGACAAGGTCAGGGTCGGGGCAATGCTCTGGAACAGCGTCGACGCCCTCTCCTCACGACTGGGACTCGGATGCATGCGGGACAGGTTGGGAGCATGCCTTCGCTTCTTCGCACTGTTGGCACAAGCTCGGCTCGGGGTGCTTTGGGGCAGGCTGGAGGCGAGATTTGCGGCAAGTGCATCATTGTTGGGCTGACGGTCTGGACCTCACATCATCATCAGCAACATAGGATTTCCATTAATCAGAGACATGCGAACCACCTGGCTGGGCTTTCCTTGAGGTGGGGCTATGGACCTCGCGAGTCCTCGGAGGGGTCGACATGGTGGGGGGTGGAGGATGAAGAATGATGAGATGTTGGGGACGCTGTGCCACCGGGTCCACGCAGAGAGTGTTTCAGACAGGCAACGTTCTTGCGAGGACCAAAGATGGCAAGTGTCGTGACGATCGATATGCACAGCTGATGAGATGTACAACGATAAAGGTAATGCAGGCTATCGAAATGCGGTTTATGGCATTGGTCGTAAATGCATGCCAAAGGCGATGGTCTTAAGACCTACTTTTTCTCGGGAGAGGGAGATTATTGAGAGGCTCAACAAGATGATAGGTAGAAGATAGTCACAAGCCTTGAGGCTCGCTTGCGGAAAGATGAAATCCCTGCATGGGGAAGGAACGAACGAGGAAGGAAACCGCGACGTGCAGCAGTTGCAAGGCGTGGTCACCTCCGAGAGCTTCGCTCCCACAGCGGAGGCCAACGAGACATCCCAGACCTTCAGATTCAATTGGCAAAGAAAAGGATGCATCGTATATTGCGTTCCCTGCTGTATGACGGATCGTCCGCCTCGTCCTGAGAGCCAACGCAATATCGCAAGTCTTGGCATCAACCCGCCATGGTGTGTGTCGGGGACAGGTACGCACCATCCTCGTCGGCTTGGAGTGGCAAAAAGAGCTGCTCAGGATGATGACCGATCTTTGCAATAATATTTGAAGAAGCTGACACCGGTCGATCCTGGGGAAACGAGATGCGGCTCCACCGGGCTTTTGTAGGAGTATGGGAATATGGGATGGCCCGTCTGTACAACATAATAATAGTGATGCTGACTAGAATCAGACTGGTTTCATGTGTCTGCACATGGCTGCTGAGTCGTGAAACTGCGCCGCCACTGTAGAGTGGTGTGCCACGCTCGCCGCTAGAGCAACGAGGAAGCGAGATTGTCAAGATCGGGTTCCTTTCCACTCCGAGCTTACATGACGGCTGGATTGATGCTGTCCTGAGTATCTTGCGATGGCGAACAATTTGATTTGTTTTTCTGTGGACAGGGCGAAAGCTTGCACAGGGAAGAGCTCAGAGTACATCGAAGGAACATTCATGCTGCAGGCTATTAAGCGCCGCAATTGTACATCAGGGAATAACATTGCAAGGCATGCATCACATGAGGAGATTGTCTGTGCGTCAAATGCTCATTGCGGGTGAACTTACTGATTATCCTGGTCGACATGAACACTTTGACCATTATCGTGATTGTCTGCACTCTGCAAGCTTGACACCTTTGACAAACAATGCATCCCGAGTCCCCTCCACCGGAAAGTCGGGATAAGGGTACGAGAACAGAAGCGGAGAGCTAAAGAGGGAAAGTAATGGCTAAATGGGGGTATCTTCGGAGGCGCTACAATTGGGTGCGTGGAGCTTGATGCAGGATGAAACGCGTTTCAAAGGAATAGTCAGACCCCCAGGCCTCAAGACGGCTTCTATAAAAATCCTCCATGCGCGAAGAACGGAAGACTTCCCCTCACCAAGTCACCAGTGTTACCAGTCACCACTCTCCTGTCTTATACGCGCTCGGAGGGTTTTGTTCAGGTGCTGGTGCTTGCATGAAACCTCGAGTGCGGGAGATCATCTTCTGATCAGAAAATTATGGCGATCTCGAGAACACCGTATCGACTTCGCCGCATATGACTGTAAAGTGTAAGGACGTAGCGACAACGTGTTGGTGTCTGGTGGTGTGCGTCTCTCGGAATGGATGCGGACTGTAACGGTTTTAAGGATGAGCTGCTTTAAAGGGGGTGCACATAATCACGGCTACGGGCGGCGGACGCATATGCACACGGCCTTGTATGGGAACCTGGTAACTCGGTAGTTGTTCTAGGGGTGGTGAGGGAACCCTGTGAGATTTGGCGTTTTGCGGCACACCCATTTCCCCCCAAAGCCATTCGTGAGCGGCTCAGTCCCTCCTAGTGCCAGCACATACACCAATCACAAGGTCCGGATCCTCAGCCGTCCGCTTAGTAGGAGCAAAGCAGTTACAATTAGCGGCATTAAGCTTCGAAATTCGAATCTCCAATCTGCGACTCTGGTAGTCTCAGCATGGGGCACTTGGGCAGAAGAGGGAGGGATGAATACGCCCTTTGCGGCGTGTCTCTCTCTCTCGTGTACCTACCTCCTAACCATCTTTCTTTCTTGCATATTGTCTTTCTTCTGTATCTATACACCATATACCCACTCATTCTCCAACGGGCCTGTCTTTGTTGATCGTGTGGCCTCTGCTTCAAGCGTTCATAGCCAATCTCCTTTGTCCTGGTCCCTCTTTGATTCTTGGACTCGACTCCATTCAGCTTGAAGTGTTGACCTTTGATCCTCGATCGACTTGTTGGAACAAGCTCACTGCCGATTCTTCTGGAGCATTGGAGCATCGACGAGTTTGCTCTCACTCGGTACATGCACCAGACACCTACTACAGCAGCTCGGCCCATATGAATATACCACAATATATATATACAGCGAGGCAATAATATTCTCATAAATGAGTACGATTAATTCGAGCAGCGACAAGAACCAGTCATATTCAATCGCCTTGTTCTTCTATTTGAAATATCATCCTAAGCCTTTGTTCCTCAACCTGGACCTCGATCGCCCCTGTTGCTTCTGGCAAGCCTCAATTCGATACCAATCACCAATGATCCCGGGATCCTGAGCAGAAAGACTTGAGCTAAATCGCAGAGAACTAGAGCATCAGTGAAACAGGAAGTCACATTCGACATGAGGTGAATTGAACAGCAAGAGTCCGTGGGTTTTTGGAATTGAGACAAAACTCGATGGAGTCAGATACGCGGGAAGGGCGAAGGGCCCCGCCAGGTCAAGGGAGATCTTTGGATGGCGAGAGAAGCCCGGGGGGTTCTGTAAGAAGAGCAAGGGAACGGGCTATTGCAAATCTCCCACCGGTCGAGCCTCCGCCGCCCCTGAATCCAAGATCCAACTCCAACACGCCTCCTCGCCGCTCACCACCGAGCCGCTCGAGTCCTCATACTCAATCACCGCTACAAGAGCCTCAAAGAAGTGCTCCCCAACGGCCTACGAGACCGTATGAGGGGACTGTCAACTTTCAAGATGCTCCGACGAGACAGCAACAGCCGCAAAACTACTGGGAGGAAGGTCAGAATACCTACTCGGGCTATTCAAGCGGCTCTTCCAGGCCATCCACCGTCGCTACCGGCTCCTCCACTGCCAGCATCCCTGACTTTCCTCAAATACCCATCATACCGAATGTTCCTCCAACCCACCAAATGCCAGCACCTTCATACCAATCACACCAACTGCCTCCCCGGAGAAACCTAGGACCTCCACCTTCGTCGAGAAGAGGGGTCTCCTCCTATTACTCACAATCATCACATGTTCCACCGATACCAGAAGAGATGTCAGACGCGGCTAGGAGCTCCTATGCTTCCAGTCACATACCTACAGAAAGCTGGGGAGAAGGGCCCCCTCAATACTACACCGGCACCGGTATTGAGGAAGAGGATGAGGAGGAGGAGGAGGAGGGTCGCGGGCAGCGCTCGGAAGATAGCAGTGGACGACAGTCGCAAGCCAGCAGTTTCAGTGAATCGAGCAATTTGGTCAAGGGACCGCCGCGCTCGAAACCTCTGCAGCCTTTTATGGAGCCAATCGAGAGTGGGGACGAGTCGGCTTCCCAAAGCTCCAACGGCCACCACAGAGGAATGCGTGAGCTCGACTGGCAGGCCAAGCAAGACGAACGCTTTCGGTCGGGGTTTGGTGGAGGTCCTCCCGGGACTGATCCGATTGGGAGGCACAACTTCAAAGGTCGAGGAAATCTCTATCCATACTCTGGATATGAGAGCGACGCCACCTTCCTCGACTCTCCACGATCATCGTCTCCGCCCCCAATGCCCAAGGCCTTTTTGCAGCAGAACACCTCGCAATCCTACCTTGGCTCGCCCTCTCCAACCGGTTCCCCCCTTGATCCTCGGGTCGGTCAAATCCTCGGCCATCTGGAGAAGGGGGGCGCATTGGCTTCGAGCGGCACTGCATCTCCTGGCTCAGTGCACACCTCCTTTAATGAGAAGAGCGTCAAGCGTCCACCACCTTTGAATTTGGAGTCTCCCGGTCGACAGCCAGGGCGAGGCAGTGCATCAAGCCTCCCAGAGCTCATCAGAAGGGCCACCCGATTGGCTTCCAATCTGGATCGAGGCAAGACAGCGAGCAGAGTCGGGATGCTTGACATGCTGAACAAGAAAGACCTGGAGAGACAAGCGAACTCGGAGAAGGCTTCACGAGACGGCTCCATCTCAGACATGTTGGCAGCTTTCCCGTCACCAACACCAACATCATCTACCGCTCCACACAAACCCACTCACCTCAAATCTCCCTCACCGCATGGCAAATCGAATTTGTCGAGAACACAAACCATCAATTATGGCTCGTCACGATCAAGAACCCCGCAGATCTATCGTGGGCGGCGGTGTTGCGGCATGCCTTTGTGGGCTTTCATCCTCGTCCTGATCATCATCCTTCTCCTCATCGCAGCCGCGGTAGTCATTCCCGTCACCCTCATCGTCGTGCCTCGTCAGAATGGCGCAAGTCCGACAACCGACAGCTGCAAATCAAGTCACACATGCCACAATGGCGGCACCAGTCTAGTCATCAGTAAGAAGTGCCAATGTGTCTGCTCGGACGGCTTCACTGGCTCAACGTGCGACGCTGCTCCAGAGGGAGACTGTGGAGGAACGACCATTCCTGGTCCTGGCACCTCTGTATCTTACCACAACGCCACAGTAGGGAACAGCCTTCCACGCCTCCTCTCCGCTGCCGAAGCAAACTACTCCATACCGTTGAGTGGCTGGAAGCTTGCGGCCCAATTCAGCAACAACAATCTCTCCTGCACCTCGGAGAATGCCCTCGTCACATTCAACCAGCAATCGGAGAAACAGCGCCGCTCCCTCTCCGACCTTCTCTCCCCTCCATCTCAACCTCAATCCCGACCTCTTTTCCGACGCTTCCTCTCAATCATCCATCCCTCCCCATCATCCACCAACGAGGACATTGATGACAACCCCACCAAGACCCTCACCGGCCGCTCCTCCGCCCAATCCTCCAATGGCATCGTTTTCGCCCAAGGTTCCTCCCCAGGCTCCTCGAGCGGGTCTACCTCTTCCTCTTCGCCTCAGCCGTCATCCACCACCACTTCCTCTTCTTCTTCTTCCTCAAACACCCAAACAATAACCTCTTCAACCCTCGATTTCGCCCGCACTGCCATCCTCTTCATCTTCGCAGAGACATCGGACCTGGGTACCACCACCACGGCCATGACACATCTCGCTAGTATTTTGGGTACAGGAAAAATCGGCGAGAAGTTTGACGCGAGCCAGACGAGCGCGGGTGGCAATGTGACGATCGATCTGGAGGAGTTCACGGTCGGGTTAGGGAACGGGACGTTCTATGGGGGAAAGGCCGTGCATTGAGAGATCGATCCACTCTACTTTGCATGACATGTGTGTCGTTTGATTGAGACGCCCAGAAAGCTCCATGGAGATTGGGTTTCCTTGCGCATTCATTTCCGAAAAATATGGCGTCGATGAAGGCAAGCATGGGCACCTTGACGGGCCCTTTGGAAAATATATTGGCTGATTGGTACTCTTGTGGTATCGTGGAATATCAGTGCCACAATCTTGGTCGTCGTTATTTGATATGTGTTTTCAATATACCCTCAAGCGAAGTGCAATGTATGTTCTGGAAATAGAAGCGGCGACGCTTCATGGAGGATACCTATAATGATAAATGTATATAAGTCTATGGCATTACCTGAGAATCCGAACCAGACGTTGTTCATACCAATCTTTCCTTACGATTGCCTATTCTAACTGGTCTAATCTCTATATCATGTCCCTTTTCATAACGGCCGCTCATTATGGTCTCAGCCAGCTGTTCAAACCTCCCTCCCATCCCCCGTCGGTTCCACATCGAAGAGAATCAGCAGATCCGCCAACGTCCCCCCATTCAACCGCATCGGCGCCCGCTCCTGCACCCTCGCCTTCGCATTCCACGCCACCCCCACCCCCGCCGCACCCAGCATGAGCAAATCATTGGACCCATCGCCCACACACAACGTTTCCGCGACGGGCACCCCATGCCTCTTCGCCAGCTCCAGCAGCGTCGCCCTTTTCAACTCGGGCGTCACGATCGGTGCCGTCGGGTCCAGCTCGCCTGTCAGATGCGCATACCCGAATTCCCCGCCATCGTTACCGGGGGCGGTCGATAACTGGTTCGCGACCGCGTAATCCAGCCCCAACTCCCCGCGTAACCACTCGGCCATGGGGATGAAGCCGCCGCTCACCACCGCCGTCACCACCCCTTTCCGCTTCAGGGCGGTAATCAATTCCCTAGCTCCTGGGGAGATGGTGATGCTCGTCTTGAGGTCCTCCCACACCTCGGGAACGCGCACGCCCCGCAGCATCCCCACGCGCTGGCGCAGCGATTCCGCGAAGTCAATCTCCCCGTTCATGGCGCGTGCGGTGATCGCGCTGACGGCGTCCGTGGCGCCGATGGAGCGCGCGAGCTCGTCGATGATTTCTTGGGTGATTAGCGTGGAGTCCATGTCGAAGACTGCGAGGCGGATGGGGCGGGTGGTTGGGGGGGGGTTGGTGGGATTGGGGGATGCGGAGGGGGAGAGGTCGATGATTAGTTCGACGTCGTGGGTGGATTCGAAGGATTTTATGGGGGGGGTGTGGCGGAGGGGGAAGATGGGTGTCCAGGGAACAGATTCCGGGAGGGGCCAGAGGTATTGGGTTATGTGCGCGGTGTGGTGGGTTATTTGCGGGGAGGTTTGTTGGAGGGTTTGGGATAGTGATGGGTGGGAAGTGGAGGCGGCGTTGGTGAGCGCTTCGGTGAGTGCTTTTGTGGAGTTTTGAGGTGGTGGAGTGGCAGTAGGGGGTTTTGTTCGTGAGTTCGCGAAAGATGTGACGATCAGCCTGTTTGCTGATTTCGTGGTGGACGACATGATGTGGTGGTTCAAGGTCCGATCAGGAGAACGGGGGGACGATCGCTTGTAGGTTCAACTGTGTTTATAGACGGAGCAAAGACCTCCTAGTAGTCACGGAGGATAGAGTTTATCTAAGTCCGCAAACTTGTGAATGATTCAGAAACGATCTCTGCAAACGGAGTTGAAGATTAAGATAGCATCGCTCTCTGTATTCTCATCGCCATAACACCAATCTCTAATGTCATTTCCCCACAATTACAAAGGTTTGTTTTCCAAAGAGCAATGAATATCAGAAGTGAGCAAGGTGGAACGCACAACGTGTTACTGTCTAGAGTAAGGTTCCGAAGACGACAAATGAGAAAAAAAACTGCATAAAACGGCCTATTTGAGCGGAGGAACTTCTACCAAGAGATTTCGTAAAATCTTTAGAAGTTTGTCTGTTGAATTGTGATCCCACAAGATGATGAAAAATCAATAGCAATTGGAAAGAAAAAAAGAGCAAAAGTACGCTTTCGCCGTTTCGGGACTAGCTCACTGACACTTCGCTACGATTTTTTCCTCTATGTAAATCTTGTCATGCTCAAGCTGAATCGTTCTTATATTCAAGAATTGAATGCGTAGAGCTTGCCCCTGGAAGACCGTAGACTAAGAAGCGAAGAATATATATGTATGGCTTTCTCGATTGAAATATCTTTCGCATTCGCCCTTCAGCGGCTGTCCACGTGGACTCGAAGATTTCCAGATACGACGTGATCTCATGCATGTGGCGAAGGGAAGCTACGTCTTTTCAACGGAAGAGGCTGTCCACCCTTGAAGAGTGCGCAAATGACCTCAACTAGTCTGATCTCGATCACTGTGGGCTGGGTCATGGCACATTGGACAGCTCAGCCTCTCACGGTAAAGAATGAGCCATGTTAGAAAACATTTGTCTCCCAATATAGGGCTACGTCCAAGATGTAAGAGGATTCTGAGGTTGGAGGTTCAGGGATTCTCTAGGGTAACCGAAGGTTAGCGTCGCCGGATAGTGACTTCATGCCATTAAGATACTGCTATGCGTGAGAAGCGATCCAGCCTCCTTCGAGTTCATGAAGATCCTTCGTCACGAGATCGGATTCCTCGGTGGAGACTGAGCAATTTTGGTCATCAGATAAGTCTCCCAACGGAATAAGTGGCAGCGCACTGAGGATCTGTATTTTTGGGGACGACGGCAGAAGGCTAAAGTAATATGCAAGGTTCTGCAAATCTATGCTATGCAGGAAAGCATTTGCTGTATCATAGGCTCCTATCTTTGTCCAATTACTTTTTTTCTGCGATTGAAAGAAGCAAGAAGCCTTTCGAGGTGAGAACGGTCATTTGAACATGAAGCCATCTCTGTATTCATCAACGTTTGTAAGTTTGAGGCTGATATTCACTGGTGTAAAGGTTGGGTAAAAGGTGGGCTTTGCTCGACTTACACACTTGGAGATCAGTATGTCGAGCCTCATAGTCTGCGACTGCAAATTATTCAATGTCAAAGCGTGTGAGCCATATATAGCAGGTGTGCAATGTTTTTCGAACTTTGTGAGGTCTCTATTCTGATGAGAAAATCCCTTATTGCTTCATGGAGCCTCTATTTCGCGTGTTATGAGTGCTCAGTGCCTTTCCCTTTGACGCATCAGCAATGGGCTCTGCCCAAATCAACCACGGAATAATGGATTATGTCATGAACATACTAGCCATGACACTCCATGCCCACTTTCCTGACACAAGCGCTCATTACAATGATGTCTTCCGTTCCCCCCCTTTTCTCAAGTGGAAGGGAACTACTGGGTGAACACAGCAGTGCTAAACACCCTTCGAAGAATATCGACACTTCAATTGTTGGATTACAATATCGCTTTCATGACCCTTCCGTCATATTCCTTCACATCAGAACAGTCGCTGTAATGGCTCGAAGTATCGTAGGTCAAATTCTGGGTGAAGGAATAGAAGCTCGTAACACCAGACAGCTCGAAGAACCTCCACACATTGGTGCGCTACATCTAGCGATCAATGCGTTTCTGGAGCACCTCGAACACGGGGATGCGGTATATGCAGGTGCTTACGAAGCGTTCGAAGCAGGTGCTGCTCAAGGCCGTGAGCAAGCGAAGCAGGCATTCTTTGCTGCCCTGGCCGATTCCGAACACCCTCGTCATAGCAGACTACCAGTCTTGAGCCAATTTTTGCTTAACGAATGGAGATTTGTACGTCGGCGGGTCCCCAAGGTCCCTGCCTACCAGTTTTTCAACTCTCTGCCCAGCGTTGCGGACGGCACGCTTGCCCCTGAAGATGCAGTATGTGCAATCTGCTTGCAGTCCTACGGCACTAGTTAGAGAAAGTGAGTTAACTCCCAAAGACCTGTCTCTTTTCTAGTACATGGATGGACTGCAAGCTCCACATGAATATCGATCCTGGCGTTCATTCCAGACCTTCGCAGGTTACGCTGACATACCCAAAACCTAGTGGTTGGATCCGTTTGACGAACCCGCGAAAAGCGACTGCCCCTTTTGCCGAGCTGAGTGCTTTCCTCCTCAGCCCCCCATAGACACCATAGAAGGAGTACAGAACATGATGGATCTCTACAGCAATCGCTTCTCTGCTGGCGTTACTACATTCTCGAATGATGATGTACAATCGATAACAGAATGGAGAGTAGAGCTTCTTGGCGGATATATCGAGCAGGCCGTAAGAGAGGTCCAAGACGCTATCGACGCTGCCTCTCCACAATACAGCCCATTGCTGGTACAATGCACACTAGCTGAAGACGACGAAGCTGCGAGGATGGTATCAGCCCAGTGCGCCATGACCGGTGAGACACGTTTCACACTACAAGAAATGTTCATCCGCAAGACAATGCTACACTACTGGCGGAAGGTCAATTACGATACAGAAAAATCGATCAATGAGGAGCGCGGTCCTGAGGAGTTGCTGGAATATTTGCAAACTCGTGGAGATGGTCAGGCGGAGAAAGTGGAGGTACGGAATTCCATGGCTGAGGCACGCTCGATCATGCGTCCTGGGTTGGAGACCCGGGATCTGCTACTGGAGATTATTAGAGAACAGAGAAGGGAGCTCGACCCTTTTGCTGATTCTGAAACGCTCAGTGGGGAACTAAGGTGATGTCTTGATGTGCCATCATATATGCTTGACGAATGAATGATGTCGTCAGTAACCAGCATCGCTGTACCCCTCTGTTCTGTGTACCGAGCGATCGTGAATCGTGAACAATGACGAGCGTTATGCATGTAAGATGCAGCTATCTGTATCAAGAATTGTGATTGGATGTCGGTCGCCGGCAACATTTGCCGCCGGGTCACAAGGCTACATCAGGACGACTCCATCTTCATTCTACCTCAACCTAACGCTTCATTTCCTCATCGCAAATTCTGCCACTCAAGCGCCTCTGTCATGACTGACCCTCTGTCCATTGCAGCTGGCACTGCAGGGTTGATCTCCCTAGGAATTCAAGTTACCCAATCACTGGTCAAGTTCTACACCTCTTACAAACATCTGAATGAAGACGTCAAAGGGACTCTCAGAAATTTGGAGTCACTCCACGTAATCCTAGATACCCTTCAGACATCAATCAAAGCTCGGGAATACAACAGTGAGGAACGAACCTTGCTTGCAACAACCATTGAATCTCACGTTCAAACGTGTGAAGAATCAATCCAAGAGCTTCGAGATGAGTACAGAAAACTTAGCGAGCACAATTTGAGCAGGGATGATATTAAGGCCGCTATCAAAAGTGCTGGGCGCCGAGCTGCCTACCCATTTCGACAAAGCACCTTGCACAAATTAAGTGAAGACATTGACGAAGTCAAGTCGAATCTCATCCTCGCACTCGAGATTCTAGGCATTGCGGACAACTCGAAAATCCAGAATGATCTTGCGGATGTCAAGACCACGTTAGACTTGGTGAACAGCCACCAAATATCTGCAGACCTTGAGGATTGGCTGAAGGCACCAGATGCCACGATCGACCACAACAACGCTTGCTCGAAGAAACATCAGGGTACAGGCATATGGCTTGTCAAGGATCCTCGATTCAAGCGTTGGCTGGCAGACAAGAATTCCTTCATGTGGCTAAATGGATTTGCAGGGTCAGGGAAGTCAGTACTGTGCTCTACTGCGATACAATCCGTTGTCCGTCATAGGGGCACAGATCGGAGCATTGGCGTCGCGTTCTTCTACTTCAAATTCACCGATGAATCGAAACAGGATGATGCATCTATGCTGCGTGCACTGCTGTTACAATTATCGCACCAATTGCAAGACGGGCATATGGATCTTCTCGCGCTTCACCAGACGTATAGAAGCGGCACAGCTCCGCCGCAAGCTCTCATCGCATATCTCCGACGCCTAATTGAAAGGTTTCAGGACGTGTACATCATATTAGATGCGTTGGATGAGAGTCCTCGGGATGGCGCACGAGGCGACGTACTTGATGCACTGGAGAGCATACGCAAATGGAATTTGCAGGGTCTTCACCTCTTTGTGACAAGCCGGAATGAGCGCGATATACACGAATCTTTCGGAAGCATCTGTGATGAGGACATTACAATGCGAAACGAGGGAATAGATGCAGATATCGCCAATTTCGTATCAGGCTCCTTAGACCAAAACCGAAGTCTACAGAAATGGAGTAAATATCACGACAAGATCCAAGAGGGATTAGCCATGCGCGCTAAGGGAGTGTAAGCAATACACCATTGAGGGATTGACCTTTCCGAAGGAATACTTGCTAAGATATACTAGATTTCGCTGGGTCGAGTGCCAACTGAGGTCTCTGCAGTCATGCCCTTGTAGTCCAGCTCACCTTGACAGTCTATTGAAGTCCTTGCCAAAATCGTTGGATGAGACCTACGAGCGAATGTTATGTACCATTCCATCGTACCTAGTTGGAGACGCTCGACGGATTCTGACTATGTTGTGTTTCGCAACTAGACCATTGAAGGTAAGGGAGCTTATCGACGCCGTCGCGGTTGAGATCAAGGAACCCATGGGCCTTCTGGAGGATCGTCGCATGCAAGACTATAATGACATTCACGATATCTGTCCTGGTTTCGTAGAACTCAACGCTCATGTCAACGCGATAGACCATTCCTCAACAGAATACGTGCAGATCGCTCACTTTTCAGTCCAAGAGTACCTAGTATCAGATCGCATTCGAGGCCAGAAAGCTGCAGTGTTCAGCTTGGATTCCGCTGCAGCCAATGCAGAGATAGTGCAGGTTTGTCTGGTGTATTTGCTTGACCATGACCTGTCCACGTTCATATGTAGTAAGTATAGTCTTACTAAGGAGGGAGATGTTCATGACAGAGGTGAAGAAAGTCTTGATAGGGAGGAAGAAAATCTTGACGGAGCTGAGGAGAGTTGTGACGAAGAGGAAGAAAATTGTGAAAAGGAGGAAAGGCCTGACAGAGATGAGGAGAATCTCCAGAAAGATAAGGAGCATCATGATAGAGATGAGAATAGTTTCGACAGACGCAAAGTCACTTTTGACAGCCTTCTGGACAACTACCCTTTATTGAAATTTGCAGTCGAGTCCTGGCATCAGCAATACAAATCCATGACAACATATAGCCCGGAAGTGCAATATTCGATATCAAAATTACTCCTGCAAAATGGGACAAACATCAACTGGCTATATTTTCATGATAAGGGAGTATATTCCAAAAAACCACTCGAATATACAGATCATTTGATCGAAAAAATTGCAAGCCCAGTATATTATGCTTCGCTGCTTGGACTTTACGATATTTTGCATGAGTGGTTTGACGGTCGCTACATGCGAAGTCAAGAAGATCAAGCCATGGTACTCCATTCGATGCCGAAGCTACTTGATTTGATCAATGCCAAAGGGGGCTACTATGGATACCCGCTGGTCGCTGCATCCGCTGATGGTCGCCTCACAACAGTGCGACTGCTGCTGGATAAGGGTGCGAACATAGACATCTGCGGAACACAAGGAACAGCATTGATTGCAGCATCATACGCGTAAGTAGATCTTGGAGGCGATCATTACTTTTTCAAGATGTTGTACGAGCTTTGAATTGCATTGACCTATCTAGACTGGACACCTTCGTTGTGAGGAATGAAATTCGAGATTTCTTCCTCTACACGATGCTTTATGTACTGTTGAGGAGCTCGTGTCGTGTGAGGTAACGCTGACTCCGCGTTCTACTTAGGGGTGAAGAGCAAGTAATCCGCTTGCTGCTAGATAATGGAGCAGATGTTAACGTCCAATGGGGCTACTATGGAAATGCATTGCAAGTAGCCTCCGAGTCTGGTAGTAAGAATGTCGTACAAATGCTACTGGACAGTGGAGCAGATGTCAATGCCCGGGGGGGTGTCTATGGTAGTGCCTTGCAAGCAGCAACATCTAGGCACTGCAAAGATATTGTTCAGGTACTGCGTGAAAACGGGGCAGATGTCAATGCTCAAGGCGGGAGGTTTGGCAATGCGTTGCAAGCGGCAGCCCTTGTGTCTGACAGTCAGATTGTGCAATTGCTGCTGGACAGTGGAGCAGATGTTAATGCTCAAGGGGGAAGATATGGCAACGCTTTAGTAGCGGCCGCATCGAATAGCGAAAACCGCACAGAGATTTGTGAAATGCTGCTTAGGAAGGGGGCAGATGTCAATGCTCAGGTGGAGGAACATGGCAATGCTTTACAAAGGGCAGCTGCGTGTGATCCGCCCTGTATAGAAACTGTGCAATTACTCCTGGACAATGGAGCCGATGTCAATGCTCGATCAGGTAAGTGGGGTACTGCTTTACAAGCGGTATTAGTTGAGACATTGCACCTGTGGACGGACAGCTGCAGAGAAGTTGTGCGATTACTACTCGACAATGGTGCCGATGTCAATGCCCAAGCAGGTCGGTATGGTAATGCTTTACAAGCGGCATCGTTCTACAGTTGTAAACATATCGTTGAAGTACTGCTTGGGAACGGGGCAGATGTCAATGCGCAAGGGGGAGATTACGGCAATGCGTTGCAAGCGGCAGCTGCTTCGCCTTGGGGCAATACGGAAATCGTGCAACTACTCCTGGACAATGGAGCCGATGTCAATGCCCAAGGAGGTGAGTACGGTAATGCTTTACAAGCGGCATCGTACAAAAGTCGTAAAGATATCGTTGCAGTACTGCTTGGGAACGGGGCAGATGTCAATGCTCAAGGCGGAAGGTATGGCAACGCTTTAAAGGCAGCCCAAACTCAAAGGGAGGGCGGGTATCGTGAAAACCTCCAAGTTAAGGAGGATATCATACGACTACTACAGGACCATGGAGCGATGGAGCAGGAGAGCAACCAATTCTGAAACGTTTCTCTCATTCTGGTGGATGTCTAGGGAGTTCTGGTTCGTATGGCGTGTGACTGAGTTTGCGTTTCACCTGATTTTATGACCATGCCTTAGGCGTTACATGGTTATACAGACATTCCTCATATCAACTTCCAAACAACATCATCGATGTTCTCAGGGTTCCTCAATTGAAGACTGAATCTTGACTCTGCGTTCTGCCCAAGAAAGAGTGAGAATGTATTGCAATGTAATGGATAGAGCCTGGTTCAAAGTTCCTCGAATGGCACCCGCAGCTTTCTCTGCCACTCTGCGGTCTGCCTAAGAAAGGATGAGAATATATTGCAATGTAATTGATAGGGCCTTGGGCAAAGCTCCTCGAGTGGCACCTGCAGCCTTCTCTGCCGACTATAGCAATCTAAGATTCCATATGGCGCTGTTGACATCAGGATATATTGTGAGAGTGGGGAAGACAACGTAGAGGGGGCAGTGTGTCTTTCAGTTGAGATTTGCCGCTTTGAGGCAACGGAAGGAGAAGCTATTCTTCCAAAATAGCATCATGGAGAAGCGGAATCAAGCAACTCAACTATCCTTATTTGCGGTTTCAACAGATACCTCCTTTTCCTCGGGTTGAACTCAATACGGAAGTGTTTGTCTTCTTGAAGATGTCTGAGACAAGCTCACTATACTTTTCTGCTTCCCCCTTTGTTCTTCGAAAGCCTTTTTTTTCTTTGAGAGTCTCACGCACATGAAGAAATTGCCATTGTTCGAGCGAGACACAAAGCCATTGTTTCGCTGGATGACGCGGCTTGATTGTGCAGCATGGGACAATCCTTTTCACAATGACAGATATAGGCCTCAGTCGGCGCTCTCACCATTCCCCTCAAATCTTTGCTTCCTTGATCTTGTAAGAGACAATGAGCACAACTATCGCCGTTCAGGGGCTCATAGCTGCTCTTGTGGTCAGAGACGCACATGTCCATACGCCCATGCGGATAGAGGAGCCGAATTTCCTGCACGCTCTGGAAGCTTGGGACAAACTTTGCGAATTTGAAGAATTGGCAGGCCTCGAAGGGGATGAGCATGTCGACAGCAACGACAGGGAGCTGATGACGCTAAGGGAATGGGAGTACCTCCTCCATAAGCCCCAAGCTCCCCCAGCATTAGCCTACCTCGAGTCGATTCCAAGGATTGCATGGAAGACGATACCAGAAGACAAGGACGAATGTGGGATTTGTCAATCCAAGTATTCCGACACGGTAACGGCGCGGCAATTGGTCTGCAAACATTTGTTCTGTGAAACCTGCATACGGCAATGGCTCTCTCCGGCCCAAGCAGCAAGTAACACTTGTCCAGCATGCAGAAAAGTCCAATTCCCCGAGATACCACCACCTAACAGCATCGAAGCACTTGAAGTCGTTTGCGATATGCAAGACTACATGGTCAATAAGGGAGAAGTGCCTGCCCACCCTGCTTCCGTACTGTGCAATAAGACCGATCTCCTGACGCACTACGTTGAGATGGCAGGACTCGCTCTCGATCGCGAATTTAATCATATAGAAGACACAGGGAGCAACAGAGCGATGGCCTCTCTCTCAAAGAAGAAGAAGTTGAGGTATCAGGAATTCTTCTTGAGGCAAGCCATGATTCAGTTTCTGAAGGTCGAGTGCAAGAAACGAAAGCCATTGGGTCCAGGGGAATTTGCTCAGCGTCTTGCGCGGAACCGGGACGAGATGCGTCGCTTGGCACGGATCATGGAGTCACTAATGACTGCTTGGCGATATCAGGGGGCCATTGAGAGTTGCTTGGAACAGCATGACGTGGATGATCTCATGCTGCAGGCGTTCAACAACATATTGAAGGATGCTGATCACAGCGAGGATTCGCCATAGGGGGGCGAAATAGGGAGATTGGCTCTGATGGAGAGATAGTAGAGATTATGTATGAGTATTAGCTTGATATTCGGAGTTTCAATGAATAAGTCTTGATCATTTATCAACGACGACGCTTTCCATTTAGATTTGAAATTCATGAACAAAAAAATCAAACATACGAGGCTCACGCTTGACTAGAATCAGTACAGGGGCCAGAGTATGTATGTCGCAGAAGCAACTACTGTTGTCTTGAAGTGGCTCTTTGATCGACGTCTCTTTTGCTGTGATTACATAGTCCTCGCCAACACCTGTCGACTTGCATGACACACATGAGCAGGTTAGTGTCTCCCATGGCGTTATGCTCAAATAAGCTTAGTTCTTCGCGTATACCTCCTGACACGGCTAGCGCGGCTATTGGCACTGACTTCCGAGCGAGGCGGAGGATCTTGATCATCAATGAAACGTGGGTGGATTGCATACCCTAAGTCACGCATTCCGAAATGTATTGCCGGTATCAAATTCCTTTCGTATCAGATATCAAATTTCTGAGCCATTGTGATGAGGAGGGATACTCTTCCAGTAGTCGATCTCCTCCACTGTCAATGTGGAGCCATCTTCTTTACAAATCCGACGTCACATGAAGATTCTTTGGACCAGCCACTCGATCTATCATCTTGTCTACTTTGGATAAAAAGGTAACTTTGTCCCATTCTTAGTCTTCACGAAGACATTCAAACCTCAAATTCCCGACACGTCCTTGATCGGCGCCTTGGTCCACGACAGGGCGGGTCGGATACTCGGGGGGCTCCTTGGCACGCGTTGACAGCACCTAGTGTGTTCGTCATCAAAGTCTTGAGTAGGGGAATTGATCAATCCAATATAACTCTTGGGGTCCGAAGGGTCCTGTCTTGCGCCCAGTCGGCTAAGCCAGAACCGAGCTTGTCGCTTATGTGGCGAATAGCACGCACTTGCTGTTCGATGTCACGCATTGTCTCAAAGACCAAAGACACTTCCCGTTACAGCTAGTAACCGCATTGCGCGTCAGGCAAATCACTCTTGTGCTGCGACTGTGAGACCCTTGGTTCCTAAGTTTTAAGATTCAATAACGCGCTTTCATGTTCTCACCACCCATTGGTCGTTTCATCCCCCAATATTTTCCCTCCTTGACTGGCGATATGGGGCCTTTTCAACCGCAAAGCGATATGACTGGCTCAGAACGTGGAACAGTGTGCAGGGCAAGCTGCCCAGCTTACCCTTGTCTCAACCTCGACCTCGTTGTTACTGCCACTTCAGCGCGGCAGCAGTGACTCTTTTCGCGGGAAAAAGCCTCGCTTACCAGCATGTCGAGGAATGATTCATGTCTAGAAATAAATCCATTGCCTTGGCCAAAAATGCCGTCTAGGCTGTTACAAGATGAGCGAAACCAAGCCGAGTAATTAAAAATGGACGAGCAAGAACAAAGTACAAAGAGGCCGTGGAGAACGTGTCAGCTCTAGAGACCACCTACTACTGCACCTGCTCGACCAAGTCTCCCTGCTTGCAGTTTACCGGCCGACTGAGAATGGCTTCCACATCACTCCTGTTATGGGCAGCTTTCTCCCTATCTGGTCTTTCTCTTGCAGAGAATGTGGATTGGCCCAACGCCGGTACTTTCTTTGGCCAGCCCTTGGGCGGCAACGGTCCATACGGCTTCGGCGCCTGCTCAGACACTCAATACACAACGCTCCACGAGACGTTCATGAAAGTTGGCATAGCGCTAGAGCAAAAAATCATCCCAGAAGTAAACAAAGGCAGCCAGTCGTTCGCTTTTAATACCTTCTTCTCTACTAATGGATCTCAAATGCCCAAATGGTCTCAAAACGGCCTATCCGTACCCCAAGAAGTTCTCTATGATATGGACAACGGCCCTTGGAACCGCACTGTTGACGGGCTCAGCATCGCCAATGGTGGTCCAGTGATATTCGCCTGCAAGAACGATCCTGATCCGGCTAATCCGGACGCGAACCCTTCGGTATAGTGCCTCCTTATGAAGAGCCACTTCTCAACGCTGACGTCCATAGGCATCGGAAGCGAGTATCAAATGCGGCCCTGGTATCGCGGCGGCAAGATTCAGGACCAATGAATTAGACACTTCCGCCGCCCATTGGCTGCTCTGCGACAACTTTTTCAACGACACTCTATACCCCACTCTGCCTACCCAGCAGATGTGTCCGACCTGGGATTCCACTTACCAGGCGTATGTAGCCAGCGATGGCAATCAAGTCAAGGATACGCGACTTGGCTTGATTTTGCAGTTGCTGGCGCAGATTTACTCTCAAAACGTCGCCGCCAACAGGCCTGATCTGCAAGACATCAATTCAGCTATCACCCAGGATTTCTCTACGGAGATAGCCAATCCCACCAACTACGACTGGTTCGGCTCTATGGTCGCCGCTGGCTGTGATTCATGGCCCCCTTGGGCTGATCCCAACTACAACGCAACCGCTGCCCAGGAGGCCTTCGAGGCCAGCCTCACGAGCGGAAACTCTTCCTCTGCTACCAATCCTGCCGACGTCTCCAACTACGGCACCAAGAGGCGTTCGGTCTCCATCCGAGGTCGCCCAGCTGGTGACTTACCCGCATCGAACGAGGAGCCCAAGGTTCTCGAGGCTCGGGCTGATCTCCGATCGCCCGATGCCCCGCCCCTGAAGCCTGATCCCAAGATGTCGGACGCGGGGAGACTCGGGACCATCGACGATATCCCCGCTGCTGTGGAGACCGACTTGAAGAAACTCGCAAACATCCAGCCGTCAAACGGCAAGCTGGGGATGAGCGGGGAACTTGCGGTGCAGCTCGAGCAAGCGCCGGCTCACTGACCTTGTACAAGTATTGAATGATTGGTTGACGGTGTTTGGAAAAGCAGGCGTTGCACGACGAAGTCCCAATTGACCATCAAGCAGTCGATGGCACCGTCTGGGAGGGCTCCGTGACTTTGTACATACATGAACGCAAATGCATCTGTCGATTTTTCATACTAGCTGTCCATAATTCGCCGTCCCTCGACCGTTGCCTGTATGTGATGCTCAAACAATACTGGCGTTGCCACATTAGTACGCTGGTAAGGAACTGATAGACTGACCCGACAGGAAGCCTTTCTAAACACAGAGACAGCGGCCCCGCACCATGAATCTAGGATTGATGACCCTCGCTGCCCGACCAGGCCGAAGACACCCATGTTATTGACATAGGACGACGATGAATGCTCCTCGGAGCAATGACTACCCTGAGGGGACAAGATCCCTTGTTCGAAGCCAAGGTCAAATCCACGACTCGACATACGATTCAGGATCATTGTGGCACAGGGACCTGGAAAGAAACGTTCCGGACTTTTTGATGCTTTCCCCAAATTTGGCATGAAAGGAGTATGACTCTGGCTAAGCACTATTCCCCTGGGGGCCCCTTGAGCTGATAGACCACATGACCTGAATTGCATCCGCACGCGTGATCGGATCCATCATCGTCCCCTCTCAAAGCCCGCTTCTCATCTTTTCCCCCCAAATCTCCTGCCATCCATGACAACATCCTCCCATTCTGATTCCTCTGGGGCTCTTTCCACCCCATCTACAGCGTTTCCTCCCCCCTTCCCCCCTCCTCCCCCATCGAAAAGGTCACCATCGGCGCCGTGCGCACCACATCTCCCTCCACCCACTCTACCGTCCGTCCCCCCTCGCCATCCGCCCCCTTCTCCACCGGCACCTCCAACTCGACCTCCTCGTACCCAGGCACACTATCCACCAGATCGAAAAACGCAAGCATCTTCGGATACGCGGTCGGCGCGATGCACTCGGAGAAGAGGGCTTCCCCGCTGGAGAAGCAGTTGCAGCCGATGGGATCGCGACCGTGGAGGGGTTCGTCGAGGGGGGACGGGTGGATGAGGTAGGCCCTTGCCCTCTGTCAAGCGAGGAAGGTGTCAGCTTCGTGGGGGGTTTGTTGCGCACACATCATCATTGGGGGGAGGGAAGCCGTACCTTTGACCAAAACCTCAAGAACTCCGGATGCCTCACCTCATCGGGAACACGAAACACATAATTCAACCCCACAGCCACAGCGCGGATCCGACCCCTCCACTCCTCCCAATGCCGATCCAGATACCGCACGCACAGTTCCCCGCCCTCCACAATCCCAATCACATCCACCACCGCGCCCTCTTGCATCGTCTCCGCCAGATATTCCATCACCCGCGCCACATGCTGTCCTGCGTCCTCGTGCCCCTCCACCCGGTTGCGCTCGGGATCCAACCGCTTCCCGCCCGAGACGCCATTGCGCCGGGGGAGCGCGCTCCAGCTCTTCAGCGTCATGGCGCGTGCCCCGCCGCAGTACCAGACCAGTTGGCCCGGGTTGGCGATCACGACGGCAGTGTGCGCGCCCTGCTGTCGGCCATGCAGCGCGGCGGAGGCGAGGTTGAGGATCGAACCCGCGGCGAGGGATTGTTGGCCGCAGACCCGGTAGGCGAGGATGCCGAGGTCTTGGTCGTGCTCGCCGAGGTAGAGGAGGATGCGCTTGGCGGTGGCGAGGTTGCTGGAGGTGAGGATGGGGATGTGGGGGTCCGAGGGGCTGGCGGTGGGGGGGAGCCGGGTCGTGGTCAGACCGAGGGCGGTGAAGCGGGGGGAGAGGGCTTTGCGGATGCAGTCTAGGGCGGTTATTGTCAGTGTCGGGTGGGTTGAAGGAGGATGGGGAGTGTCATACCGTCCATGGCTTCGCGCTGCTTGTCGAGAACGCGGTCATTTTTGGAGATGAAGTAGTGGAACTCGCGGTCGGGGAACTCGATGGAGCGTATCTGATCCTTTTCATTAATGTAGTAGCTGTGAAGATGGTGTTAGTGGAGTAATAGGTAGACGGGTGGGGGGCTCACCCAAGCTTTTCCAGGTCGTGTGGGAATTCGGGATCTTTGGGAAGGCTGCTCCATGAGCGGCGGAACATGGCGAATTGGCCTCTTGATGAATATTGAGGTCTTGTAATGAAGTAGGCGTATCTCAGATATTGGTAGAATGAGATGAGCTGTTTTTTTGACGCGAGAACGAAAATCACGCGTGAGGTGGAGGAAGGAAGGTGAGTCGCAGCAGGTAGGAGCTCATATGTAGCTAGCCGAGATGGGGCAAACACTCAGGTTTGGTGCTTTATTTGCTGGAAAGGTAAATCGGAAAGTATTGTACATTCACAGTGTGTGTTGACAAGTCGCGGATATTCATACGTTCGCCACCGCTATGCCAATGATCCATTCTTCTCAATGCCCCCCTCTTATGTACAGCCATTCTTCCCTACGCCTTGATATAATGGATTTGAGCTCACCAACTAGCTTTCCTCACGCCAGGTATTTCTCCAGCGAGCGCATGCATCCTGAATGGGAACTGTTTGTACATAAGCGATCAGCAAGGTGTGTTAATCAATAGCTCGTGAAGCCTTTTTTTTGAGCTTTGACTCACCCTGGCCATCCTGAAATCCTTGAGGACGCCTCTACTCTTCCCACCAGCTATACAACGGTTGTTGATCTGGGTAGACCGGGTATAGCAATGCATCTGTGAGAGCTGTAATTGCGCCGCCGCTCGCGCTCGCTGAGGTAAGGTGGTGTTACGGATGATGTACCGGAGGGCTTGTCTGTTGGTGTTCGACAAGATTTAGTTACCGACCACCACTGATATCCAATGACAACAGGGTTTTGGAAATCCTCAAGGTCCATCAACGAGCGTGTTGAAGCTTACCTCTGGCTTTCGTATTGCTCAAATACTTTCCTGAGCATCTGGTCAGCGGCGGATCTCTTCGGTGGCGGTGAATGGAAATCGGCGCACCGTTTGGTGTGGTCTCGGATGACTCTGGCGTTGACGAAACAGCCAATGTCCAGTGCCTTTGCTCTGAATTGTGCCATGATCTCAAAGAAGACTGCCTGAATAACAAAGCCACGGCGATATCAACGAATGAAGATGATTACATTTGACCGTCAGAAAGGATCATTGATGATTGAGATCGCCCAATGGGGGTAAGAGCTAGGGTTCCACGTACTTTGACGAGTCGAAATTGTCTCTTCTCATGATTTCATCTCCCTGACTTGGTATGCTCGTCTACACACGGGGATCTCCATTTGTCTTTGTCAAAGAAATTCGGACAGCCTCGATCTACAGACATCTTCGTCCCGCCATTGGAAGTTTGATGGGACGAGTATCAGAAAGTGCATCAATGACTCGGATTTCTTGCGATGGCTTGAAACATAATCCCCCAATTTTCCCAATTTTCCGGAAAAAGTTATAGTCTGGGAGGAATGGCATCTCGTTTGACTGTGAGAATTGCACTTGGTCATTCGCGACCTGCGACATTTCGATGCGATTCCTTCGTTCCTGCGCATGGCGGCTCCACATCCCGTCTGATGCAGGTACCTACAGAATGCTATGGATTATACCTTCAATTAAACCCCCGTCTCCGAATTTCGTTGTCTTTCCGTGGGAGGTAGGATGAGAAGCGTGAATAGGATTTTCTTCGCTCTACCAATCCTCTAACTGCCCACCCCAAAATCGAGACGTCTCACATGCCTGATGCACCTGATGCTGTCAATGGTATTCTATCTTTGCTTGCTTATGAACTTGGCTCAGGCACTGCTGCTACGAAACCTTACTCGTGGTATTGAACCAATGTGTGCCGGGACGCCCCTTCCTGCGGGAGCAGGGAACTGTGACCATGCCTTTGACCGGCTAAAAGACCAGCGCACTATGATTGCACCAAATCCCTGGGGCGGTCACGACGGGAGAGTCCTCCTCGCACGTGAAGCTGGCTGTAAGATCTGGGTCCAACGCGCACCAGGCTGGACTCACGAGGAGGAATTTCGAATGGTCGAATATCTATACCGGCTGAAACAGGTATACCAGAAATGCATTGTCGAAAGTCGAGAAGACGCCGGCCGGATACCGCTGGGCAGAGAGCTGCAAGTAGACGGCTGGTTGCTTGTGACGGCTGAGGACCAGACCTTGCAAATTGCCGGATAACCTGCAGTCGCTGGTGGTCGGACAGCCGGGACCTCGGAGGTCCTTTAAACACCATTTTCGGGGCTTTTCGCTATCGTGATGTGATCATCTCGCTAAAACCCACTCGATACATGTTTCATATGCTTTACCAGAAAGAGCAGGAAGAGAGCGGTGGCTGTCACACACCATAACCACAAAGGACCAATGACACGCAAGATATGATTTTAACGCCTTTCGGACATGCTTGGGTGAGGTAAGATCGACCCACCTGCACATCGCAGATCATCAGTCCGTGGGAGATGACGTATGAGAAACATGTACCGAAGTCTTTTCAGCATATCATGAAGTCTTTCAAGGATATCATGCACCGATATTGTACGCCTAGCACCGCAATAAAGACAAGGAAGAGAATCAATTTTGGGTTTGATTTTTGGAATTAGCACGTAGTGCCAGCATTGCGAACCTTTTCTGGAGCAGAGAAAAGTGTCTTAGGTAAAAGTATCAACGTATTTTCGTACATAGGCATTCGGCTAAGATGAGAGCTTGTCGGATTGCTCTCCTGTCGTCCGTAGTCTGTCGCTGCACTTTTACTTTCATAAGAAGAAGGAATGCCTCCGTGAAACTATGCTCTATTCTTTCCCACTCTGTTCTGCAACATGACCCCTGCTCGCATCGAAACATCTGCAACAGTCAGTGATGTGCCGTTGGATCTTTCTGCTATACAAGGCAAGTCCAGCAAAGTCAATGGTCCCGTAGATGTGGGCAAATATCGATTACTCGACCAAGTCTTTCGTCACCGCGCTGCAGATCAGTGTCAAGTGCCATTGCTCGCCTTTCCCAGATCTGACCATGCAGATTTCGAATTCTTTACCGGAGGGCAATTGGACCAATTCACGGATAGCGCTGCTTGGACTCATCAAGACCAAGGTCTGGGCTCAGCGGAGTCGAACGTCGTGGGCATTTTGGGACCCACAGACATTGATTGGGTCATTACACTATTTGCACTCTCGCGAGTGGGCAAGATTGTTCTAATCCTTTCTCCTCGCCTCTCGGCCGAAGCTATTGCGAAGTTGACACAAGAGACGCAATGTCGTCATATAATCTACCGAGACTCTAGCACCTTGACGGGCATCGTCAAGGAAGTGGAAGGTCTCCAAAGAGATATGAAGACTTTTCCCATGCTCACTCGAGATCTATACGACGACCCGAATCGAGTGGTAACGCCCTTCACTAGACACATTCAAGACGTCTCGGCGGAGTCTCATAAGACATGCGTCATCATGCACTCAGCGGGCTCGACAGGACTCCCTAAAACGATGGAGGTTACTCATTCAAGGTTTACCATGCCATATCCGTTTGGCGACGGGAACGAAGATCTTCTGACTCTACCCCTATCGCATGCCTTTGGGCTTTCAGGTATGACCGCTGTTTTGCTGTACCGGGCCAATATTTGTAAAAGACATTTCACAACAATCACCCCACATGATGTTGTTGAGTGAGAGTCGCGCGAGAACGCCCTTTTGTACTGGTTACAATGCTTCTGACCACATGAATAGTTGCACCTGCTCGCATGTACCTCCGCAAGACAGTTTTCTTCTTGAATCCGAACTTACCGTTGACCTGCGATGGCCTAACATCCGCCATAAACGCTTCAAAGCCTCAGATATTGTGCACTGTCCCATATGCATTGAAGCTGCTCGCGGAACAACAGAACGGCATTGAAGCTTTACGGACCTGTGACAAGGTGCTTTCGACAGGAAGTCAATGTCCGGACGAGTTGGGGGATCGTCTTGTTGATCAGGGAGTGCATTTGGGTACTCTTCTAGGATCGTAGGTCCACCACAAGGGATCTCCTATCAATCATGGGCTTTACATTGCTTGTACAAATTTGAAATCGATCATCTACCCTAGGGTGTTCCTGCTGTCAGAGCAAGTCACTTTCAGGGCATCATATCACAGTACCCCAACCAAAGGCCCAATGATTGAGCTGACATCCCATCAGATCAGAATGCGGCTTCATTGGAGAGTCCATCTCCCGCCCCAAAGAAGACAAAGATTGGAGCTTCTTACGCCTACCGCCACAGAACATATCGAATGTGGACGCCCAACCCATCGGTGACGGCCTCTTTGAGTTCGTATTTCTCAAGAACTACCCAAACAGGGTTGTCACCAATTCCGAAGATCCGCCACAATCCTATCATTCGAAAGACATTTTCGTCCCCCATCCAACAGATACCGACAGATGGAAATATATAGCTCGTATCGATGACCGTATCACCTTACTCAATGGTGAAAAAGTTCTTCCGTTACCGATCGAGGGACGGATAAGACAGCATCCTCTTGTCAGAGAAGTTGCGCTCTTTGGCATTGGGAGGGCTATTCCAGGGTTATTGCTGTTTCGTGCGGACCAGGCAAGAGGACTAAATGACGAGGTCTTTGTGGATACTGTTTGGCCTGTCATAGAGCAGGCGAACAGCAATGCTGAAAGCTTTTCCCAGATTACCCGTGACATGGTCGTGTCGTTTCCTGCAGGAATTGACCTACCCATCACAGACAAGGGCACCATGATCCGTTCAAAACTGTACAAAACCTTTGAGCAGGAGATCAACAAAGTGTACGACGGCGTAGAGGGACAGCCAGAGGGTACGACCGTCTTCGCCTATGCAGACTTCGAGAAGTATCTCACAGACCTGAGCGTGGAGATCCTCGACCGACCGATATCAAACCCAACAGATGATCTCTTCTCGCTCGGGATGAATAGCCTGCAGGCCATCCAGATGCGAGGTACCATACTGAAGCAGGTCAATTTAGGTGCTAACAGCAAAATGATAAGTCAAAATGTTATATTCGAGCAAGGCAACATAGCCAACCTGGCAAGCCACCTGGAAACGATACGACTGGGTAAGGCAACTCGAAAAGAGAAACCAATCGAGATGATGAAAGAGATGACCTCAAAGTACTCAGTCAAAGCTCCTGGAGCTATCATTGTAAGCCTAACAGCCACGAAGACCTCCATCTCAGTCAAACATCTGACCCATCATCCCAGCTCCTCACTGGCGCTACCGGCTCCCTCGGCGCTCACCTCCTCGCCACCCTCATCTCCTCCCCCTCAGTCTCCCACATTTACTGCCTCGTCCGCGGCGCCAACCTCTCCTCCCGCCTCACCTCCTCCCTCGCCAGCAAACGCATAACCCTCCCCCCTTCCGACCCCCCCAAATACACCGTCCTCACCTCCTCCCTCCACTCCCCCCACCTCGGCCTCTCCCCCTCCACCTACTCCCACCTTCAGGCCACCATAACCCACATCCTCCACCCCGCCTACCCCGTCAACTTCTCCCTCTCCCTCCCCTCCTTCGCCCCCTCCCTCGCCGCCCTCCAGAACCTGCTCACGCTCTCCCTCTCCCCCACGCGCCGCAATCCCGCATCCTTCGCCTTCATCTCCTCCATCTCCGTCGCCCTCGCCTCCCCCGACCCTGTGCCCGAAGCTCCACTCCACGATTTCGGCGCCGCAAATGCCACGGGCTACGCGCAGTCGAAATTCGTCTGCGAGAAAGTGATCGAGAACGCGGTGAAGGATCACGGGGCGGACGCGAGGGTCTATAGGATTGGGCAGATCGTGGGGGATACGCGTCATGGGGTGTGGAATGAGGGGGAGATGTATCCGGCGATTGTGCGGGGCGGTAGGGCTATGGGGGTGATGCCGCTGTTACCGAACGAGGGGGAGAGGTGGTTGCCTGTGGATATGTGCGCGAGGGCGGTTTGTGAGATTGAAGGCCTTCTTCCTTCTTCTTCTTCTGGTGGTGGTGGGGGTGGTGGTGGCGCAGAGGGAGAAGCAAAAGGAGAAGTGGAAAAGAGGATGGTCTACAACATCCTCTCCCCCACTCCTTCTCCTGGTCTCGGGACTTGCTCCCCGCCCTCTCAAACCTGGGACTGGAGTTCGAAAGTGTGACCGTTGAGGCATGGATGCGCAAGCTGCGTTCCCTCGCTTCAGAGTCATCTTCGCGGGGCGAGCGCAACAGCTCGGCGGCGGACCCGGAGCGTAATCCCGCGCTCAAATTGATTGATTTCTTTGAGGAGAATTTTTCGGGGAAGGGAGACGGGAGAGGGGGAGGGGTGAGATTCGCGACCGAGGCGGCGGAAGCAGCGAGTCCGTCGTTGAGGAAGTGCGGGGATGTGATAGGGAGTGGGTTGCTGGACAAGATGGTGGGGGTGTGGATGGAGAGGTGGAAGGAAGAGGGAGGGGGAGGGGATGTGGGGGAAGGAGATGGGGAGGGAAAGGGAGCGTGATGGTTTGGGGTAGGGGATGTGTTTGATCAGGTTGGGAAGAGGATGTGTGGTAAATTGATCGCGGCTTGGAATGTCGAGTGTTGATGAAGCCTTTCTGTACTGGAAGATATGAACGACAGTGGATGAATGGGATCACGCCAAGATTGTAACTTTGAGTTGATGTTCTGGAGGTATGGTTTGATACATGCTGTGTCTTGAACAGACGACTGTTCTTGAGGAAGTTGATCTTTAAGGATGCCCATCAACATGCTTGTCCAATAAAATCTGTATCACCGATTTATCACCGCTTCACTGTCAATCCTCGAGCAATGATCAGTACATAGAAACTGTGTCACAGAACGGGCCATGATCTGGAAAGCTCTAGAGAAGCTACTGTGGAGTAGCATATCATTCGAAGATGTGCTTTGACACTCAAACACCAATGAGGCACCAATGCCAAAGAGCGCTGTTTTTTGTATCACAAAAGGACTTCACAAGTTCAAATTCTAATTTGGTTTGAACCCTCATTGCTGTCTGTCTCTTGTTGACCTTTGAGCACTGCTGAGAGAAACGATTCAAGTAGAAGCCAGCCTGCGTACGCTGAAGCACCTTGCTCAGACCTTTGCTAGCATATAGAGGCGTAGCGTGAGGGGGTTTGATGCGGTTTGAGCGCAGCGAAGCCGGTTACTGATGCTGAGGGTACGCATGACCCGTCTTCAAGTCAGCTAGAGTCCTGTCTCTGCTGGCTCGGGCCGCTGCATCGGCATCTCAGATCTTACATCAACATTCACTGCAATTGCCGCGGGTAGACGCGTTGCCATGTGGACGGTAACGGCAAGCCCAGTCTCAAAAGGGAAATTCTGAACCTCAAACCTCTTCGACGCTGGACAAGTTTCTGCCCAATCCGGTTAGACAGGTCAGTTTCATCATCACGTCGTGATGAATCACGCGGGGTTCGACCGCAATCTGACGTCGTGACGGATTCACTGCGGTTGCTCGCTGGCCTTGTCGCTCGTTTAGATGGCTGGGGATGTTAAATGCTTTCCGGTTGTCGAAGATTTATTTGATACTGGTCCACGCGGTCGTTAGATCGCAGTGCCAATCGCATTATCGGACGGGTATTCAACCCGTACGATTGGATGGGAAATGTCGTGTGTGGCCACTTCAGTCTTCGAAAAGGATTGCTAGGTAAGCCTTGTCCTGCTTCCTCTGCTCCTCTTGCATCACAAGTTGTCTCACTTTCATAAGTCTGTCATCGACCACTTGTGCCTCCCGTGACCATTTGTCTGGATCCGTTGGATCAGACTGACTTTTGGTTCTCCAGAACCATCTACCCCTCGGCTTCTCAGCATTGCTGGCTTTCGCCGCCTCCTCTTCTCTGAGTAGAGAAGCTACCATTAGCGACCAGTTCTCCATACTGCTGGTCAAGCACTCAAAGCACTTGGCCCGAGCTACCTCGTCGTTATCAACCATCGAGGTGAGTGTCGCTTCGGCAAGGTCCACTGCATTGCGTGTCCAGCCAAGGCCGCTGTCCTGGGCTTTCGTGTCTGACAAAAGAGATTCTCCAACAGGCAACTTAGAAGACGGCGTCCTAGCTGAGTTGGCGGTCGATGAAGCGAATAAGATTTCACCAATGTTTGACATGACTCCTGCCTCTTCACAAATCCCAGTGGCTGTTCGCTGTGCAGGTTCGTCACCAGTTGGGGGAGGTGATGGGTACGGATGAGCCCACAGAAGCTTTGAGGCTCTTTTCTTGATTGAGTCCCATGTGCTTGCAGGTTCCTCAAGTCTCTTGGTCTGAAAGGAAGGTTCCGCTTGCTTCCAAGCTCGAAGAACAGACAGATAGATTGGGAGCGCACCCGCAATATCGCCATTTCGCGCGTGATGAGATGCTAATGCGGTTGAAGCGGCAATGACGTTCGTAGAGATAAAGTTCGCCGTGCCACTAATGATCCCTGTCTTGATATCCACCGCATCATTGCATCCCGGGGGCAGAGATCCCATTGCAATGTCCAGACCCCAATCGTACATATCTTGAGCTGTAGACGGAAGGCCCTTATAGTCAAGCCAATCGGCATAGGCTAGCGCAGCATCAAGGCGCTGTCTGCTGGTAAATCCATACGTAGTCAAGACCTTGGTGTAATATACTTCTGGCGAGGGAAAGACAGGCTCACAATTGTGCTCCTGGGGAGCCACGGGAGCGTTTGGTGGCACTGGTTGTGGGTTTGGGTACGATGGGCCAGTGACATACTTCTTTGGGGCGACGATGTTTCGGGGGATATCCTTGACGTAATCATCCATATTCTCCGCTGCTTTCGCCATCCCCATAAGACATTGATGGTATCCTCGCCGCCAAGCTTCAGGCTTTGCTGCAATATCCAACCCGGCCTTGCCCACCCCCTCGACGTATATGCTCCCTTCATCTTTCAGTACAGGTTGAAGGCCTTCTCCCTCAATTGTGGGATCTTCGAGGCGCCCGAGCAGCTCCAGGTAGCCTTGCCCTACGTTGACCCAGGAAATAGCACCCGTATTCTCATCCGGCTGCTCGGCCCTCCTGACTGCACGATACTTGTATCGGGTGAGGAACCCCCATTCGTGCGGGGAGGGGTAATGGCGCTCCAGTATTTCTGTCTGAAAGACAAAGACGGATATCCAGAAAGCACCGAAACCAAGCCATCCCAAGATGGAATATTGGGCAGCTTTGATGGCCGAGTTTTTCAGAATGATCTTGTTCTGTGTTGTCAAAAGCCGCGCAATCTGCCTTCGAAATCCGTTCGCACGAGATGTATGGGCATTGAGGCTGCCAATCGACGTATGCAAGAAGGGTAATTCAGGTCGGGCCCGGGTGGATTGAATCAGCAGGAATTGTGAGTTCTGCGTGAAGGGGCGAAGACTCTGTCCTGGTTGCGCAGGAATAAGGGACCTGGGCGATGACCAGATTCCAAGTCTGGCCGGCCTGAGTCGAATCATCCCGACATCGATCCAATCGAGGAGACTACGGGTACATGATCGTAAGGGTTTCGAGCATATTCTTGAGATTCTGCGATATCAAATCAGCCAATAGCGTCATCTTATTTGGAAAATCACGTGATCAGAAACCCTAATCACCGTTTCGGGAAATTTATATATTGTCGATCGCAAAACTGTCAATTGGGTAATATCAATAGTTCAGTGGGTCTTCCGCGGAGTTGCCTCTGTGCACGTCATGCTCACTGAAACGCTCATAGCGGCTACGCGGAACCCAGAGAAGTCTTCTAATAATACAATTACAGGCATTCATTTTCATGAACTCCAGCCACTCCCTTCGCTTAAATCGACATTCAAGAAGAATTCTGTCAACCCTCATTGCTTAGCCATTAGCGCTTCACACGTATTTGCTGCTCAAAGTGACAAGGCAGTAGTGCATGTCTACAATCGAGAGAAGAACAATCAAGAAGCGCTGGTGCCTTTCCCAGAGAAGATTCAATGTTTGACTCTGGCGGGTGAGCAGACTGGAGCAGGATTCCTTGTTCTTGGCACTGATGGGGGACGACTTATTCTGTGGGAGGTAAGATCTATCGTGAGATTGCAATGTACTTTCATAGCCATCTGACGGGTACAAGTAGCTTGGCACTGGGAGACAAGTCTCCACGCCTCAACATCACTTGCAAGCGACCACTTGCGTAGCAGTTGATTCGCAATGTGCTTTCGTCGTATCAGCTTCTATTGATGCAAGTATTCATGTGTGGTCTTTGATCTCGCTGCTCTCATTCTCTGCTGCTTTTCAACAGCCTGGTGGCGATCCTCCCCTGTCACCGGTCCGTTCTTTAGCAGGCCATCGAGATGCTGTATCGTCTATAAAGTTCGGCCATGGCACCAACAAAACAAATATACTTGTATCGGTATCAGAAGATAACACGTGTATCGTCTGGGACTACCACTCCGGCATGTCTCTTCATACCTTCTTGCTCAAGTCTAGTCCCCTGTGCCTGTCAATAGATCCAATTGATAGGGCTGCGTATATTGGATATGAAGATGGCAGCGTTCAGTCTGTTGACTTCTTCAGAGCGTCATCGGTTACTAGCATACTAAGTGAATCCGCACAACAGAGCGAACCTACATTGATGCCTGAATCAGACCATTGGATAATGCCAAAGAATCTTCATTCGAGCTTGCTCTGTATCGACGTCAGTTATGATGGTACGATCATCTTGTCCGGTCATCAGGACGGCAAAATCCATATGTGGGATGCTGCGCGAGGGAAATATAGGCAACAACTAGTGGACTTTGCAGCACCAGTGACAAATCTGCAAATGCTCTTTCCGACAGGTTTCAAGAACGAGGAAGCACCGCCAGTGAGACTACACCAAGTCACCAAGCCAAAGTATGAGACCTTTTCGGATACGACTAGTGACGGTGCCAAGGTTCCCAGCAATTACAATTTCCTTGGACGATTCATGACGGACGTGCACCTTGGGGAGATACCAGAAAGCGAGCAAATATTTCAAAAAGCATTGCACTCCCCTTTCTTCCCGCAGAGTCTGCACGAGGAGGTCCTCGCATCTTTTGCTGGCCCTGATCAAAACGCAGTAGATTCTGTTGAGATGCAAAAGGCACGATTGCATAATGTCACTCTTGCAAAACAGCTCGAAGACGCCAAACAAGAGATCCAGGACCGGGAGCGACAGCATCGTAAACGACAAAGGGATGATGAGGTTAAAGCAGCCAAGAAGAAGCGGAGGAGGATCAGACAAGCGAAAATTGATGAGATCGCCAGGAAGCGAACGATGGGAGAGGATGTTACAGACAAAGACATTCAGATGGCCGAACAGGGAGCTGAAGGAGAGGACTTGAGTAGCGATACTGATGAACTCACTGACAGCGGCTGATCGTTGATAAAAACCCACAGCGGCACTTCAATTCTTCAAGACTTCTGGATTTGCTGAACCGCCTTCCTCACGGTGCTTTACAGCTACTCCCAGCATTGAGCAATTGGTCGTGTGGCACATCCTTCAAACATGTTAGCAAGTGATCTGTTCAGAAGGACAGAAACTTCGTCGCGAATGAAACCGGTCCATTATGCTTTGCTACTGGGTTTCAGGTATTCATCGGGATGACCCTGAATCTGGTCAGCCAAAGCCAGAAATTTGGCATCGTGCCACCAAGTCTGTCTCAAGAGGAATGTCTGGCAATATTGCGAATGCTTGCTGGGCCTCGAACCACATGTTTCCAGTGCATACTGTGCGTGACCCACAAGAAGGTCATTTGCCGTTAGGAAATGCGCCATCGATGGGCTGTTAGGCTGTGGTAACAAAAATGGCAACTCCTCCAGCTTAGGAGGCCTAGTCTAGAGATGTGGCAGTGGAAGATGGGCACAAATCTTTGACGGGCAAGATTGACGGATGAGAAAGAACAAACGGGCTCAAAAGCATGAATTTGGGTACATAGGGCAGAATGAAACTCACCCAATTCACTGCTTCAAAGTCCATTTCTCGTTCCCAATGCATTACCCCCGATTCGATAGGATCGTCACTGTTTTAATGATCCAGTCGGCAGCGGTGCCCATCTGTAGAACGCGCAGTAATAATCTTGACATGCCTTTGCACCGACAATTTCGTCTTTTAGCAGAGCAAACCCCCCAAAGCGCCTCGCTTCAAAACAAAAGTCCCACATCCTACCCATTCCCCCTCCATTTACCGGAACCCCACCACCACCTCCACAAAACTTACCTGCCTCACCCTCGCCTCCGGCACTTCCTCCCCCTCCTCCCCCTCCTCCTCCCCTTCCCCTTCCCCTTCCCCACCGCCCTCCGCCTCATCAACAACCAAATCATCCACCGCGCCCACACTCCCCGTCCGCACCCTCACCTGCAAATCCGCCTCCCCCATCAATTTCCACCCAACCGCCAAACACCGCTCCACCGCCCTCCCCGCCCCCTTCAGCACCACCACCTCCTCCTCCTCCCCATCCTTCTTCCGTCGCTCCCTCAAGGCCGCAGCGGCCTCGATCTGCGCTTCCAATTGCCGGACTTTATCGTTGCCCGTGCTGTTCTTGTTTTTCGAGGAGAGGACAACCCCGGCGCCCACACCGGCGCGCTTGTCGATTTCGGCAAGCAGTTTCCGGGTCCGTTTGAGCGCGCTGACGATGGGGGTGCTGGGGGATATGTAGATTATTTTGGGGGAGGAGGAGGAGGTGTAGGGGGAGGGGATCGGGGGGTGGAGGAGTGGGCGTTTGTGGATGCGCGTGTCTGGACAGAGGGAGGGTTTAGTTGTGATGTGCGGGGTTTGAGGGATTTTCGGGGGTGGGGAGGAATTTACTTTTCGGGAGTTTAGGGAGCTTCTTGTGAGTTTGGGGGGGTTTGGAGGTTGAGGGAGCGGAGGCTTTGGTAGAGTGTTTGGTGGGGGCCATTTTATGAGAAAAGATATTGTTGGTTGCGAGTTGTAATATCTAATGAATCTGGGTTGCGGAGCGCTGCCACGAGCCGGGGCGCGTGGGAGATATATTCAACGGCGATGACGTCATGTGAAGATTGAGAGTTTCTCGGCGCGTTTGTAGGTTGGTCCTCTCTCCAAAGAGCAATGAACAGATCCACTGTATTTTCAGAGATTATTTTTAAGACAGATCACAGACGACGATCGGTGGCATGACGTAGCATTGACTTACCATGTCCTCCCCCTACAAGCCATGACCATCCGGGCCCCCACCCTCAACCACATCCACCTTCCACGCCTGACCCCCTACCTCCGCGCCTCCGCCCTCCAAGCCCAGCACGTCCGCGCCCACCTCGACCACAAAGCCTCTCCCTCCCTCACCACTCCTCCCCCCGCACCAACCCTCCTGACATTCCAAACCCCCCCCACATACACCTGCGGCCGCCGCGAAGTCGGCGCGCTGACCCTCGCGCAAATATCCCACCTCCGCGCCAACGGGCAGGCTGAGTTCCACGAAGCCCTTAGGGGGGGGCAGACCACATTCCATGGCCCGGGGCAGCTGACCGCGTATTTGATCTGTGACCTCAAGGTGCATGGATTGAACTCGCGGTCGTATATCCATTTGTTGGAGTCCAGTGTGCGGGGACTTTTGCGAATAGAATATGGGTTGGAGACGTGTACTACGGATGGGGTTCCTGGGGTTTTTATAACGGATAGCGAGAGCGGGGAGGAGAAGAAGATTTGTTCCGTGGGGGTGCATCTGAGAAGGAATGTGAGTAGTCATGGGGTCGGGGTGAATGTTTTTACGGATTTGGGCTGGTTCGAGAGGATTGTGGCGTGTGGGCTTCCGGGGAAGATGGTCACGAGTGTGGAGAGGCAGGTTGGACTTCAGGGTTTTGGTGGGGCTGTGGATAAGGAGATGGTGATGGCGCAGCTGGGGGAGGGGCTGGCGAGGGAGATGGCGGGGCGATTGGAGGGAAAGGAGGAACGGGGCGAGGAGGCCGATGTCTATACTACTGAGAAGCACAGACTTGACGCAGTAGCCGTGGAATCTTGAAGGGGTCGAGGCTGGGCTTTTCACGAGTCCCCCGGGCGTAGGAAAGGCAAGCACGGTAGATTACAGCATCATGAAGAGCAATATCAACGGCCATCGCACCATCTTGAGCGGATGTCGATAATCAATTTTTGTTACATGTATCGTTGGCAGCATCCATCAATCGCCTGTGACTGATATTATACAATCCTCTCCATTCATTTCCTCTCTGATCGCATTTCTAAATTCCCGCAGACTCCAAGCACGCCATTTTCCCCTCCTCCCATACCATCAACCCCTAACCGCAGCTCTTACATTCCGGCCCCCTTATATCATCCACCCTCCCCACTTTCCTCCCTCCATCTCCACCCCCTCCGCCCCCTCGGCCTCCACCACTACCACCTCCGCCTCCCCTACCACCATTACCACCATATCTCGGCCCTCCCCCCGCAGTAGCACGTTGACGGTTCCTCAAACTATACGGCGAGGACTCCGCGGCTGCGTATGCGTCGAGCTATCCCATCATGAACCTGAATTAGCCGGCTATTCCCCACAGCGAGAGGGTGAAGTTTGGAGGCGAATAATGGACTCACCGAGAAGAGAGAAGTCACGTAGAGACCGAGGAAATTGTAGGAGTCATCGAGGAGATGGCGGAGGCGCGCGGAGAGTGGAGGGCTGCGTGAGGTTGGTCAGCTATTCGTCCATGAGGGGGAAGGAGAGGGCTGAAGCACCTTTGAAGAACCTGGCCGTTTGAGAGGTAGGGACGTGCTGGGGTTGACATTTTGGTGGCTATTGCTGTGGGTTTGAGTTGGCGAAGGAACGGACGAGTTGGGACGTGTACAAAAGAGCAGCCCTGTGGCGCACTGTGGCGCAGTCGAACAACCCCCCTCGGACAAACCAATCAACGTGCGTGTTTACAGATTCACTTTCACTCCCCCCCCCCGACATCAAGCTATAATCAAGCATTAACCCCGCGTCTCAACCAGCTCGAATTCCCACTGCTCTCACACCACCACCCACCCCAAGCCCTTCCCCCCTCCCTCCTCCAAAGGCACGCGATGTCCACCTCCCTCACCGCATGCGTCTCCTCCCTCCGCTCCACCAACGCCCTCCTCTCCTCCTCCACCACCATCCTCGACAACGGCGTCAATGACTTCCCGCGCCTGGCCAAAGTGCTGCAGACCACTCGAGTACGTCAATCCCCTGTTCTCCCCCGCGTCGTTTTCGCTCGTACTTTGCCGCGCTGATGCTCGGCCTGCTCGCTAACGCTCGCCCAGCACTTCGACCTCCTCCCCGAACCCTCCATCCAACACGCACAATCCCAACTCCTCTCCCATCTCACCCCGGAGCTAAACGCCCTCCTCGCGCGGATATCTGCGCATCTGGATCGGATGGAGGGGAAACAGCGCGCCCTGATGGCGAGGAGTGAATTGCTTGAGGGACGGATTGGGGAGGAGAAGGGGGGGCGGGGGAGTGGTGTTGCAAGGGAAAGGGGAGGGAAAAGTGGGGGAAAAGGAGGAGCGGGGGGAGAGGGAAAGGGGGGGTTGGGGGAGAAGAAGAGGGGACTCAGGCAGAAGAGGGAGAGGTTGGGGTATGTGGTTGAGAGGTTGGAGTTGCAGGCTAAGCAGAAGGAGAGGCAATTGAGGATGAGTGTTGCTGCTACGTGAATAAAGGGGAATAGCAGTGGGGTTGGGGGTTGGGGGCTGTGGGGAGAGGAGAGAGGGAACGTGGTGGTGATGATGAGCGCGTTGATACCCATGGATGTTTATCATGATCGTGTATTCGTGGGCCGGAATGAAGATTCGGAATGTATATGCATTGCAAGCGTCTAGATTCGACACTTCGGGGTATCTCAATGCTATGAAGAACCCAACGCCTGGCTGCTTTTTACAGCGTGCAAATTGTGATGAGAGGAACTTACTTCCCATTCCCCTCCACCAATCCACGCAAACCCATCAAGCCCACCCACACCGCCTCCTCCGTCCTGATGGTCCTGCTGCCCTGCCCTGGCACCAGATTGACCCAGTGGTCGAACAGCTCTTCCGGCTTCTCCACCCCGACCTTCTTCAATTCCTCGTCCGCCTTGACCGCGACCTCCAGTCCGGCCACGCCGCCAAAGACAATCATCATATGCTTGAAACCCGCCGTCGTCCCAGTATCGTCCGTGGTTTCCGACACCGGTTTCCCGCGCTCCGACGTCCCGATGCTGAGATCGTATCCGCCATCAAACGGACACTCCGTCAGCACTGCAGACAGGGATGGCGCATGCCTGACGCTATAACCCCAGTACAGCCCCTTCTTTTCCCTCGGCTCATTCGGTGCCACGGCCACAGCCGCAATCGGCTCACTGCCATCCTTGGGAGCTTTCTTGGTCTGGAGATCTACAGTCACCCGTGAACCCGCTGCCACTTCTCCCTCGACATAGACATCCTGCTTCAACCCCGTCTGCACATGCGTCACCAAATTTTCAGCATCTTTCTCGCTGCTGCCAGTCACGCCCTCCCGCCACCGGCACCACTCCTGCGGCTTCAGATGATGCGGCATGTCCAAACTGGGCAGCATGCCCGCGTGCTGCAGGTTTGGATGCCGTGGGAACAGCGTCTTGCGCAGGTTGGGCGGACATTCCAGATAGCTTAGGATGTGGGCGAGAAAATGGTTTGGGTGCGTGAATCCGGTGTATTGGTCGAGGTTGGGGGAGGAGCCGTGCTGGGCTGACAAGGGTTGCGATGGCGGGGGCGTGAATTGGCCGTCGGTGAAGATGACGATTTCGTCGACGCAGAAGACGGCGAGGGCGCGGGCGATGTGGCCGGCTAGAAGGGTTTGGAGCTCGCGGGATTGAGCGCTGTGGTGAGGGTTTTAGTCGGGTCGTGTTGAGCAGTGGGTGGGGAAGGAGAGGCAGGGGAACGACAGAGGGGCTAGATTGTGGGAAGGCGTACTTTGCCATGATGCTGCCCGGGACTGCAACACTGACGGTCCATTTCCGACCTGAAGTTGGTTTGAAGACAGCGGTGGGTTTGGAGGTGTCGATATCTGTCGAGCCTTGCTCATTGCCAGAGTCATGTTTTCGCTACGTAATTTATCAGAATTGGCGGGCATGTTCCAGAGAAAAATGCGCACCTTCTTGCCCATTGTGAGGTTGTTTTTGCATCTAGACAATTGTTTACGAAGATTCCCCGCACGGTCAAAATTGTGAATGGCCGGGGATAAGGCGGCGGAGGTATGGTTTTGTAGAGAAGTCTGCGAGTCGGATCTGAAGCCCCTTTCCATGCTAAAATCGATATAGCATGGGAATGCAAGTTTCTGAGATTCGTGGTGATTGCCAGTATGGCAAATGCTCTTCCTTCTCAAGCCGCAGCAAAATGCGGAATGTATTGGTTCCAATCTACGGTTTGATATGTATCGGCCGGTAGAGCTCGAAGGGCCATGAATGCTAGCACAATTAGTGTGATTCTCCCGAGCACATAACACAAGGCGATGCCGCTCGCAAGAATGCCAAGTACGAAGTCCGTAACATCTTCAGCTTTGTCAGATTTACTCAAACGGTCGATCAGCATGGCGATCGGTATCACGGGTGGGAGCACAAGTGGCAAAGCCGTTGTCGAGACAGAGCAAACACGCCAAGCAAGTCTTTCCTTTGCCGTAGGGAAGGGAGAATTCCAACCGAGACAGTGGATCGCTCCGAACCCGCAAGCGAAGACCTCGAAGAGCGTCAAGGGAATGATTTCAACAATCCATCCGGGGATGAATTTGCTTGCTTGCATGCCTGTCATCTTTTTTGATAATCCTTGCAGTGGAGGAAGAGAATCGGCCCTCGCCCCTGGGAGCTTCTCCGACGATAGTTCACGCGTTGGCCAAGTCGGTGGTCTCAATGCCGGGCTTTGGGGTAGGGTCCTCTTTGCTAACGGCCATGTCCCGCCATGCTTGATTCCTTTCTGATTCGGCTTGACATTATGCTCTGGCAAAACATCGAACTTTATATTTCCCACAGCTGGTAGACTATCCGAATTGATCTCTTCTTGCCCTAGCTGAGGCTCCTGATTCGGTTTGATCTCGTGCTCTGAGCCGTCTTCTACAATTAACCTGGGATTACTTGTTTTTGTATGCTCCTCATCAGGATTGTTGACCTTGCCGTCGGTGGAGGATGACTCCTTCAACGGAGGCCTATGAGCTGCAAACCTCTCCATAGCAGACGTCTTGAAGGCGTTTTCCTCGGTGACAGGGCTTCCAACAGGAGACTCGGCTATGGGGGGCATCTTTGTGGCAGATCTCGTTATCGAAGGTAAAGGTATAGTCGAATCCTCGGAAGTAAGATCCTCCACAGTGGGTCCGACTACGGCAAGCATACGGTTATCAGGCTTCCCTGGAGACCCATTGATTTTTGGGAAGGATTCCTCTAGGGGCGTGGTTGGGGCAGATCGGATGATTGCAGGATTAGGGGCAGGCTCCTCGGACACGGGCTTCTGCTCTCGAAGATCCAATATGACTGGGAACTCGACGTCTTGCGGGAGATAATAGGAAAAAGCGTAAATAACTACCGAACAGAAGACAAATGCCACGGTCATAATCTCAAGTGCGGTCGTCTGAAAATGTTGAATCGCGCGGAAGAGAGTCTGAATGCCAAACCAAGCGATCTGAAAGATAGCGACGGTCTTGATGATCCAGTCACTCTTGCTTCGGCTCCTTAACTCCTCTCCTGATACCGGAGGGTCAGGTATCTGATCGGTCTCAATAAGCTCACGAAGCTTTTCCGCGGTGATTTTCGAGATTTTGCCGTGCGATGTTCTCGTGCGGAAGCCACCAGCAACAGCAAATTGCATGTGCGTCAAGGTCCACTCTGCTCTGTCTTGATCTTTCAAGTGCTTGGAGAGTTTTTGCGCCAAAAAGAAATTCTCGGCGGCGTAAAGCAGCACGACTTCTGGAGCGGTCGCTGCGATACACATCCAGCCAAGCTTTCGAAGCATCAGATACCACCACTCATGTCGGTTTGGAACGTCCAAATGCAAGGCCGACCAGGTACAGATGAAGATCGTTGCCAAACAACTCCAAAGGATCGTCCAGGTTCCTCTGCCATTGGGATCGCCCTGCCACCCATGCAGGATCGTTTCATCCCTCGCATCAGCTCGTCCATACCACAATGCACTCGCTATCAGGATCGTCGCAGTAACCATGGATATGAGCTCTAGATTTGGGTGTAAACAACTTGATCTATAAGCCTGAAGCAGCTTCCGATCGCTATCAGCCCAGGTAGGGACGAGTTATCCTTGCAGATAGAAAACAGCAGCGGTCGCTCATCATATCCAAGAGAAATGATAACAGGGGATTGCCGCAGGACGACTCATAGGAAACAACTTGTGATGATCAGAAGAAAGGGCAAGGAGAAGCTTTAAATAGCAACCAAAGAGCAAGGACGTGAAGCAGAACAGATGGCACGCGCCATCTCACACCTAAAAATCATCCGCTCGTTCCAGCAGTAGTGCCAGCCTAACAAAAGCCAAGCTGACACTGCCCAGTGCCCACCCAATGTGGTTGCCACTATCAGAGGCTTGCGTCATCTACTGATGAAACAGACCAATCAAAATTGTAGACTGGCAATTAATTTAAGTTAGCAACGGGGCCATGTTTCTTATCTGCAACGTCCGAGGATCTGTCATGCATTCGAAATCGTTGAAGCTTGAGACTCATGGTCCTTTTCTACCCCAGAAAGCGGGCATATATTCTGCACGGCATTCGTAGCTCATCCTTCCACACCATGCTCATGAGACCGAAAGGTTGAACCAGTCGCGCTGGCAGGAGACCGTTCGATTGAGGAGAGCGATGGAAGCCAGGTTCCAACAAGAAATAGATTAAATCGACGGGAACACCCGCTGGCTCTGCGCTTCACTTCAGCTCCGCCTCAACCTTATCGATAACGGTGACTCGATGCGGCTCTTTGACTTCCTCTTTAAGTCGACCTTCTTGGAATGGTATCATACCCTCCGCCGTCTGGGGGCTATTATCGCTACCCTCATGAAATAGCCTGTTCTGGCAAAGATCCTTCCGAGAGTGCGGCGTCTCGCGAGTTCAGAATTAGTCTGGGCTCCCTTTGAGGGTGAACCCTAGACAATCAAACCAGTGGGAAGGACATGATAGTTCCTCGATGGACGTGACCGATTCGATCCACCGGAACTTATTGCTCGACTTGCGAGAATAATTTAAACCGGGCACGCTGTAGCACAAGATCTCAAGTCGTATGAAATCATCCTCGACTTCGTGCAGGGAAGCTAACAGGCAAGTCTGTGCCCAGTGCGTTTGCGGAGTGAAGCGCTTTGAGAAGAGAATGGTCATCTTCTGTCTTCCCAGATGGCTATTGCGATGACGTTCATCAGCCTGAGACTGGCGACCAAGCGAAGGCTTTCACTACGCCTTTGTACTGGCTGAAGGACGCTAATAATGATTTTGACACAATCGTACGTAGACTCTTGCACACTGAGCCATCTTTAACATCAGGTTGGGACTTCATTGGCGTAGGTTCCTTCAGCTGTGTTGCAGATGAAGAGACTTACTCATACAAGATTATTACTTGATAGGACTCGCACACTCCAGTGCAACAGGACTACCAAGGCTGCGCTGATTTCAGATGGTTGAAATCATCTCAGAAAGCTCATTATATGCTTCAAGTCATTATGCTGTTGAGTGGCTCTGGATCCCTAACAAGACCTACTGTGTTGTAACGTCTGTCATTGATTCTCATGGATTGACGTCAACAAGAATCTTTATATGATCATCCTTATCTTGCACTAGTGCCTTGAAGCCCTTTTCTTCAACCTCATCCATCTTTATTTTTCTAGTCACCATTGATTGGGGCTTTACATCCCCTTCGTTTTGCATTAGCCATAGCACCCTTTTTCATGTTGTCTGAAGACTCACCAGAGGCAACCGCATCAATGACTTCCTTAAAATCTTGATCGTGATAACTTGCAACGCCCATATATATTCTTTCACGAAAGACCAGGTGGTTTGGTGAGAAGGTGGGCGGCTTTTCCCAAATCGCAATGTTGACCAGCGTACCTTTGAAGCGGACAGCTTGTATTGCCTGGTCAAGCCCAGCTTGAACTCCTGCAGCATCGAAAGCTAAATCTGCACCCATACCATCGCATAGTTCCCGGACCTTTGCAACAATGTCATCTTTGATGGGATCTAGTACAACATGCGCACCAAATTGTGTGGCAAATTGTCTTCGTCGACGTGACACTTCGGACACAATGATCTGCTCAGCACCTTTTGCTACAAGTGCTTGAATCACTGCAAGACCAATTGGTCCGCCGCCGAGGATGAGGACCGAGTCTCCTTTTTTGAAGGGACTTGATCTGACAGCGTGCCATCCAACGCTCAACGGCTCTATGAGCGCTAGGTTGAAGCATCAGCAAACATTCCCACAAGATCTTAGTGTCCTACCAGCGATTTCCAGGGACATGCTGGTCGGACACTCCATAAGGGTGAAGCGAGGGACCACCAGATGCTCCGAAAGCCCGCCACCCCATCCTATTACTGCCGTTCAGCATAGTCCCGTCATCAAGCCAACAAAGACCCATTACCACTCAATCCTATGTGCCCATCTTTCTCACAACAGCTATTGTATCCAGCTTTACATGCGCCACAGGTACCATCATAGATGAGAGGCTGCACAATGACCCTTGCTCCCACTTTGATGTCGCTTACGCCCTCACCTACCTCTTCAACTACACCACTTATCTCGTGGCCCATGGTCAAGGGTATCTTTTCATGGGTGATGGGGTGCGGTGTGGTTGGCATGATGTTCGCGCCTCCGAGGTATTCATGCAGGTCTGCTGATTAGTAAACCCCTAATTGATTTACATCACAGATGAGGGAATTCAAAAAGCATACCAGTGCCACAGATACCCACGAAAGCTGGTTTGATCTGGATGAGTCAAGATGAGGATTCAAAGGGGAGACGTCGAGCTTGGGAGCCAGGAAGCTGAATCTACCTTGACTTGATCTCTGCCGCACTGTGGGATGTCCACATCGTCCAACCGAATGTCCCTTTGCCCGTGGAATCGAAGCGCTTTCATCATGTTGGCTGGATGGACACACACACCGCTCGCAAAGGTAAGGCACAGCAATGTTCAAAGAGAATGGAATTGATGCGTTTCACACTTCGACATGGGGGAAAACAATGTGAGCTGCAATTCTATGCGCATGTACCGCTCCACTTATCTCAAGGCGAATATATACCGTCTGTGCCACGAGAATGCACTGCGAAAATCAAAGACACGTGCGTCTGCAGATCAGGCCCTGTTTGGGCATTGCAGCTTTACACCTTTGCGTCCGTGCGCCTCTACGTCACCTTGAAAGGTTACCTGTTGCGGTTGCATGCATGCGGAGTTGAAAAAAGTCGATGATTAATTGGATGCTCACCCCTGGGTCTGATGCATGGGGGACGTCATGCATCTGGCCGTTATCGATATCACGAAGCTCGATGTGGCAAGATGGGGAAGAGCTAGCTGCATCATAGCCTCCTCGGACTGCGGTGCATATTTCGATGAGAATACAGAAGAGGTTGCCCTGGAATCTCAGAAGCACGGAAATGATGATTGATACTCTACCACTATCAGAAGGGACTTTTGATCAAGATGTCACATCTCCTAGGATATTGCACTCTATTTCCCAAAGTCTACCAGTGTATTCCGAAGGCTTTGCGTCTTCGTGGCTGTTTGGTACGGTATCTCAGCAGCTGTTCCACGGTTTGCGCAAGAGATGTCGTGAAGCAGCACACCTGATAGTCTGCATGCTGCACGGAATAAGCCTATAAATGCAAAAACCCTTCAAACAAGACCGGACGAGGTAATGGGTGTGTGATACCAGGCTGCCAATGAGACTCAGATCCTGTTTCTGGCGGAGCTAGTCGGCTAGCAGCTATTGTACAGTCCACCCACAAGTATTCCGTCCCCGACGGGGAGAAGTGGAGCCAGCAACGCAAGCGTGATAATGTGCGAGAACAGTGATTGGACGACATGATCAGGTGCTATTCACCCGATCCTGGGTCTGCGATCTCAAGTATAGTTGGCCTAAAGATAGCACACCTTAGATGCCTGCCTTGTTCGGGTTCTCAAAGCGGCCTGCGTTGCCTGTACCAGCATATACAGCACAAAGAAAGCTTCAGTAGTAAATGGCGAAATCAACATTTCCTCGGCAAATGGAAGATTCATCGAGGGATCAGTCAAGAAAGCTCTTACGGCTTCCGAGTCCAACGAGTATAGTGCTAGAACGGCCAAGGGCAATATGAGATTCCAGCTTTCTGCAATGTGACCGAGTCGAATGCTATTACACGAACCAGGGTTGCCCCAAAGGCGATCAGGTGGACCATGTTCAACTTCGAAATCTTTGGGGGTTATTGACCATTTCTGGGAGCCAAAGGACGAGAATACACCATTGGAGATTTTTCTAGGAGCCGCTTCACCGAAAGGTTGGATCTGGAAAGCTTCCCACTCGAATCTCCATTTCGTTCCTCTAAGACTTTGAAGAAAGTGAAAGTGTTGAAGGGAAAGATCTACCGACAGGAGCCTTATGTTTCTTGTCAACATTCTGCGCACCTTTGAGAGCATTCCAGAAGAGTCTGATGAGCGGTTCTCATCTTAATGTGCGTCTTGCTTCGTGCTCCTGATGAGGCATTTGACCGTACAGAACGCATCAGTGTTCACCAGCTTGTGGTCCACGTGGAGAAACCACCCTTTCTGGAAACACATCCTGATCACCCCGTCTCCTCTTAGAGAAAGTCCCTGTTGCGGAAACCCCTTTCCACATCTCCCAATTCCATGCTTCTCTGACTTCTTGGAGCACTCCTGTCATCAATCTCAATCCTGGTTGTCTTCTTGATGCCCTGATCTGCGGTCCTTTTGTCCCCTGGTAAAGATTTCATTGGGAAGCCCTGTACACCAGCTCCATATTTCTCGGCACGGTCTGCTTCTGCCGAGACCGCTTGCGCCGCCGCTCCCAAACCAGGACTGTAAGAAGCTTGCGGGCGAATGATTTGCTCACCCTCGGATTCCGGCTTTGAAGACGACCGGCGACAGTTGTTTGGTTCAACGAGGGCGAAGTCGCTGTTCTGACGCAATGAGCGACGAGAAAAGTAAGCATTGATGCCTTTAGTGACCACTCTGTAAGCCGGACGTAGAGTGGGTATGCAAGCTGTGACGACGCCGATGGTGACCTCCCCAGAGCGCCAATACCAATTGTCGATGACTGCCCAGGTGGGATCTGAGTTCACGTTTTGCCAATTCATGATCGTGCGGACTATGCAACATCCTGCGGTGCTGTCCAGACAAGTGAGATCAGTGGATTGATACACTATCAAGGTAACAAGTATGGGTCTCACATGAGGCCAAGGCCCATCAACGTGCACAAGCCAGCTTTGACACGGGTCGGGATTTGGACTTTCCACAGGAGAAGAATTGGGAAAAGGGCCAGCCCGAAGTCTGATATAATGGAGATAAGGGCCTGAGACATGATGATTCTTTGTAGCTGTGCGTCAGTAAAGCAATGACCTGGAGTTTGCTTGTTCCATGAGCGTGCTATAGGGTTGCATTGGAAGATCCAAAGCAAGGTAAGGACTATATTGCTGACGATCAGAATGCCAATGGCTGCTTGAATGGGTCGTATGAGGTGCTTTTCGACGGGGATCCGTAATAGAAAGAAGCAGATGGATATCTTGTTGAACATCAAGGTCTGAAATGTCTGAATCCATTCGCCGTAACCATACTTCATGTACTCAATGTATTGCCATTGGGTGAGGTCAGTCTTGTGTCTGCCCAGACCGTAGTGGACTTCCACAATGGTGAGACCAGAGCCGATGATTATACCGAACGCTGCCATCAGAATGGTGTAGTCGTCCCAACCTATGCTGCGAACAATCCATGTCCGAGTTGCAAATCGAAGGGCTACAGCGGAGGACGCCACAAATGAGGCGACGACGGTCGTTGCAATGATGCCTGCCCCACGATCTTCACCCCCAGTGTGTGGGGATAGGCCTGAAACGCTCATATCGATGATACTCAGGATCTATCTTCTAGAAGAAACCCAAAGGCAGTCGTTACAGAGTCGTCTCTTGAAAGTACGACACCAGCATTGCTTTTGTGGTTTTTGGGATTCTAGATACCGTGTGCCCTTTCAATCGCCAGACTCATTGAACGAGGGACTGCATTTGAACGCCGCTTCCGTGCAGGACGCAGCCACCGTGTAAGTAGCGATGTCATCATTCCATAACTCAACTGCATTGCCATGGCGTAGAACGTAAAGCACCACCTATTGAATCGCTAGTAGCGAAGCGGTTCATTGCACGGACGTTTTGCGAAGCTATCACATTTGCTTGTGTCCACCTAAAGCAACAGCCTATGAGATGACCTTCACGGGTTAAAAGTGGCACAGCTTGTCGGAGATGACAACTGCGGCGTGTCCAGGATTATAAACCGAACATGGTCGTGAGTTGAAATGCACAGGATCGGCATCGTGATGCATTGCTGAGCCCCCATCCCCCGAGTTTCACTTTTAATCCCCCATTCTCACAAGATACATGGAATGAGAAGATCGCCCTTGGCACGATCTCTGCTACAGGCGCTTGCCATGCTGATTGGTGCCATCATACCTATCAGTGCCATTGCATTAGCACCGCACTCGCCAGCCTGCCTCAGTGACTTGCAGCTCGTGTTCGCAAGCCGTGCAATGTAATGCAGTCTCGTTCGGCTGATCCGCAGTAAGGTAACCACATTTTAAAGGCTGGAGTTGATCTTTCCCTCGAGCTTGTCCTCGCTCTAGTATCGTGAGGTGAGCACATTTACTTGTTCGGGTACAGCTAGACCCATGCAGACGCCTTACAGACAAGAAAGAGACTCGTATTAATACGATGACTTTGCGGACAATTGCGAGGTACAAGGTGGGGTTTTCGTGCGTTTCGGGGGTCAACCCCGCCAATGGCAGCTTAGCTTTGAGTGTCATTGGACCAGCCGCTCGATGGATGTATCTCGTACCATATGCATGACATTGCATGAAGTCGACGCCATCCAGCTATGCTCGAGGATGACTGGAAAATAGCAAGTTAGTGATGAAACGACCTTTCCAATTCACATCCCGATAGGTTCTAGCATCCCCAGCCAAGGAGCGGGTCGGATGTTGCTAGGCAGAATTTGACCTAGACCATTCTTGATGCAGCCCTTTCACTGAAGTATTCCGAATCGAGATGGTCTACAGCTCTTGACCATTCACAACGTTCCAAATTCGATTTTGAACTATGTGCAAAGGGGCTATCGAACCCCTTCTTGCGTTCAGAAACAGGAAATTCTCAATGGCCACTATACTACCGTCCTTTAGATTTTGCCCAAGTAGAGTTCCTATACCTTCAAATATTTCCCGGGCCTTTCCAAACGTGAAAGCCGAACAAGCAGAAATAGACGACTTGCTATCAAGCTAGGCCCAGATCAGAAACATTGATTCTGCAAAACATGGAGCGTTGGGACATGACAGGGTCCTGGCGATATCAGCTGTTGGCCTTTTCTGACTATCAATTCACAGACGGGCACGGCAAAGGCAATTAGCACAGGCAATTCGCAACGCGCAGAGGCTGATCAACATTTATAATGAACCAAGAGGGTGAAACAGCACTATGAAACGTGTTCCTACATATCCAAAAGGAACCAAACCTTACCCCGCGTTCTCCCTTCATGACATTTCATCATTATTACGCGTCGCTGTAAGATTTTGATCAACACGCATGTCGTCCATCCATCTGATCCTAACTTGATCCTGCGGGCGCCACAGCTTGAGGATGCTTAAAGTTTTCCCTTGGTATCAGGCGATTCTCCCATGTGATATTATTCAAAGTATGGAGGATGGCGCTCCAGAAAGACCTCACTCTTGATGTCATCAGAACTAGATGGATCAACAGCGTTCCAAAATTCAAAGTCATAAAATTTGACTCTAGCCCCTTGAAAGACGAATACTTTGACTCAAATCATTGTGAAGAGATAATGGAGAGACGCGTTTCACACGTTGATAATATTGAGGCGTCGCGTTGTGCACAGATTTCAGATATTGATATAGAATGGGTATTGACTCCTCCGCAGTCTGAAAGCATTGAGCAATTGTGGCAATACTAATTCCCCGGAAGCTCGAAATTTTTCATATTGATCTTGATCCAGGAGATAGTTCGGCATCATGCCTTTGACAACCTCCGTACTGTGATCGACAAAGACTTCGTTAATGGTATTGTTCTCAAGAGTCTCTGGCAGTCCTGCCTCACTCTCCGAGGTTTCAATTAAATCAAGCTGATCTGTCCTCTGGCTAGTTTGACAGACTTCGCTAATGCGTGATGGGATGGACTTGTCTGCTTTTGATAACCCTAGGTCTATTGTATTCAGATCTCTGAGGAGCTTCAGGGCTGATTGATCTTGTGGCCGGAGGGGGTCCAGGGCGGATTGATCTGATGGCCAGAGAGACTTCAGGGCTGATCGATCTAATGGCCACGTCGAAGCCTTTTTGCTTCGCCACTTCGTGCTATATGAGCAAGAGCGGCAAAGTCCAGTATTTAGTCGCTCTTCAACCTCCGCCGCACTTGGCCTTTGGCCTGGCTGTGGATCGGTCATTGTTCGGCAGATTTGCAATAAATCATGGACATTCGATCCTGCCATTTGGTGTTCGGAGAGATTGAGTAATAAGTCACTCCATCGAGAAGCCCAGTGAAGAGAGGTGCGATTCTTTTGCCATGACTGTGCCTGCAGGGTATGAAGTTGCTGTCGTAGATCCTTGGATAGGAGCACTGTGATCATCTCCAGAAAGACGCAACCGAGTGAGAATACGTCGGATGCCATCCTTTGATCCCCTCCGAAGACTTCTGGGGCGGCATAGATCCTGGTGAATCCCCAAGCTTTAAGGGTCTTAGATTGACCGGTATCCTCTGTAGTCGAGGAGCCAAAGTCTGAGTAGAACACGGTCCTGTCAACTACGAGAATGTTGCTAGGCTTGATGTCATGGTGTACAATTCCATGATCATGCATGTGATGAAGGCCAGATGTTAGACAACTAAACCACAACCAGAGGTTACATTGCTCATCCCGAGTAAAAGCATGTTTAGCAAGGTACTGCGAGAGGTTGTAGTCTGCAACCGGCTGCAAGAGGATTGAGATAAAGCCAGCTCTAAGGAAGCCGTGAAACAACGCTACAATATGTGGATGCTGTAGCCTTGACAGTGTGTTGAGCTCCCGGAAAAGCTCTATTCGCCACCTAGAGGTGAAGGTCTTACAGGCCAAAGTCCCGGATACACCGAGGATTCTAACCTCATCTACCACTGCTGTGGCTCCAGAACCAAGACGGCCAAGTACGTCAAGTCTTGGGGTCCAAGATGCAATTCGTTGATAGATTTGCTGCTTGAATATTGGTTGAGATTTGTTCAGGGAGCTTGGTACTTTCAGCGACACAATCCGACTAGACCCTCTGGATTGCACTGCAGTGCTGGCATGCGTCTTGTTTCTGTATTGTGAAGTATCAGATTTTCCCATGCCATGCCCTTCAGGCCCCGGACCTCCATCACCTGATCCGCTTCCATGGCCATTGGAGCCTTGGGAGTTTCCAGAAGGTCCAGGGCCTGGGTTCGGTGATGGTGAGCCTTCATCCTCGTCGTCATGATCGGGCACACTGGCGTCGTGATTGTCACCATCAACGGCTAGTCCACTTTCAGGTGCATCAGTCTCATCATCCATATCACGCAGATTTGCAGCTTTCCAGTCCGAATCGAAGTGTCCTGGCATGTGACTTAGAAAATCCTCAAATTTTGTAAAAATTGTCGGACAGTCCCGCCACAGACAATTGCCCCTTACATTGGCTGGGATCTTGATGTAGCGTGGCTTATATGAAGCCATTCCATTATTGTGACGTACCCTGACGTGGCTCACAAGCTCTTCTTTACGAGACCATACGTTATCTGTAGGATTTTCGCGACATTCAGCGTAGTCACATGGCCACAGATCTTGTATGCGATTATTCCGCTCATGTTTCTTCCAATTATCTTTGGCAGCAAACGTCTTGCCACAGAGCGAGGTGCACATGTACTTTTTGGTGAAATCTTTTTGCAGGTTGCGTTGTAGGCCACGCTTGGGATGACATTTTTTACGATTACATCGCCACCTCGAGATCATGTCGCGATCCATGCTTGATATTGGTTGGGTCATCGTACCATGGCCAGAATCATCGAAACTAGGCGGATTTTCTCGTTTGCGCGTGAACCAATTGGACACAGATGTTGGAGAGCCGCCGTAGAGTCCACTCAACATAGTCACGTGAAATCGATGAGGCTCTTCATTAGGATGGACGAGCTTCCACAGCTCGCAAGCTGCTTCTGTGAGTATGTTGGGGGTATGTTGGGCATTGCTCGCTCTTTCTCTTGTTGCGAAAACTGATTCCACGACTGAAGGATCTTCTTCATCACATATATCGCTCAACTCGTGTATGATTTGCTCCGTAGGCTTTCTGCCAGGGTTACATAATGCCCACAGGCCGCATGCCAAAATTGTGTGCGTTTTTGGACCTGGACGCGAAAGGAGCGAAGGTGTAGAAGCTTTCCCGGATGCCTCAGTCTCGAGGGGCGTCTTTATTCGTCGTCTCTTTGGCGATGGCTCAATGGGAGCGAATCGAAGATCATTTGTGCTTGGATATGGAGACTCTCCGTATGATCGTCGTTTTTGAGGCATTGGGCCAAAAACGGCGGGATTCACATCTGAGAGCGAAGGCGGATATTGAGACGGGCCTAGTGGTGCACGAACATATTCATCGTTTGTTGCCTGATCTGGAGCTGTCAATGTCTCAAATGGCAGATTTGGTAGAGGCGGAGCGTCGAGGAAGGGATTCTGGATAGTCGTGAATTGTTGCTGGTGACTCTCCTGAAGTAATCGATCGATGCTATCGAAGGAAGGACTAGAGACCAAGAGTTGGGTTTGTGCAGGAGATGCTAGAGCTAGTATATTAAATTAAAGCATGTAGCAAGAAACAAGAGCCCTACCTGAATTGGTAGGAGCTCGGTGGAGATCAAATACTTGATCAGACCGATCTCCAGCAGCCGTGCTCGTTGCGTAACCATCCCTGACGTGTACACCACCTTCGGAACTGTTGTTAGGGGCAAAGGCACGGAAGCCAAGCCACGGGTTAGACGCCGGCTGGAAAGCGTAGGGGTCATATGATGTAGAGTAATTTGTATTTTCTGTGATCTCAGCACTACTGTATCCGAGTCGACCACTATGATAAGCCCGGTTGTCCATTGTCGGAGTGCACAGTGCTGACAAGGAAGCTCTTTCATCCAGTGACGTTAGCCGCAGATTGCAACACCTGCTTTGAGTGGGGTACACTTTTCGTAGCCCGAAAAAGTCTCAAACATGTAAGCAGAGGCAGCAATGTCACATCGCCCGGTTCAATTGGATGCACACGGAGCTTCGACAACCTGGCTGCAGACGAAAGGGACAGAACTTGCATTGGCCAGGAAGGCCTGGCTAGCTAAATGCACTGAGCTGTCCAAAAGAGCCGCCTTTTGGCTTGCGTTTGTACTAATCGTGCCTTTGCGAAAGAGCCCATTGAGTTCTCGGTGTAGAAGATTAGCTCCAAGAATAGGCCCAATCAGGCACTTTCGGCTTGGTTGATGGGGGTGCGGAACAACAATCTCGGGTGACTGACCTGCATTAGACAAACGCCCTTCTGCTCTGATTCGACCATTGCACTGGACGTCCAGTGGCTAAGCCAGGATTCGCCAATGGATGTCTGGATGCTCTCATTTCGGCCTTGACTAGCCGGTGCTTTTGCGAAAAAGGCTTTGGTGCTGCAGGTTTGTAGCCGAGTTGGCCTGGAACGCATAAGTAGACACGATGCCGCATGATTCAGCTGATTTTTGAAGACTGCCATTGCACACCAGAATAAACGTGCTCTGGAGAGATATGCGAGCAATAGCACTTTTTGAGGGGAAGAAAACTCCGTTTCTAAGATCTGCAAGGCTTTGCGCAAGGCATAGATGAGTCAAAAACGATCACATGTCGGTGCCATTTTGGCCGCGCGAATTCCCAGACTTCCTGATTCAATCACGTTTCTACAGATGCATAGCATCTGCATAGTCCTCCTGGCTGAGCTGAGGTCGCAATCTTTTTTGGATGAATTGCCAATGGAAGTTGGTGCCGTCATTCTGGCTAGACGCTGGAGTCTCCGAGGCGAAGTGTCTCAGTAGGGACATCATGAGTTGACCGTTGTTAGCCAAGACCCACCGTCGAACCTATGGATTTCTCCAGGAAAACAAGCCAGAAGCCTCGTCTTGACACATATCTTCGCAGTCTCATCCGAAGAAATTCAGCGGTGGCTCCAGCGAGGTCGATGGATAAAATGACAAACCTCCCATGGAGGTCAACAACCGACCTAGACTATCACCGTCTGCTCCATTGGACAACCTGGTCCATTACAGCCCATGCTGTATAAATTTGTCTCTGCTCCAAAGCTGATTCGATTTCCATCGTCGGAAAACCTCTTTTATGAGTCCCAAAGTGCAGATACGTTGCGAGAAACGTCAATTTTAAGAAGTGACACCCAAATCGTCTCTATCAAGATCAAACTTATTGCTGGATCATAGAGCGAATCGATTGCCTACCCCATACACTTCAGTCTTCAGCCACTACCATGACCTCATACTCTCAAATCACGATGGTAACATCGGCATTGCACCTCGCGTGACGACATTCACTGAATCAAACCCAGGATAGTCGCTGCGATTCTCAGTGCAAGCACACTGGTACCTCAGGCAAACACGAAAATGGCAAAGCCAGCAAGTCCTCCGAGATGATGCAGAAGTTCCTGCAAGAAGAACCTCACGAAGAGCCCTTCAACGGACTCAAGCCTCGTCAGACGAAGAAGAAAAGCAAGAGCGACGGGAACAAGGCCAGCAAAACCAACCTCTGAGCCGCTAAGCAAATCCGGACAGTCGTTGACGGCCGTTCGCCTTACCTTCACACATCTTTGGGTTCGCTTCTCGGCTGGCGGAAGCGATGTCGAATATGAATTGGACGTCCACGGATAACGACAGCCACCTCAGCATCAAGACGATTGATTGTCCAATACGCGGTGCCTGTCACTCCTTCTGTATGGGAGTTTCGTTTGGTGGTGGAGCAAGCTTCTCGGCGGCGCGGTGACTGACTTTGTCTCCTCTTTCGATTCAAGGGCACACTGCTACGAGATGTCCCACTGTCATGCATAGAAGAGGCCATGATTGTTTGTCGGCCCCAAGCACTCACATAGATCGGCACTCATGGAATCAATCTTGCCCTGCAATGATACTCTTGCTCCCTCCCACCCTTGCATTCGCAACCGTGAATGGCACGCCTTCAACGTCTACTGAAATCGTCCACATGCAACAGCAGCAACGACCGCCGTTGACATATCTGTTTTCCCCTCATGCATGTCTCACATCTTCCCCGGCCCGCAGAAAACTCTCGCCGCCGCCAACCCCCATCGTCCGCCAAGCCTTCAGCCCTACCATAGGGCTGTTCCTCCCTCCCATCTTCAACCTCCCAAAGCTCCAACCCAAATCCCATCACCTTTCCCACATCCCACATCCCCCTCTCTCCAACACCAATCCTCCTTCTCCTCAATCGATCCCATTAACAATGGCACGCTACTCCCTCCTCGGCCGCAAATGGCCCGTGCCCGTTGGTGCGTCCGCCCTCTCCCTCATTCTCCGCCAATTTGCTCAATTCGCCGGAAGCGTGATGGATGGATGCTGATGTTTTGAGCCTATAGCTAAGCCGATGGCGCCGTTTTTCGCTGCTGGTTAGTCGTTACCACCACCACCCCTTTCTTGTCCTGCTATGTTATGGCCGGGGTGGATGTGGCTCGAAGAAAAAGCGCGCGGATGAGGCAAGGAAGAGTGCTGCGGTGGCTTGGTCCAGCAAAGCGTGGATGACCAGATGAACAATGATGGACTCTATCATCGGTGCTCTTTTTTGCCGGTGTATACGAGAAAGTTGATGGAGCTCACGGCGCTGACATACGGGGCGAAATCAACAGGCTGCGTGGTCCTCTACGGCATCATGAAGATCCAGGATACCCTGATGGAGAGTATGTCCCCCCTCCCATGTGCCAGTCAAGTGGGCGTTTTATGTGCTGATGCGCCATACTAGCGGAAGAATACAAGTACGATTCGCGAAACCCGAAGGTCATGTCTGGGGAGAGGAAGCCGCCGGCGCTTGGGGGTGGAGTGAATGGGGGGTCGTAGATGAGGTGGATTGCGCGATCGGGGGCGTGGGCTGTTAGGAAGAGTGGAAAGGGAATAGGATGGAGGAGGGAGGAGGTATAGAAGGCGGTTCAGGGGTGTATATTGAGCACTTTGGACCTGCATGGGCTTGCATGGACATGTGGAGCAGGGACAGAAATGCGTTTGTGGACCAGAGCTCCATGAATGGTCTCCAAATGAGACGTCCTTCTTGGTTCATTACCTGGTTCAATGCTTCCGGTCCGACCTTCCTCTACCGTTCGCGCTTGTGATCAAATCCAACGGATGCAAGCTCATTGATGGTAAATCACGCGACGCTGTGATCTATGCAAACCCAAGATGCCTACCAAAAACGCGCCCTCTAAAACTAATCTCCCGTTCGGCTAATCCAACAGAGGAGAACCCCCTTTCCCATTTGGTGACGGTAGCCCCTTTTCCAAGCTCTCCACCTTCCCAACCCCTTCACTCAGCCTCGGACACATGATATCCTCCATCCACCTCGTGACCTTCGCGCACCACGGCTCCACGTACACATTCCAGCACTGACTGGCCGCCCCCAGTATAATGAAGAACACTGGGACTGACAACGTGACCACCCACGCCTTTGGCATCGGCAGCACCGTCACCTCCCTTGTCTGCTCCCTCGCTGTGCCCGGATCAGGCAACCAGACGAGTTTCCGCACGCCGAAGACCATCCATATTAACGCTGAGCGGAGTAACGGCCCATGGATGAGATACAACGGAAAGGAGACCTGGCCCAGCCACATGAGGAACGGATGGCTCAGCCAAGCCTGAAAATTTGGCATAATCATGATGGAAAGCGTGATCGCCTGCGCCCCCATCGAAGGCCAGTAGCGGTAAAGGTCCACGTCAGCGGGAAATACCATGGAACCGAAATTGGCTAGGCCCCGGGACCAGCTTGCCCATTCCCAGTGGGAGGGGGGAAAGGAGCCGGCAAGGAGACCGAAAGCGAGGAGAAGTACGGCGAGGATGGTGCGCGGAATGGAGGTGCAGTGTTGGTCTTTCGTGGTGTTGGTGGTAGTGAGAGAAATTGAGGCGGTCGAAGGAAGGAGCATCGAAAGTTCGGCAAGGAGGGCGCCGGCGAATATATTGGTACCGATGACAGCTAGGCATACTCGTTAGAAGCTTATGCGGATGATTTAGATGGGGTGGGACGTACCGTCCCCAGTGCGATACCAATAGCAGTACATCCCGAACATTACAAGCATCCTGTATTTGGGGGCGCACTTCACAGTGCCGAGCAACGTGATGTACAACATCATAGAGCCGGTCAGGAACAGCCTGACACACCACTGGTTCTTATCGTAATTGTTGACCCCGGTGTGCCACGTCGTGAATAGGTTCTGAATGAGGTCGACGATCGAGGCCCATACATTGGGAATGTAGGGCGGAGTTGTGTCACTGATCCATCCAGAGGCGCATCTTCGCGCACTGCTGTAGAAGTTCAGTCGCATCATACCCCAGCTTATCAATGTCATGATGGTCGTCGGCAAGAAGAACCTCCAAGGCCTTCGAAAAGTAGAAGAAGCCAATCCTGCGAAGGCGGCCGATACCTCATTGTTCCGAGCTTGCTTGATCGGCTTGTACGCATTCACGTATCCTGTCAGGAGGAAAAATATCGCCAGCCAAGGAGCACCAGTTGCAGGTAGGCGCAATATCGGAAGGTGAAATATCGAGCCGTGGTCAGCCTCACTTGCCGCGGGATTGTTGGCAACGCTGTCAAAGAATGAGAGGCAGATGTGCGAAGTCGCGACTAAGACGGCTGCGATCCCACGCAGGCCCTGATAAGTCGTCAACTCGCAGTGGTCTTCTGGGGACTCTAGCATGGCTGCTTACCTCCACCCATTTGATATCTTTTTGATCAGATGAGGGCGATCTGACTTGCGGGGACCTTGCATCTAGCATGATTAAATATGTAGCAGAGGTCATGTAAAGGAAAATTGCAAATGAGGCTGTACATGGATAGTGAGTGTCTCAAAAAGCACGTCCACAGAATGAAATGATAAGGAAGAGCAAAGACGATCATGGATAATACGGGAGCGAAAGCAATGCTACGCGTTCAAAAAGAAAAGTCCCTGTCTCGCGAACTGCATACCAGGCTCGTGAGCTCGTGGCGTCATCTTTGGTGGGGAATTTCAGACCTCCCAGCCAATGAATCGATCTTACTTTGCCCACTGTAGTCAAAACGCTTTGTGAGCTCAGTGGCTGATGATCGAGAAGCTCCGAGTATGACTTCGTATCCAGTAAGCGACCCAGGCGCTACAATCTTTGCAAGGGAGCCCTTAAAAGGTAATTTGAATCATCATCAAGGGAATCAATATACGAATAAACATCGCCAAGGATAATGCCACCATTATAGCCAACGGATCCATACCAATCGTTCGGTTCGGTCGGCCAATAAGTGTGTCGTCAACCTTTGAACTGTCTGATTGTGCGGAATGACCTTCCTGCCAATGGATTCGTAATTCGCCTTGCGCATTCTGCTCGGATACTTCACGGACCCTGCCGCTGCCCGCCAAAGCATTACGGACGTGGTTTCTGCTCAGGGCAGTGATCCAGCTGAGCCGTCCGATGCCATCGTAAAGGGATACGAAGACAATGCTGAGCGTCCGAGTTTTGTTGTTCCACAACAAAACAAAAGCAAAAACCACTCGTGGATCGAGTAATAGCCGAATAAGGTAAAGCGGTGTAAACAAAACCCGACCAAGGGGGCAAGCCCGGAATGAGAATCTCTTGATTACATCAACCTGAGCCACTAGACTCAATGGCAGACTTGAGGGAGAGAATTAAAGCAGCCGCTGATGATCTCTCTGAGTATCCAATTGATGTCAAGAACTTGCCAAAGAGCGCACAGGATTACGCAAAGACAATTGATCACACGTTACTCAAGACTGATGCCACCGAAGCTCAAGTAGATGTTCTGTGTGACGAAGCCAGATCATACGATTTTGCATCGGTGTGCGTGCGGCTACCATGGGTCCAACGGGCTGTCCAGAACCTTCAGGGGAGCCCCGTCCGTGTCGCTTGTGTTGTGGGCTTCCATGAGGGGACCCAAGCAACCTCGGACAAAGTATCTGAAGCTGCAAATGCTGTCAAAGCTGGTGCTTCCGAACTTGACATGGTTCTGAATTGGCATCAGCTTAAGATTGATCATTATGACGAAGTATTTGCGGACATCGTTGCTATCAGAAAGGCAGCTCCAAGTCAAGTGGCACTGAAAGTCATTCTTGAAACATCACAACTATCTCGTGCCCAGATCATCGCAGGCTGTGTGATTGCTGAAGCTGCGGGCGCTCAATTCGTCAAGACCAGCACTGGATTCTGCGGTCAAAGCGCGACTGTAGACAACGTGACGCTGATGAAGGCGGTCGTGGGATCTCGGCTAGAAGTCAAGGCCAGCGGTGGTATCAAGACTTCAAAAGACTGTAAGGCTATGCTAGAGGCCGGCGCTTCAAGGATAGGGGCTAGCAGTGGGAAACAAATTGTGGATGAAATCAAAGATGGCAGCTCAAAAGCGCAAGCAGATGGTAGGTTTATGCTCTGGAAAATGAATTTCACATGTACTGACGTCAATATTTTCCAGAAGCCGTCAATGGATATTAAGGCTAGACTCTGGGGTCTCAGCACACCAGGTCGGTTGAACATAAGGTTCAGTTATATCATGGTTACGCCGGTCCCATCCCACTGTTCGAATCGTTGCTTACAATTCGACAAGCACCTCTCCATGCATACTAGCAAACCATCCGTCCTCTGCTTTAATCCATCTCTCCCACGCATCCGCCATTTCCTTGAAATCCGTTTCCGTTGCAATACCTGTCTCAATTGCTTTGGTCCTGACACTTCCATCCTTACAACGATCAGCCATCGTACCGCCCCACATCTGTCTCTCTTCGGGCGTGGAGTAGCACCATGTTCCTGCCGTTGCAGTGATTTGCTCCCTTTTCACGTCCTGTGCAAGAATCAAGCTAACCAGCTGAGTGCCAGCATTCACGGTCCCGCCATTCGCCTTGTGCACCGCGCACAGCACTTCCTTGAAGTCCATTAGGCCCGAGTATTCGGGATAGATGCTCCACGCTCGAAGGTCGCTCTCCCTTATTGCAACAACACCGCCTGGCTTCTTTCTGAAGAGCACGATGAGCAATCAGCAGTCAACGACGGTCAAAATTAAATACGCTGGGTCAATTGCTTACGCAACCCTAATCATCTCACCCACAGCCTTCGACGGATCATCCAGATGCGCCAACACCATACTTGTGTGAACGACATCAAACACCCCGTCCTCGAATGGCAATTCATATACGTTTGCCTCCCGCGTCTCTATCATTTCTCCAACCCCAACTTTCTCTGCATGCTGCTTGGCTCTCCGCAATATTTCATTGCTGATATCCGTGGCAATGATTTTTCCTTGGGGCATGTAAGGGGCCAAAGATGCTGTAATGGTGCCTGAGCCAGCCCCTACATCAAGCAACGTCAGGCTGGGGTTGTGGCGAGCCTTTTCTACGAGGGTCGAAAGAAGGTAGGCGGCGGAATTGGAGGCGGTACGCCATTCGTGATGGATGGTGGTGGAAGGCTTGTAGCTAGACAGGTACGGAGCATGTTGTTTGGGTTGAGATTGGGCCATATTATTTTGAACAATTTCCAGAACTCGAATAGAAAGGAACAGAAGTCGCTAATATATTGATCAATCCCGATGCTCCGAAGTACTGACAACGCTCGCTATAATGCTGCCAGAGATTGAAGAAGTGTGAACTGGCAAGAACAGATATGTAGGAACATCAAACCTTACCTCAGAAGTTCTCACTCACTCTGATCTTGACCTAACATTTCAGACAAAAGGCAAACAAGTTTGATCATGCCGTGAAAGAAAGTGCTGGTCACACGGAGCGTTGCGTCATCCTAATACAACAGTACCTGCAGCCTCGATAATCGGCACTCCGCCTAGCCTCCGACTCCGAGATCCTGTCAATTCATGGATCCCGCTAGTACATAAACACAGAAAATGTGGTGGGAGGATCACCACTTATATCTGACATGCATACTGCTGACTGATGGGGCTAGTCCCAGCACGCTGCCATCGGGGTTCCTCTCGAATCATGTTGTGGAAGGAAAAACCATCTCAAAGATATAGCTACTCACGTCAAGGATGTCCAATGGCACTCAGTACATGTGCCCTCCCAGTGACGATGACGTTCTCTCCACGGGCGCCAACATCATGGCCATTCTCACATTCTTCTATGCCATAGGCGCCGGTGTGCTGGTCTACACCCAATCCATGCGCGACAGCACCCGCAAGATGGAGGAAACCATCCGCGACCTCCAATTCTCCTGCAACGAATTCCAAGCCATGAAACTCTCCTTCAGTGCGGTGCGCTGCAAGATGGACAATTCCACGGATGAGCAAGTTCTCGTCCTGGGCAAGACCTTTCTGGAGGCCGCGCATGTTTTCGACGGCCGATTGAGAGAGCTAATGGGGAGTGGTGCCTGGATAGACAGGTCGCTTGACCGGACGCCCACCAGTCTGCTGAGGTTGAGGGATCGCAATAAGTTCGCGTTCAAGCAGATGAATTACGCCAAATTGACGGGGGATAAGGATAGGGCCATGGAGAGTCTGAGGCGAGCGAAGGAAAGGTTAGAGGCCAATCCGTTTGGGAATCTCCCCAATGTGATCTGACGATGGCATTCAGGTTCGAGCATTATGAGGCCTCGCAACATCGGAAGCAGCAAGAGGCTGCGTTGCAACAGCAATACCACGTGCTCAAGGCCATCAATCGACGATTGGAATTGCTCGAGGCTAGGCAGGGCGAGGGTCAAGACATAACGAGCCAACTTTTTGAAACTAAAGTCGAGAAATGAGATCGAAACGTTAGAATGGCTCCATTGTTGTTTGCCTCATAGGATCAAAGGTTCCTGGAAAAGGGGCCCCTGCGGGCTTGGAGGGGCAGATGGGCTGGAACCCGGGCTGTGGTGGCGGCAATTATTTAGCCGAGACTCGGAATACTTTTCCAGTGAAAAGCTCGATGGGCATGGCGTTATCAATCAAAGTTTTGTGACTCCTAGGAAAAGGCGAACAATCTTGAAACCGAGGAACTACTCATCATGATTCTGCTTGAAGCATTGGTGTTCCCGCGAGCATCATATTGTTGGGTCCTACACATGTTTGCTTATACGGTACATTAGCACTCAGCATTGAAAGCCATTTGACTCCTTCAATAATCCAGGAAAGGGTACACACCTGCCCATTAGTTTCCAATGACTCCGCTATTAACAGCACTTGACTGTGAGGGTCAGGTCCATTTGATCATTGGGTCGAATCCACTCGCAAGCGCGAGATGCGCAAAGAGTGTGGAAATTGGGGCAAAGCCCAGAATCATCGCCAGGGCAGATGCCGATGTGCACTATGTCCTGGCCAAACGCATTGAGCAGGGGGAAGTCGAATGGATAAAAAAGGACTTTTGTGATGAGGACCTGTCTACGCTTGGAAGAGAAGAGGTTGACGGCGTGGTCGATGCTGTCTTTGTGACTTCTGGTGGCAAGAGCACTCTGAGTATGTATCTGCACCGCAAAACCGGGATTGTGATACTCATACACATTGCAGGCACACACATTTCGCAGCTGTGTCGGAGGAAACGGATACCCGTCAACGTTGTTGATGCGCCCAACCTCTGCACTTTCACTCTCCTATCCACCCACTCAGACGGGCCTTTACAGATTGGAATCACAACATCTGGCAAGGGATGCAAGCTGGCTTCGCGGTTACGGCGAGAGATAGCCTCAACGCTACCACCCGGATTCGGAAATGCTGTCGATCGCCTAGGCACAATGCGGCGCCGAATATGGGAAGAAGACCACAAGACATATCAGACGGATGAGGCAGCCCCAGAAGCCGAGGACGATGACGCTCCTGCTCAAAGACCGACCTTCAATCGACTTGTATCAGAAGACGACGTCGGAGCTGCAAAGACAAGGCGAATGCGATGGCTCTCGCAGATATGCGAGTATTGGCCGCTCAAGCGCCTCGCCGCTATCACTGATGCAGACATCGAGACAATGTTACAATCCTACAGCTCCCAAACACACTCGGCTCCTACATTACGTGCCAATGCGAGTTCGAAACCGGAAATTATACTTGCAGGATCAGGCCCTGGGTCACCAGATCTCCTCACGCTCGCCACTCACAAAGCCATTCAAACCGCAGACATAGTCCTAGCGGACAAGCTTGTCCCATCGCAAGTACTAGAGCTCATCCCACGCAGAACCACAGTCCACATTGCCCGCAAGTTTCCTGGAAATGCCGATGCCGCTCAGGCCGAACTGCTCGAATTAGGGTTGGACGCCCTCCAAAAGGGACAGAAAGTACTGCGACTTAAGCAAGGAGATCCATATGTTTATGGCCGAGGCGCAGAGGAGTACGCATTCTTTTCCGAAAGGGGTTTCACGCCAACTGTGCTCCCTGGGATCACAAGCGCGCTTTCTGCTCCCCTCTTTGCCGCTATACCACCCACACACCGCGGTGTTACTGACCAGATCCTCATCTGCACGGGAACAGGAACGAAAGGGGCAGCACCCAATCCGCCCCCGTATGTCCCAACCCAGACAGCCGTGTTTCTGATGGCACTGCATCGGATATCTTTGTTGGTGGATGCGTTGACTGGCACTCCCAACACTGCAGTTGTAGGGGATGGGGTCAGCGAGAACAAGCATTGGCCTCGGGAAACTCCTTGTGCTGTGATCGAACGAGCCTCCTGTCCGGATCAACGAGTCATCAGAAGTACGTTGGAGCATGTCGTTGCCGCCGTAGAGGTGGAAGGTAGCAGGCCGCCTGGGCTACTAGTGGTGGGCTGGAGTTGCCAAGTCCTGCATGATCCTAAAGGCAAAGGTCGATGGGTCACTGAAGAAGGTTTCTCGGGATTTGGTAGTAAGGACGTTGATGGAAGGCCAATCAATGGTCCGGATGCTGTGTTAAAGGAGAAGCATACTGAGACACAGAATAGTTCCCATGCTGTAAAAAGAATCGGCCAAATTTCATGATATGAAAAGGTTGACCTTCACAATACAATTTATGTACAAGCAGATGCCTGTGATGGCCATCTCGAGCAAAAACAATGTATAGATCAATTTCCAATCATGGCCAACTCCAGCCCTGGTTGACAGGTGCGCCTCTCTAATTCCAAACGCCGTCATCCCGAAAGGACCTGCATTCTCATTCCATAATACGAGGTAGCTCTCTTGCGATGTCGGCGTCAGCCAGAGCGGTCTCACGTTGTCCTGCTCTTTTCTTCAAAACATTCTCAATGAAAGCCTCCCCAGCCTTGTAGGAACTCCTGACCAATGGCCCACTCGCACAGTAGAGGAACCCCATATCCAGCGCCCTAACCCTCCACATCTCAAACGCATCGGGCGTCACATACGTATGCACGGGCATATGCCGTTTCGTCGGCCGCATATACTGCCCAAACGTGACCACATCCACCTCATGCTCCCGCAAATCCCTCAACGTCCGCCACAACTGCCCCTCCGTCTCCCCCAACCCCAACATCACACTCGTCTTCGTGATCACCCCGGGCCGCACCCTCTTCGCCTCCCTCAACACATCCAGACTCTGCCGATACTTCGCCCGCCGATCCCTCACGCTGGGCGTCAGCTCCTCCACCGTCTCCACATTATGCGCATACACATCCAACCCACTCCGCGCCACCTCCCCCACCCCGCCCATATCCCCCGCATAATCCCCCGTCAGCGCCTCCACCAGCATCCCGGGTGCCTTCTGCTTGATCTTCCTTACCGTCTCCGCGAAATGCCGCGCCCCGCCGTCGGCCAAATCATCCCGATCCACACTCGTGAGGACCACGTACCCCAGTCCCCATCGTTTCAGCGCCTCGGCCACATGCTCGGGCTCATGCGGATCCAGCGGCGGCGGGGCGCGGGATGTTTTCACGCTGCAGAAGCGGCACCCGCGAGTGCAGGTGTCGCCCATTAGCATGATGGTCGCCGTGGCGGCGGCCTTGTCGGACCCGCCCCAGCAGTCGGAGATGTTGGGGCAGCGCGCTTCTTCGCACACGGTGTGCAGGTTCAGCCCGCGCAGGTCCTGCTTGATGGCTTTGAGGTTCGGGTTCGAGCCCGGGGACGGGAGCGGGGTTTGCAGCCAGCTGGGCAGGCGGGTGATTTCTTTTTGTTTCGGGCTGCCTGGTTTGCCGACGAGGGCGGTGCGGGGGTGTTGTTGGGAGGGGGAGAGGGTGGGGGATGGCTCGTCGTCGGTGGGGGGGGAGGTGAAGTCGAAGAGGGAGGGGCCCGCGTTGAGGCGGTCGGTGAATGTGGTTGGGCGGCGTGGGTGGGTGGTTGATGGGGCGGTTGGCTCGGTGGGTTCTGAGACTGCCGTGGCGAGGGTGCGGGCTGGAGGGATGGAGGAGCGGGTGTGTGATAGGGGAAGAGGCTTGAGGCAGCGTAAACTGGGTATTCTGGGTGGCATTTTGACTGTATATGAGGAAATTGACCGAGATGGGAATTTTCGTAGGGATTGATGATGGATTACTGGAACATCTCGGCGAAATTGAAGACGGGCGGACGTCGGTTAAACACCGATAAGATAAGCTTGCAGTAGCCTGATGTGGACTTTTGGATGTTTGATGATTGGAGAAACAGCTCCTTTCATTTCCATATTGAGCTTTGAAGTGCAGTATATGTTGAAATGTTGGCCACTCAAGCTCGGAAGAATTTATGCCATACCTGCTCCAGCCATGTCCTCAACTCCTTTCTCTCAAGCTTTGGCGTCCCATACAACGCAGCTAAGCATGGGGGCAAGAGAGTTGCTGGCAGAGGCCTGCTACCAAGTTGCCCGTCAAAACCAAGATACCTCTCCAATGGAAAACAGCTTCGAAATGCGACTGAAACTGAAATGCCCCTTGAGTCCCGTCTCGAGCATATTAGAACACCGGAGCAGATGGAGGCGGTAGTCCGTCAAGCTCGACAGGCTTTTGGCGAAACATTGCCACGCGATTTTCTCAGCCCACCGGAATATCAGATCTACGAGAGGCTTTATGGACCACCGTCAGGAACCACGGCAGATGAAGACATTGGTCTCTTGGCTGGCATTGAGTTCGAAGAGGATGTCGAAGAAGCGCCCCGGGATGTACTTATGAGAGAAGGCAAGGATGGCAAGTTAGAAGAGATCGAGTATGAGGATGAGGAGGGGGAGTTTGGCACGGCTGAAGAAGTGGGAGAGAATGGAGAGTTTGCAGAGGACGTAGTAGACGATATCGCTATAGGAGAGAAGAACTCTGAGAGCGGGATAGGATCTGAAAGTCAAGAGGAGTTTCAGTCGCGCGTTGAGGCATTGCGGGTCGCTGCGGCTGCACGAACAGCAAGGGCTACAGCTCCCCAAGACGATTTGGAGGAGGATGAGATGTTCGAAGAGATGGTTGAAGGCTCAGCAGATGAAGAGGCCGCTTCGACCGAGCATGAACTCGCAGACCAGGAAGAAATACTGGAGAATGACGAACAGGCTTACAGTGGTGGCGAATTCGTCCGAGCACATCCTTTGACCGCCATGGGCAGATTTGGAACCTCACCCAGCACGATACAATTACCTAAAGACACCGTGGTAGATCCCACAACAGAGCTCATGGCTGACGCATCCAACAAACACATCTCTGAGGCTGCTCATAAGGCCTTTGGTGGTAAAGGCCTACCCAACTCTACAGCAACAATCAAACGACCAAATTTGAAACAGGAGCCACTTGGATTGGAAGCGTCCCAGTACAACATGGGTGAGATGGAAGGCAATGCCTTTGTCACTGCCATCATGCCTGGTGCTTATGCTTCAGTCTTCTCCACCTTGGTCGAGGTCCGCAAGAGACTTGGCTCACAGTGGCTGCATGGTCTCATGCAGCAACCCGGAGGTCCTCGCATCCTTGACGCAGGGGCTGGAGGTGCTGGTGTGCTCGCCTGGCGTGAGATCCTAAGAGCTGAATGGGGAGCCGCTGATGAGGCAGGGCTCACAGAAGACACGAAGATCCCTTATGGCAAATCCACAGTGGTGACTGGATCCGCTGTCTTACGGCACAAGGCGAGTAGGCTTCTTGACAATACAACGTTTATCCCACGGTTACCCGACTACGACCCATCGCGAGACCACCCTTCTCTAGAGTCTAATAACCCACAACCCCGAAAGCAGTATGATGTTATTGTGGCCCCACACACCTTGTGGAGTCTCAAGGAAGATTACATGCGGAAGAGCCAGATTCAAAACTTCTGGTCGCTACTCGACCCTAGAGGCGGTGTGCTCATCCTCATCGAAAAGGGCGTTCCACGCGGCTTCGAATTGATAGCAGGCGCGCGGGAAACCCTCCTGAAACACCACATCTCCTCTCCCGGTTCAGAAGAGCTCATCCAACCCATCGAAGACGGCAACGAAACCCGCTTCGGTCCCAAAGAGAAAGGCATGATCATCGCCCCCTGCACCAGCCACGGCAAATGCCCCATGTACATCACCGCCGGTGAAAGCCAGCGCAGGAAGGACTTCTGCCACTTCTCGCAGCGCTTCATCCGACCGCCGTATCTCCAACGGATTCTGAAAGCCAGGGACTCCAATCATGAAGACGTTCGATACAGCTACGTCGCTCTGCAACGAGGCGTCGATCAGCGGCAGGAGCAGAACTTCGAGCAAGGGCACAAAGCCACAGAGAGGGCGTTTGCTGGGTATGAAACGGCTGTGGACAAGGATGCCGAAGCCCCAAACACTGATACCACGTCGCCTTCAACATTACCAAATCCATTCACATTCCCCCGCGCGATCCTCCCCCCAATAAAACGGACCGGCCACGTTACACTCGATCTCTGCACCCCTGCTGGCAAGATCGAACGCTGGACAGTCCCAAAATCATTCAGCAGGCAGGCCTACCGCGACGCGCGCAAATCGAAATGGGGAGATTTGTGGGCGCTGGGGGCGAAGACCAGGGTGCAGCGCAACATCCGTGTGGGCTTCCGGAAGTCTAAATCTCCATCCATTGGCGAGGATGTTGAAGCGTTCGATGATGGACAAGATGAGGAGCAAGCGGGGGGTGATGGTGGCTTCAAGATTGACGATGAGGTGCCTAAGAGGCAGCAGAAGGCTAGGAGGGCTAGAAAGCAGAAAAAGAAGATGAGGTTGTTGGAAAATAATGCTGCGGAAGACCTTTAATGGGAGAAATGTAGATAGTCGAATATCATCAGCATTCTTCACTCTACAAGTCTATCAATTCCGATTATGAAAAGGCCCTAGAAATTATTTCTCTTTCTATAAGAGCAATGCGTTCAATCCAGAATAATGTCCAAACGCCCCGAGATCAATTGTAATTATAAAAGCAAACGCTCCTTCCTAATATAGCCATCGAACGCCCCTGGAAGAGGTCATTTTCGCCTAATGACTACCGCTTCGCCGATCCTGTTGGGTTATCATCGTCCTCATCGCTGATCCGAAGTAGCAATGTGTCAAATATTGGCCGAGTCGCCCCGAGACTGTACTTTGGGATGGGTTCGATGTTGGCAAAGTCGGCCCCGAGACCGTACTTTGCATCGGCCCCGCGTGATTGATTCGTGGGACCAGATGACGCACGTTTTGTGACGGACAGAGTGAGGCTGCGGGCGGCCCGCTAATTAAAGGGAGTGAGGCTGGCCGTCCATATAGCGATGGGGCTGACCAGTCGATGTCATGGGTGACGGGTATTGGTGTTTTTGGTTTTGCAGATTACGCCATGTGCGAGACGGATCCGGCCTTTTTTCTCTCCTGTTATCGGGGCGTGGGCATGGTGCTGATTCTCTATGAAGCTCAACATCCGGCGAATCTGGAGAACCTGGAGTCTGGGGTCCCTGGGGATTGCGCGAGGTCGCGTCTGAGAGGACCAGCGAAGAATCGTTTGGCTCTCCGGGACCAGCCAATGGAGCTGGGCCAAGGAAAGCCTTTTGATGGGTGTTCAGGCGCGGATCCTCCTGAACCCAACGCAGGCAGCGAGCTAGATCTATCGTCCAATAATCATCGGCTCCAAATGCCTCCTCGAATCGTGGTAGAACCCGCTTAAATATCTTCTCTGCCTCTGCCAGTTCACCTTGCTTCAAGTAAAGACGGCCCAAGTTGGAAGTTACTACTAGTGTCAGTAGGTGATTAGCACCAAATGCCTCCTCGTATCCTCGTATAGCCCGCTTATACATTTTCTCTGACTCTGCCTGTTGACCATGCTTCGTATATAGAATGCCCAATCGGGATATTGTATGTAATGTCAAGTTATGCTTAGCACCAAGTTTTTGTTCTTGCTCTTGTAATGCCCACTCGAGTTCCTCCACTGCCTTCGACAGATTGTTTTGTCGGTTATAGATGGAGCCTAGCTTTTTGATTGTTTTCCATTGCCATGGATAGTTGAAATCGAATGCCTCAATCGCCAGTTCATACATCTTCTCTGCATTGGCATATTTGTCGTGAAACACGAAGAGATCGCCCAGGCGAGTGACTGCATACAGTGTTGATAGTTTTTTCTTGGGTTTGTCGATGTCCACTTGATCCGTACTGCGATTTATAGTTTTCCACTCTCTCGCGCCCAGAAGAGCCCATTGGAAGCACATCTCGGCATGAGGAAGAAGTCGACGTTGCATGGTCCACAAGTACGGGCTTGAGTCATCGGGCACGGCAAATCCAATAATAGACACAGCAAGCTGAGCTAGCTCCTCTCTGAAAGCCTCGCCGGGGAAGTAATATGCCCATCTGTGGACGACTGGATGAGTAGCATAGCCCATTAGATTTTCCATCTTCTCAACTAAGGAGTAGTTGCGCAGCAGCTGCATCGCGTTGCTAAATTGCAGCTCGTTTCTTGCGATATCTCCAATCCAGTCTGATATTAATCCGGCAACCACAATGGAGCTTTCACACGCCGCTGCAAAAAGACCGAACCACAGGTCTCTATAGTTGAGGAATGCCCAGAGAAGGAGCAGGTTGGCCGCATTCTGGTCCTTTTCTTTAATAGTGTTGTAAGAGATAGTCCATGTTGTCCACACGCTGCGGTTCCCGTAGTCCTGAAGTGTTGCGCCATTCTCATCGTCTAATTCCATCAGCTCTTTCCATTGCTGCTCGTAGAATCCGAGATACGTCCCCAGTTCGACTCCGCTCTGCTCAAGGTACGCTCCCGCTTGGGCAATTGCTAGTGGCAGACCGTCTAGCTGATCGAGCAAAAGCTGAGCTTCGGCGGTGTCTATACATCATCAGCTTCAAGCTCTGTTTCGTGCAATTGAGTGTAGAATACAACTCACCGTACTGTCTTCCGGACCAGACCTGGAGAATTGCTTTGGCTTGATCTCTATCAACGTTCCTCAAGTGATGCGAGTCTCCCAACTGCTTCAACTTAGCAAGTCTGGTGGTAACCAGAACAGCCCCATGGTCGGCTCCAGAAAGGTAATGCTTGACATCGTACGTGTCCTTGTTGCGTGGATCATGTTCCCGGTCGGCGTTATCAATAATAAGTAGCCAGTCAGTGTTGCGTGGCTGCCTGAGCCAATTCATTACCTCTTTGACAACTTCATCGAGGTCGCCATCACCCCTTGCGTAATAAGTCCTACTTGTCTCTAAAATCTGACCTTTTGGAATCCTACTTGCACAGCTTGCAATACTCCGCTTGAGACTGGCCTCGCTCTCCCCATCTAACCAGAATACGGAGCTGAACCTACGATGATGAAGCCGCGCAAATTCTACAGCAAGCTGCGTCTTGCCCATCCCCCCCAGGCCATGCAAGACAAATATCTTCTGGCGACAGCTCTGCCTGTGTGGAAGAAGCGCGTGTTCGAGATTTTCAATTTCCGTTGATCGGCCGACGAACTTGTTTACTTTTGGGACGCCTTCAAGACTGAAGTTCGTTCGATATTCTCCAACATCTGCTTGAATATCTTAGTTACAGAGACAATAGAGCACGTCTCTAATAGATACCAACTAACGTTCTCTTCCTGACACAATATTTGCACACGCCTGCATCTTCTTATATACGTCCGGCGATTGTACGTACCCCCGTGTCGCTGCTGCAATGTCCGGTATCTTCTTCGATTCTTGAAGCCCAATTTCGTCCAATCCACGAATTACATTGAATCGGTAATAACGACCAGCATCGTCGAGGTGCCTCTTATCCTCTTGAAATTTCTTTGCTGTCTGTTCAGTCTCAGTCGCGATGGCACTGAGCGTCTTGAAAATCTGATAAGGATCGTCCCCAAACGCCTTTAATTGAGGGATTCCCGTTCCAATCGACACCAGGCATTGAACTCTATTCTCGATTGGCTGCGGTCCCCACATCAGCTGAGCTTGGTTCCACACTTCCCCCACTGGATTGTTCGCTCCTGTGCCTCCATCCACGAACTTCTCTTTATACCGGCCGACAGCGATCGAATCGAAGAAGGAAGACGCTGCAGAAGTTGCACGGCATGCCTCCCAGATTGTGACGCTTTTCCAGAGGTCCTTGGCACCGCGTGCCGGTTCGTAACTCGTGAGGCACACGGTCTCATTTGTCTGCTTGCTTGTCGCACATACGAATCTGTAATCCTCAATGACTGTCGCATCAAGCGAGGCATGATTTCAGCTCACACTTTACAAGCATCATCCGATACGTCTTTGAGGAGCGTATCTGGTGGTAGGCCTTGCTTGGTGACCACATCCTTCACTGCTCGTTTCAGCTCCTCGGAATCAAATCTGCCTTGTACATTGCCCTTTATCGTGACTCGGTGTCTCTTCTTTTGAAAGATGCGGTCTGAAAGCGAGAGGTAAGCTTTGATGCAGTCGTCGATGCTCATCTTTAGCCGACCGAGCATGATCGCGATAAGCCTGGCTGATCAGCATAAAAGTCCACGAGCTACTGCTTATGTGAAAGCTCACCCGCCAGTACTCGTACCCCCAATCATATCGAAGTAATCGCACGGTTTTGGAGGCGAGTCTGGATTGATGGTCTCCATCAGCTGCTGGAGGATCATGAGCGACGACAAGCCTCGGACGCCACCCCCGTCGAACGCGAGCAGGCGGAGGTCGTGGCGTTCCATAGCTTGCTACGGCCTTCTAGAGACCGGCAGCTGCTCTTGATATGTGTTGCGTTTCACCCATGGATTCTCGCGGCCGATGTGCAACAAGTGGGCCGTCGCAGCACCCACGTGACATCGCAGTCCCCCATGGGCTGGTACATTCAGACAAGGTACCATGTCACCTACGGCATAGGCAAACGGGTACCTCGCTCATTGTGTCTCCCCATAAACTGGCTCACCCCCAAGTCGGACACGCTAGACTCAGCCTGATGTGGAGCGCACGAGCCATCTGCAGCTATAATTGTCATGTTTTAATCTTATAATCGATCTCTGCTCTCCGACATAAACCATGCTTCTTGATTTGCCCGCAGAAGACTGGACGATGGATGAGCATCTACATTGTGGATTTTGGTCAAGTCTCAAATCTGAAGAAGGCCCAGGATTGATACAATGACGACAACACGGAGGACGACGGTACCTGGAAGTCGAGGGACGATATTCGACAGCGCATGTCAGGTCACGTACGTTGTTCAATCTGAACTCCCCCTTGGCTTATCTCTTGCTGAACTTTAACACACCGTGCCAGTCTGTCTCAGACGCCTCCAGCTCATCAGACCAAAATCTGCAACCATCTCCTCGTGTCCTGTAAGTCCTAAACGACTCGCACCGAATTTAATCCTGGGAGAAGGCATTTAGACAACATCGTTCTCGATATCACGAGAATGGCTCACGGAGCTTCTCCGTCTACACAGGTTTGGTGCAATGATCATAAAGACATTCCGGTGTCCAGGATTCTCTTACTTGATAGACCACGAAGATATTGATGGATCTTCGCGCCCGGCTTTCCTCCGCAAGCCAATCTCTCCGCTAGCAAACCACGCATTGCCTCGTGTTCCTTGGCGTGCAAGCAAAGATCTAATGTTTATTTTCAACGAGTCTTGCTGTCGTCGCTTTGAGATATCGAATCCGCAACTCAAAAGCCATCTGCCTTTGCTTCGACCCATCAGGTCAATCAGACTCTTTCATCGATAAGTTCTTTCTCCAACTGCAGCGTCTAAAGGCTTTGATTGCCTGCATTATCCTAGCAACCTTACCCATTTTGCTAGAAGGACGAAGGCCGGAGATTGGACAGGCTGCTCAAATAGCATGTGCAAGCATTGGTCTTGCTCGAAGGTCCTATCGGTATGAGATTCCCGGTCTCCCACAGAGCTGACCGAGCATCAGTCCCGACAGGAGGAATTGACCAAAAAGCTTCGCAGATGCCGAGCTTATGGCATCAATCTTGAATACTTACAAGTGCATTGAGCTTCAATCTGCCACTTTCAGCAAATCCATGTCAAGCATCCCAGAAGATCTCGAGTCCCGACTTGGTATGAGCGCTTTGTCGGCAAAGGATGAAGAAACCTATCTACCGCGGCTTAAATATCACACAAGTTGCGCGAGGATGCGTGCCCATTTTTTTCAATCGGTTGAGTGGCAGAACTCGGAATCAGATGAGACGTTGTAAGTAGGAAATGCCCGTAGCAGCCCCGTGCATGAGCTTGGCCATTTGGCTGCTTACAAGTGACAACTTCCCCGAAGAAGTTCTAGTTGATGGTACAATATAATATCACAACCAATATCTTTATTACCAGCGGGTCTAAACTGAATCCTACCACAATTAAATAAGGAAGCAAAGCGATGGGGACAATGACAATCCTTAGTCCAATCTTGCTGCCTCTCAACGTGCACGAAACAAGCAAAAGGTCTAATAACTAGGCATAAAGCTAAAAGAAGTATCAAGCGTAATCCAAACACTACCAACCAAGATTCAAAGTCAAAATAAGAATACTCGTAACTCTGAGCTACCAATTCATATGGTTGATAGTCAAGTACGCCACTATTACTCACAAGTCCGCTTAGGAGCACTATTTTATTCTCAAACCTACACATTTCTCTGTTAGCAATACCCAGTTTTGAATATGAACCTGATTTATCAGGACAGAGGCCTACAAATCTCCGTTCCGGCAATGCATAGGCAAGCAGTTAAGGCCAAAAGCCTGCCGTAAGAGAAAATTTTGGCAATTTAATTATAAAATGATTACTCTAAAGGTATTAGAGTTGGAACGCGCCTGGAATATTTCACATTAAAGTTATTTCAAGATATCAAATTTTGAATACATTTTAAACCTATATATCGAATCCTAGGCATTATTAAACCAGACTGGCCCAAGCTTTGAACTTATTGTTTAGTGCTGATCAGCTTGTAAGTCAGAAAGCAAAAGCTAGGATCTTACTCCTAATTTAGGGTACTTTATCGGCTACGACAACGACTCAAGAATTACATTATTGCTATACGTTGCCACGAAGATTGCGGATATAATTGCCCTTACGTAACTCCAAACAAACGCAATCAGCCTAAGCAGATTTCATATTACAATTCTATTGTATTTTGGAATAAAAGGACGAAACCATACTCAGACTATTGTTTTGAATACCGAAACTCAAGAAGCACTTCGCCGATCACTTGCTACAAGCAGTCAACATATCTATCATAATGTTCCGGGCTGTCGAATCTATTACCCACGAGCTCAGACGCTCGAGGCGATCATCCTTGTGGTGAGCTACTACACGCAGCGACAAGCTCGGCCAAAATTCGCCCCGTCTAGCTGTGGTTATGCTGCTAACGCTCAATGAGACGTACATTTTTTGCTGGAAGGGAAATTAGGACAGGAAACTGGCGGCTTGCTACAGATATTCTTGAACAATTAAGTTTTACAATGGAAATGGTGGGCTCGGGGTTGCAAGTCTTTTCACAATGTGCCTGTGAGTGACCTTGTTGCTCTGAATTCATTTGGTTTCAATATCAGTCGCGATACTCTTGATCGACACAGTAGACCAGGATTCGAAGCTCCTTCGTAATTGCGAAGACAGAGCGCTTTCAGTGAATGAAATATCTGATACGGAGTCATTTTCAATGCTCAGCAATTGCCAGGATCCAGAAGAGGGAATGGAGTATTCAGTCCTTCAGTATCATTTCCACAGCCCTTTGAACAAGCGGATTCATCGAGAGTATATTGTCCACAGAGCTTCCAGCCCTTTTCCCCCATGCCAAGACATTCCTGCACTCCGCCTCCCCCAACATTGAGCCCCCTGCGACGTTAGCGAGAGAGGGCGTTTGAATTCCCTGATAAAGCACAGGCTGTTCGCTGGAGAGCTTCGTCCGTCGTTCCTCCGAGCGGCTTCAATGTTGGTTGAGTGATCCTGGCAGGCGGAATGCTGCAAATATTCCAGCAGAATCAATGGTGGAGTGTTTGCGGGGAGGAAGAACTATTTGTAGGAGAATCATTGGTGTGTAAGTATTCAAGCTTGATAAGATGATGATCGGATAGGACAGAGAGCTTGATAGTTTCTTCGGAGGAGTATAAAAACCGCTTGAGGAGATATGTTATGCCTTGTCAGGAAGTATTGTGTGATGCTAACGCAGCTTGCAAGCCATCTACGAATAGTGGTATCGATATCATACACAGCTCAACATCAGTGACGATAGTTGTTTCTGGTATTTGATGAAGTGTGTTGCTCGCCTGATACAGAGAGTGTACAATCACACCAAGCCTGCCCACAATTGGATTGCTTGCTCTTGCATGTAGACAAAACGGCGAAGGTAATGATAGGACGACCGGGCAAGGTCTTTGTCGACTGACTCAATCTTCGAACCAAGTTTCAGAAACACAAATGCCTATTGTATCCAGAGCATGACAGCGTAGCAGACTTTCAGGCTTATCCAATGCGGACACACTCCCCTGCATATCAAGCACGAGGGCCAGCGTACCTGCATACGACCAAATTACCAGCACCAAGCAGCCTCGATGCTGATGACTGCGCCTCACGAGCCTATCCGAAATCTGTCATCTTTGCATCACTTCCGCCGGGTGAAGCCGGGTAGGTCGTGGCTGTGACCTACCTTGAGAGCACGTCACTGATCCGGGTCCCTGACATATATGTGCATACCCGTCAGCTAGACGAGCACGTGCCCAATCCCAGTCCATCTTGCCTTTCCTGGTTTGTACTAGCTGAGATATCGGAATGGAAGGGCTGGGTTCTAGCTCTTTCCGGATGGAGTCAGGCAAATGGTGGGTGTTTGGGAGTTTGGTTCAATGGCTATGTTCGCCACCGATGTGAGAAATGGTAGGATATCACGGATTGCTTTTGCAACATGATTTCTCCTTGATGAGCCTCTGTTAGGGCCAGGCAACTGGTAAGGAGAGCTATGTTCGCCTTTATACGAGGAATGGTAGGACACCGTGATGTGCTTCTACAATTTCGGAGCCACACTGGTTTCACTCTTGGGCCATGATCTGGATGTTTTGGATGCTGGCTCATTATGAGGATCTTGGAGTCACAATGCTGAGCTCTTTCTGACCCTTGAGTATACGCCTGTTAGGGGCTGAACTGGACAACGGTGCTATTGTGTCGTACAAGCTCTCACGAGCTATGGTGTATATATATTCGAGTGCATTGAGCATACCTTCTGTAGCCATTTCAATCGTCTTGCAAGCTCCACTACTTCATTAGAAGAAGTCCAATATAATATCTTTCTCCCACAAGCAATTCTCTTCGGCATTTCTGCACCCTTATATCTTTTCAATATGGGTTGCATTTGTTCCACACCTTCTCAACATCACTCCCACAGCTCCGACTTCGAGCTGCCAACTCTTCCCGTGCCTTCAACAGCTCGAGTACCGTCTCGGGCTGCAAGAATACAGGTATATCCTGCCACGGCAACACCCCCAGAGACATATCACGCAACACCTTCCGGCAGCACCACCCCCCATTACGGGTCTTCAACAGCTGACGGCAGCACAACACCAGGGTATGATGATGCAAGAAGGCGTCGATACAACTCTGGTAGACAAGGACCCAGTGAGCAACGTCATGCTGGCGATCCTCTGGGGGAGTCATATGCGAGAGGCGGGCCACAGTTGTCCAACGACGCTTCGGGCCGGGACGCCATTCAATGGCGTCCCACAATATCTCCAGCAGTGTCCAATCAGGACATTGTGGGTCCACGAAGTACAAGATTCAGTACTTCGGGCTCACCTCGTTATGACGGACTGTCCTAAGCCTCTCATCATGACGCTATAGATGGCAGCTCCAGGCAACAAGGTGGGCGGGCCCATAACAGCAGACGCTAGCAATGGTAAGCCGAGTGTTAGTCTTGTTGAATCAAAGCGTAGAGCTGACAGCAAGCAGTGATTTATCATTTACTGGCTATGCATGGGAGAAGACCTGCAAGACCCATGGTACAAGGGTTAGGAGTCCGATTAAACAGTGATCCTAAGGCGACAGATGCTCCTTGTACCATGGGCTAGGAATCCGATTAAACAGTGATCCTAAGGCGGCAAATGTTCTTCTCGCATCCCCCGGGTGGCTGAGAACACATTTGCGAAAGTCTGCAGGCATTAAATCTTCTCTCACAAACTTGGTGGAGCTCGCATGGCCCAATTGACGTACCTTAGCCAGCCAAACAATTGAGTCACTGCCTCCCATTGTAGTATTGTGTTGTAATGTTTTCAGCAATTGCGAGCCACGATTGAGCCAGGGATGTTCTTATAAACAGTATAGCAGCATTGTGTCCAGTCCTTGACTTTGACGACTGCATCGTGGTATCATAGCATATCAATCTGTTTTGATGATTGTTGACCATGCGCTTCCACGTTTCGTCCTCCACTGAAACGATTGCCATACGGCTAGAACAATAGCTGTCAACATTACACTTGCAAGGGCAAAGACCCACCAATATGGGGCAACAGTGATCCCATTGTGAAGCTCGATGATGCCGGTGCTGAAAACGCTCTGTGTTCATCAAGACTTAGCCCGAATCGCCCAGCACAGCAGCACGCTGCACATACTCCTGAAGGAGAAGGCGAGCAAATATTAGCAAAAAGGAATGAACAGCTCACCGATACAAGAGTTGCGGGTAAGAAGATCAACGCCAGGATGGCAATTGTTCGCATTGCTTTGCTGTCCTGCGCTGCGGAAGCAGCAATCAATTTCGAGTCTTCCGCAACGGAAACATTGATTTTGCTGTCGCGTTGAGAACTCAGGTGGAAAAGCTTGGGGACGTTGGTCATTGTGAGCGGATCAATCGCCTCAAGTGTATACGGGGTAAAAGAAAAGGACCTGAGGGCGAAAGATGACACAACAATCTGTCGTGACTCACAACGTTGATCTGCGTCTGGGTCCTCCTTTCTAGTTGACTTATCGCATGAGCGCGTAGTCTTGATCGACTTGTGTGGTAATCAAGAAGCTGGACGAAAGCATCTCGATCTGCCACCGTGGAACGTTCCATGCCACGTCTGGCTTTCAGGTCTTCTAGAACCTCAAATATTGTCTTGCAGTATTGACCGAACATCAGCTCGATGCCTTGTAGGTAATCGAGATTGATGCCATGACAACGGCACTGGTGTAATTCCTTAGTCAAAAACTCATATCTCGCTTGATTTTCATTCGGTTGAGCTGTAGACCAAGAGGTCATGCCAATTTCGCCTTCAAGAAACTTGAGTTCCCTTACACGCTGATCCAGAAGTTGCTCTAGCATATTTCCTTCATGCTCCAGTATGATTGGTAAGACGTTCAGAACGTTTCTGGAAATCGATTCCCGCTGGCGCTGGAGATATTCAAGGAACTCATTCACAAAACTCTCTGACTGAGTGGACGGGTCAAAGCGAAGGCATATAGCGCTTCCATCGGCTATTGTGATCCTGAAAGCACACACAGCAAGACTTGGTAGGCCAAAGAGAGGGTCTAAGGGGTTTCTGTCATCGTACGCTTCGGGCTCCACAACAGGCTGGACTTGACTTTCGTAAAAATACCGGACGTGAGGACCGGCCCACTGTATCGTAAGTGACAAAGTAGGAGAACGCAGGAGACCATATCGTTTTAATGAAGATCTTTTGGTAATTATACTTATCAAGGAGTTCCGTCAGCCACTCTGCCGATATCGAAAATGGAGTCGTTGCGCTCCCTTTGCCAAGGCTGATGTACCATGTTAGAAATAAGCGCATTGTCAAGCGTACACAACTTACAGCATGCGGAGTGAGGGCTGCTGTAAGTCCCCATCAGAAGCAGAAGCGGGTGAGGAGGACTTCTCCGTTGTAAGTCTAGCCGCAGATCAAGAGGCAGTTCTGGCGTGATTGAAAAACCTACTACGCCTGACATCAATCGCAATATTTCTTCCCGTGACTTCCATCCACCGTCGCTCCCGTTGATGGTATCAAAGTAACGCAGACCATAGTTTTGCTCGAATTGCAAATACGAGAGGATCTCAGTATACAGGACGTCATCCATCACTCGGAATCTTACAAAACCAAGAAAGAACAAAGAGTGGAAGGAGTCAAGGAAAGTCAAAAGTGCAAATTGTGCTTCGTAAAGAAATGGGACACGGTGATCTACAGTGCGAGTAGCCGTTATACATTCTCGTCCGACAATGTTGTTCCATAGCCTGCAGAAATTTTTGTATACTTGAAAACTGAGAACTTCTACCATTGGAATTGATCGTTGAAGACCAATTTGAAGATACTCTTGCTATAGCATTCTTGTAAGCCTCTTGATTTAATTACTTCAGACGTTCGACCATCGAAGCCTGTCCGGTAGACCTTTAAATCGAATCGAAGCAGTCATTACCGATACTCGGGTAGTTGCTATCCGAGAGGGAACTTGCATTGCATGTTGTGATGCATTGCTGACTCGTTCAGCCGTCCTTGTCATTATTGAACTGTCGTCCGATTCGATCATGGCAAAATTGTGGTCACTCACAATCCGCTTTCCCAATGCAGTAACTCACCCGACCCCAGCCTTACGACAATTGCACTGGAAGTGGGTCCTTCCAAGCCATCCTCCAACCCAGCCATCGCTCCAACTTCCCCTCCCTCCCCGCCCAAGACAATGCCACCCTCCAAAACCCCCTCTTACGATCCCATCCTCCCCGACCCCTCCGAACTCGATGACTGGCACCACCACCACGACGACCTCGAATCCACCGCCGACACGCGCAACCACCCGATCACGATCCACCGTCGCCCGGGGTTCTACTCGCGGAGTCTCCTGTGCAGTGTGGGAGTGAATGCGATCCTGTTGATGGTGGTGGGGTGGATGTGGATGAAGATGAGGAGGTGAGTGCTTTTTTTTTGGTGGGGGGCAATGGGTGGGAGCAAACAAGAGAAGAGGAGAGAAGAGGCTGATCTGATTGATGCGCTTGGGAGGAATAGTGCGAGGCAAGGATGTGTGAACGCTGGTGGTGGTGGTGGTGGTGGTGGATGAGTTGAGGAGATTGGGAGGGCAAGATCATCGGATTAGGAGGGACATGGGGAGACGGCGAGATGATGAGGGTTAAACAAGTACGGATGGGCGGAAGGGCGAGGAAAAAGTGCGCCGGGGAGTTGGCTGGGGATGACATGCAAGGAAGGGGGAAGGGGGGATGGACGAAAGCGCAAGAGCTCTGGCTGCAACAGTCGGAAGTGAAGAGTGGAATAGATTTGGGCCATGTCGCGGTGTTGGCAACGTTCGCAACGGAACAAATCACATCGACCGAATGAATGAATGGATGGAAGGAAGGAGAAGATTCCTCATCCTCAATACCAAACCAACTCAACCCACCAAACGAAACGCCCAAAAAGACACCAACCCTCCGCCCCATGTTACTCAATCACGCACTATCACTCCGATGGTCCACCACTAATCTTATCTTCCTTACTCAAGCACCTTACACTCCTTCACCATCATCCCCCCCTTCTTGACCTCATGCCCGTCCTTCTTCCCCCCCGCCGCGCCACACATCCACTGCAAACACGTCACCGCGGCAGCCTGCCCTTCCTCCACTTTGATCAGCTGCTGGACATCCCAGTCGAGCTTCCCGTGCTTGTCGATTTCCTCGTGCGTGAGGCAGCCGTGGCAGAGCTTCTGCTTGAGCGTGAGGGCCTGCATGGCGGATTTTTCGGTCGCGATCTGTTTGGAGGTGGGTGGTTAGTATTGAGGTGGGAGTTTTGCGGTGGGGGTTGAAGAGGGGCTGCGTGATATGGGACTGGGTTGGATAGGGAGGGGATTATAACTTACGCTGGTGCGGGTGGTGTTGAGCTCGGCTTGGTAGGTGGATAGCGCGATGCAGGGCTCGGTGATGGGGAAGGAGGAGGGAGCGGAGATCATGTTGCCGGTGCTGGTCGCGGGGGCAGGGACGGTGGCGTGGGATGCGGGAGAGGGGAGGCCGCGGGCGGTGGTGATGGCGGAGAGGGAGAAGAGGACGATTTTGAGGACGGTGGTGGTACGCATCTTGAAAATGGTCTCGAAAGTGAGAGGGCTGGTTGGATTGGAGATGGGATTGTTTGGGTGAGAATGGGAGTCGAGTGACTTTTCCTGATGGATCTTGATTGAAATGGATGTGGACGGGTTTGAAGATCTGTGAAAAGGATGGGAAACAAAATGGCAGAAGAATGGGGTGCTGGGGCATAGATATATGTCCGTACGGAGCAAGAAGGGGAAGGTCTTTTGCCTTTAGAGTCCGAAGGCGTTGTGGTGGCTTCCAGTGTGATACCGCACAAATCAATTGTTGGAATATTCGAAAGACGTTCTGATTTGTTCATGGAGTTATCTCATCCCATAACAGCCTTGTGTCCAGCAGGTCACGCTGTCCGTACCTCTCGCCAACGATCGTGATCATCATATCCAACGCGGCCAGAGTATCCTCTCGAGGCGTTTCGTTTGGCGCGGTTTGCATACCATCCTGCGGCGATTCATTCATATACGCCGCGATATCAGGATGAGTTACCAGGATCTGCTCGTCTATCTGCGATCCGACATCCTGAGGATCACTCCTGGCATCTTCAGTCGCATCCAAGGATGAAAGGAGGCGGTCCTGAGCAACACCCAACGCTTCCGGAGTGGCATCAGCCTCTGGCGCTAGGACAGTGTCAAGATCCAGCGGGCTGTCGCTTGAATCAACCTCACCGTTCCTGTTTGGGAAACTGTCGTGCGTCTGTTCTGCTCCGCCTTGCGCCTGCTCAGTCTGCGTCCCCTCTTTGGACCCATCGACCTGAAATGCTTCTGTGCGATCTTGCAAAATCTCCACCTGCCCGTCACATACTTCTCCAAGCTCCGCTTCTTCTTCATCCATTCCTTCTTGGTCCCTTTGTCTTTGGGCCACTTCTTCTTCGTCCCCTTCTCCCCCTCTGTCCTCTTCGTCCTCTCCTTTGTCCGGAACTTCTTCTCCAACTTCCCCAACCAACATCCTCCTACCCACCCAACTAGCCTGTTTGCCCAATTCTCTCAGGACACCCACCTCTTCACTCCCTAGTTGCCCCACGTCCCTACACCTCCCCAAGAGTCCCCAAGCCCAAACGCCCAGATTCCTCCCGTACTTCCCATGCCGCAGATTCGCCGCTGTGAGTACCTCCCCCAGCATTTCCAGCCCGAACATCACCATCTCATGTGGAAGAGCCGCAAGCCACTGCGGCGCTGGCGTCGTTTTGAGGAGTTTCCCTCGCCATGTGGAGCGTTTGGGTCGGAGTAGTGCATTGATGGTGGAGATATCCTGAGGGGTTGATGATGAGGCTGGTGAGGGTGATATATTGCGGAACGTGGCTTGGAAGCTGCGGAAACGGGTAAGGAGAGCGGTGTAGTATGCTTCTTGTGGATCTAGGTCGTCGTTCGTCTGGGAAGTAGGGGGTTGGAAGGAAGAAGGGCCGGGTAGAGCGGCGTATGCGCCATCTGAGTAGAAGCCTTGGGGATAGTCGGCGTAAAGATCGGTGTTTTCATTTGACAAGTCGTTTGACGGTTCTATGGGTTTTGGAGCAACGAGTAGAGTCGGTATGGACGTTGCTTGGAGTCTGATTGTGCAGAAAGTCAGCTGGGGTTGCTAGTTTGGAGTGTTGCTTGATGGCGACAATGCAAGGACGACTCTCCAGCGAATGTCTCCAGCGAAAGTCACACAATAACTCACCTGACACTCTTCAAGTATCTAAGCGCATCCATTTCCGAGTCCTCTTCGAAGCCTCCATCTCCAACAACGTCGTCACTGTCAAGGCCTGGAAAGGCGCCGCGCTGGCCATATGTAAGGTCGAGTGGGGGCTGGGAAGACTGGGGTCCTCCAAGGTTGTTTGGGGATTTGTACTTCTTATTTGGGGAAGCTTGGTCAAAGCCCTGCTTGCGCTTCGTCGCCATTACTGTTGATTCCACATTTTCCAATGACGCATCAAACATACAGACGTGCCAAGATTGACAAGGCTGAGCTCGCTTTCGACCAATCAACGTCAATACCAAATCAGCCTACCCGCTCTATTGACCAATCAAGTCTGTTCGGCAACGATTGGGAATCCAGAGAGGTTATCATTTGGCTACGAAATGTTCCCGTGCAGGGATAGCAATGGTGTTTGATGGACTCTATGACACGCTTCCAACAAGCAAAGCAGCTACGCCTTCTTCTTCACTCCTGACCGTGATCTTCGTTGTGACCCCACTTTTAGCCGAGAATGCCATCTTTACCTGTGCAGCCACTTTGCCTCCTCCCAGCGTCTTCCCGTACAGCTTGAGCGTATGTGTGCTCGTAGATATTGGCACATCCGTGCCATCAAGTGGCTGTAATGATAGAGCCTTGGTAAGTTGTTCGGTGGCATCTGCAACAGACTCGTTAGCACAGGCCACAACCATGGCAGACCAGATCTTACCTGCTATGCTCTTCGTGCTGCTTAATTGCAATGTTTCCGATGCCTCATCTCCATTCGCACCGGTCTGTTCCCAAGCATGATCAAAGGAGCCAGCAAACGCCGGTGTGACATAATCGCTGCCCATCAATTCCAAATCTTCCACTTGATACTCGTCCTCGTACCCACTATCATCCGGCTCGCCAGTGGACGGATCTATCTCCTTGGAAGTAAATTTCAACACATTCGTGAAGGACGTGATAGGGTAGGCTGCGTCAGCACTCTTCTTGAAGCTGACAAAGACAGTCCCGGGTGATTCGGCTGCCAGCTTGGAAAGGGGTATTGTAAATTCCTCTTCCAGAGCCTCGTCCTCGTCCGATGGCGTTGCGACCACCGACACTTCCTCCAGAATGGTGTCCGTCATGGTGTTCCTGATCTCATACTGTAAGACCAAGTGATCCTTGTAGATGTGCTTGATCACGCTGACGACGTATTCAGTCTCGGATTCGGTGAGTTCAACAGGCTGTGATGAGTGTAAAAGTGCTCCATGAGCTTTGAGCTCGGGTACTTGTAATAGCGCATGTGCATGCTTCTGTGCAGCAGCCAGAGCAGACGCCGCTCCGTCCGCGCTACCATTGACTTGCGGACCTTTTTTGGGTCCTGTGCTGGGCGCCTTGAGGGTGGGAGTAGCCGATGTCAATTTCTTTGTCCTCTCTTCGGCCAGAGCCTGCTCGTGGCTGACGACAGGGATGCTCGACATGTCAAACGCGGCGGCGAATGTTTGTTTGTCATCCGCCGTCACATACATGACAAGCTGGTGCTCGAATGTCGACAGTGAATACATGGAATCTAAACATCATCAGCCGGACGGTCAACATCATGCCGCATTCGGGACAAGCTTACCATTCTTGATAAAGCGATTTGCCATTTCGTCTTCTTCGCTCATGAGCCTCAAGTTCAGAGCCGCACGATCTCGCACTTCATCATCGGTGTCATCGAGACACCTGGTCAGTAAGACGGTCACGCTGCGTTTTACATCGGGATCCTTCTGTCCAACGCCAAACTTGGCGAGAGCAGTGACAGCAGCAGCTCTGACCAAAGCGTTTTCGAGGACGACTCGATTGTAGATGTATCGGATGTACTTGGTCGGGTGGGGCGTCTTTGGGCCCTCCACTCCAAGCAAATGTAAGATCCGGACGGCAAGCTTGGTGAATTCGCAATCCTCGATAAATTCGCATAGATGGGCGAGCGCTGTCACTCATTAGTATTTGACTGCAACATGAGAATTGAAGGCGACCCACCGTCCTCCTTACTCCCAGGCACAAATTTGATCAAGTCGAACATGCTTTCAACCACAGCCCTCTTGAATTCGTAACCTCCTTCATCGCGAAGGATCCCACTTAAGAATGTAAGCATAGCGGCCTGCTTACTGGGGAATTTCAGGCAGAGGGTCCGGATTGCCTCGACAATGGTGATCTTGAATTCGTCCGTGATGTCACCCATGAATGTCGATATTTGCTTCATCAGTCTATCAACACTGCCTTCATTGCCAGTCTTCAGAAGTGTCGTAATTGCAAAGGTTGCGATGGAGCGATTAGAGTTGGAGATGAGGGTTTCAATATCGGGGTTGCACGGGTGGACTGCGGTTGGTTTGAAGGTGGCAACATTGTGGAGGATGCGAATGGCGGCGAATTTGGTGACAGCCCGCGGGGATGTAAGGAACAATTGTAGGGTGTGGATTGCTTGAGTGATCTCCGAGTCGGAAACGTCGCGCACATTGCAAATTGCTTTGGCTGCTTCGAAATTGACCATTTCTGCCTTGTGCCGGAGCCAGCTGTCCAAGAGTTGCATCATGGGCTTCCGCAGGCCAGCGTCATCTTCTATGAGCTTTGCGGCAAGCCTCACGAGCATGATGATACCGGCCGGACTCTTGACCACGCCCGGCGCACCGTACTGCTGGACCATCTTGACCAATGCCATCCGATCATGCGACCTCATCTGGTAGAGAAGGCCGATAGCATGGTACTGGTTCATGTAGTGGGTGCTCGGTTGTAGAGCATGATTGGATGCCGATGTTGAGAATCCGAGAGAAAACCCGCCTCCACCCTTTGAGGATGCGGCCTCTTGTGTCTCGCTCTGCCATCTTCTGACAATGTCTTTGGCAATGGGGAGCAGATGATACGAAGAGACCAGCGCTGCGGATGAGACTGAAGGGTTCTTGTCGACGATTGCTGTTTTTATTGGCCGTTCAATGGCTTGTACCGTCGTTGCCTGCGTCTCATTAGGCCACGACTGGAGGCAGGATAGTCCTGCTTACATCTATTATCCTGCACAAGGCTCTTATGGCATTGGCCTTGTAGAGAACATCCCCACCCACGCCGGTGTCTTTGATGATACTCTGGGTCATCATTATGACGTCTGATGCCGAGCTCGCGAGCTCCTTAAAGACAAGGTACATCATCTGCCGCAACGCAGGATCTTTGTTTTGGAAGAGCTTGGAAATTCCAAAGAACAGATCTGTCGCTTCATTCTCGGGGAAGGACTCCCCGGTGAACAGCAGCAAGGCGATTTTGGTGAGAAGTATGCGACATCTTCGGGGCGAGATGGGCGAGTAGTTGAACAACCGAGCTGGTAGGGATTCTCGTTAGCTGAAAAGGACAGTATACTGGTCGGCTTGCATACCCACCCTCTTGGAACACAGCCGTCCTGTCCACCTTGAGGATGGCCCCGTCGGCGTCCTCGTCCTTTTTCCCGTAACTCATTCTGTTGGTTTGGGAGGCTCTCAAGGCCTGGAGCCTGGGTCCTTGAGCCTCGCAAGCCCCCTGTTACCTTTCACCCTTTGCTGCTACCGGCTGAGTTTCGGGGTGTACATCCGACCTGACTCGCGAAGATCGTAGAACGAGAGTGATCTTTGACTGATCTCGTTGCACCTGGGAGCATTGAGCATGAAGATTGATGCCAATGAATGCGCATTCCTTTGCCTGCCTATCTTTCGTCGTCGTGTTTCTAGCGAAATTCGTGGGTCTTGCATTCAGCCCTACCTTTTTGGTCTTTGCCAAGACAATTTTATGGTTTCTGAAATGCGCGGTACAGGATGAGGACTACAACTACATATTGTTGGTTGAATCTCAATTTGTGCTGCTCTTCGATCTACAATTTGCTGGGGACACGTAAGGGGCATCACTGCGGAAGCTGGAAGATGAATTGCAACGATTCCAGAAGTATGACGGCGTACAACCTTTTGCGGGTGCCGTTAAGAGATAGTCAACTAAACGCAAATGTCAAGTTCCACAATTAAAAATCGTCAAGGCACCAATTTCGCACTCGCTTCAGCCTCCCATCGATAACCATGGATATGCCAGTCAACGTCCCTGTGGACGATCCCAACGCTGATACTGAATGGTAGCCATAATTGTCATCATCTTACCAATCCTACTAATCAAAGTCAGGAATGATATACTGCGCAAGCATGGTGTTATCCCCGAGAAGCCTCCTTCACCGACTCCGATGATCCAGGAAGCACTACGGGAGGCGCAGAAAGAAGCACATGAGAACAGGCTAGAGGACAAGGATCTCGATGAGCTCAATGATCTTGAGGACGAGGAGGATGAGGCTTTCCTTGATCAATATCGGTATCTGGCATTCGGATGAAAGTGCTTGGTATCGCGTTGATCTGAAGATATAGGCAACAACGTCTGGCAGAACTGTCTGAGGTTTCGAATGCTAGTATCTTCAATCAGGTCTACCACCTGCAAAAGCCGGACTATTCCAAGGATGTCACCGAAGCCTCACACAAAGCCTTCGTCTTGGTCCATCTAACATCCTCACTGGGCACCAACATCGAGTCTCGAGTCTTGACCGAATTGTGGCGGGAGATGGCCCGCAGATTTGGGGACATCAAATTCTGTGAGATCAAGGCTGACATGTGCATCGAGAATTACCCGGAGAAGAATACCCCCACGATTCTAATCTACAAAGACGGAGATATCAAGAGACAGATCGTCTCACTCATGGAGTTGGGGGGAGCCAGGACATCGATGAAGGGTATGGTGTCGAGCCGACGAGCCCCTGATCAGCCGGCTTAGACATCCCAGACTAATCGATGGTGCAGATCTGGAGGTACTTCTCGCTGAGGTTGGTGCGATCAAGCCAAAGGACCACCGCATCGTGCATAGCATCAGTCGAGCAGAAGGTGTGCCATACAACAGTATTCGCTCCGGCACAATGTTCTCCAACCGTGCGGGCACGGCCAATGAAGACGACGATTGGGAATGAAACGGCTTAAAAAAGCAATAGACTTGCACCAATCACGGGGGCGAGAAGGTTAAGCGGTCAAGATCCCCACATCGTGCCAACCAACCTTGAAAATCCTGCGCCATCGCACATGGCAAAATGGCACCACCATCCGCCCAAAGAGGCATGGCGCCAGCGTTCGTAATCCGTACCTTGAACTAATTCTATTACTTCAAACAGCTAAGAAGCTCCCACCGCTTCGACGAGCAACATACGTGCTTCGACCGATGGCGAGTTCCGTCACATGGGAGGCTTCAAGATCGCTTCAGTCAGCATGCAGCAGGAAGTGTCCCGGGCATCTATGTTCACCGACTTTTACTGGCTCATCCGCGAGGCTCTGCAAAAGGGTGGTATGCAGGATCGAAGCCTTTGATGCACCAATAATGTGGCGCATCTACCAGACCACTACGCACGCTGCAGCTGCCTGCCGCGCAACCAGGGAAAGCTTCTGCATTCTCTCGTGGCAAGTGGGGGGGTGGAGACAAATTCGTTCGGGATTGCTAGGGTCGCACTTCGCATCCCTGAGGCTAATCTTTCCAGCGCTGTGTCACGACAGCGGGTGCTACAGAATGATGATACCAGTCAGCAACTAAGCCTTCTCAAATTTCCCACGGAGGAATATGGGCTTTTGAAGTACACGGTACAGATTGTTCGAGATCTTGGATATTATTATTAAGTTCCGACTGCTCGGCAGGCTTTCGGCTTGCAGAAGCCGTAAGAGCGCAAGTACAGGCGCCAGTATCTATGTCCGCCCGTAGCTTGGCTGAGATTTCCACTCCTCTTTCCGGGTTATACATATGCCAAGTCAGAAATGTCCCAGCAGCTCCAAGTATTTTGCTGGCCGATGCACAGTAGCTACAGGCGAACAAGTGAGGGGAACTCTTGGAGAGATGCCGACGTGTTGTTCTGCCACTCGTGGGCCGGTTGTGGGGAGTCGGTCACTTTGGGCACAGCAAGCAGTCAAGCCAGGGTGGAGAGGAGCTAGCGATGGAAGATGGCGTGTGGATGGGGTGGTAGGTGTTGGTAAGGTTGGAGAAGGGTGAAACAACGTTTGTACGATGACAATTGACAAGCTTGACTACACAGGCCATCCAAGTCAGCAGTCAGTACAGACTGGAGACGCTAGAATTGGCTGTCTATGGTGCGAAGACCAGTAGGATCTTTCCACCCCCTACCCTCACTACCTTACATACCTGGATTCTTACTCCCACCAGTCCCACCACCCCCTTGTAGGCTTGTACAGTGGTACCAGCCATCTACCACGCGCCATCCAAAGCTAATGCTTTGCCCCACGCAGCGGCTGACACTTCGCCCTGACGAATTTGCGGGCCAAGCTTAAATATGCAGTGTGATTCCTCTTCCTCCAGGATGGAGCTTCATGCAGGCTGAAGACGAGCTGTCACAGTAGAGTAGCACTCCAAGTGATCCTTCAGCTTCATCCTTTGATCAAAGACTCGCTCGCTACTTCTCCTCAACTTCGCTCTGCCAAAGCTAGTATATTAGCAATTCCTCGAGGATAATTATTCAGCATCATGGACTATTCCTACTATGCCCCGCCGGCCCCCGCCTATCCATTCTTTGATCTGCCAGACAAGCAGGCCAGCCACCATTTTGATCCGCAGAGCAATGTACACCAAGATCCGCTTGTAAGTCATGGCGAGCAGAGTTGGGAACTGTAGAGCTCGCTAAACCCTTGATGTCAGAGTGCCTTTACCGACCCCAGCACCTTCTCCTACTTTGACCAAAATGTCGCATTCAATCCAGACCCTGCAGCAATGATGGGCCCGGCCCAGTCACCACCTGCATCATTACACAGAGGGCAGTCCTTCTCACAAGTGCTGCCTTATGAAGGATCGGGCTCCATCTCGAATGAGGTTCTGCCTGATACCGAGTTCGGGGAGCAAGCGATGAGCCGCAGCAGCGACGGGGAGGAAGACAAGGACAATTTGACACCGGCGCAAAGCAGACGGAAGGCACAGAACCGAGCAGCGTGCGTACACAGCCTCACCTGGGCAAACACAAAGATACATCAGACTGACTTACCCCCTGCACAGACAACGAGCATTCCGAGAGCGCAAAGAACGGCATGTGAAAGATTTGGAAATCAAGCTCAAATCGATAGAAGCGCAGTCCACCGACCTACTTTCCGACAACGAGCGGTTGCGACGCGAGCTTGATAGGCTTGCCACCCAGAACGAGATCCTGCGAGCCACCAGCACGCCCAAGAGACTGCCTGGACAAGCCCATCTGGAGGGCAGCCACAAGTCACGGCGGGCGACTGAACCAGAGTCGGTCACGGCGGGGCCGATGGTGTACTCGCCCAAGACCTTCAATGCGGCATTTGCGCAGGATCACGGGCTTGATACCAACGAGCCGGTCTCGCATCGGATCGGGGTCTCATCTTCAACGGGCGAAAGACTATTGGCGACGGGGGCGGCGTGGGATTTGATCCAAGGTCATGAGCTGTATAGGCAGGGGATGGTGGATCTGGGAGAGGTTATTGATCGCCTGAGAGAGAAGGCGATATGTGATGGGGTGGGCCCCGCATTCGCAGAGACGGATGTGCTCAAGGCGATTCAGGACAGCGTGGGTGTGTCTGGGGACGAGTTGATCTGACTGAAGGGGTTTTCTTGGAATGGGATGGTATTTAGCAGGGTGTTCCGCGAAGCTCGCTATTGGATGTACAACGTATGTAGCTGGTGATCTGTATCGTTAATTGAGTCATTGTATTGATGCTCATCTTGTGTTGTCACTCGTCACTGACTCAAATCAGAAAATGATATAATTCCATGTTGCGTCATCGGCCCCACGATCTACTTCTCACCACATCCATTTCTTCTTCTCCATCCTCCACAGCCAACATGTCAACACAAGGGGAGGCAACTCTCCCAGAAAGGTCAAAGGAAGAGACAGCTACCGAGACAGGCGCACCCAGCAAGAATGCCTTGAAAAAGGCAGCCAAGGAGAAGGAAAAGGCAGAGAAAGCGGCCAAACGATTGGCAGAGGAAGAAGCAGCAAAGGTCAAAGCAGACGCCAATGACACCTCCAAGCATCTCTATGGTCCTCTCTTGACATCTTCTCCACGACTATCAAAGAACTTCTGCCCAAGCCTCCAGGATCTGGAAGGAAGCAGTGAAGGTGAAGAGGTGACGGTTCAGGCCAGAGTCTACAATGCCCGCGTCCAGTCCGCCAAACTCGCCTTCCTTGTCTTGCGGCAACAGGAACATACCATTCAGGTCGTCATTGCAGAAGGAGGCCAACATGGCATCTCGCGGCAGATGGTCAAGTTCTGTGGGGGCATCAACACCGAATCCTACGTTCGAGTCACTGGCCAAGTCAAACCACCTAAAGAACCAGTTCACTCCACCACCATTTCAAACCTGGAGCTTCATGTTGAATCCCTCTATGTCATCTCCTCGGCAGAAGAGCAACTCCCTCTCCAAGTCAAGGACTGCCTCAAACCGCCTTCCACCAAGGAAGAAGGGGACCAGGATACCGCTTCGACAGACACCAACGACCCCAATTCCAGCCTCAAAACTCGCCTGGATAGCAAAGTCCTTGCCACTCGCGCCCCTGCCACCAACGCCATCTTCCAGCTCCAATCCGAGATCTGCGCCATCTTCTCTGCCTACATGATCTCCCACAACTTCACCATGATACAACCCTCCTACCTCGCCGGTGCCGCCACCGAGGGCGGCTCGGGCGTCTTCGAAGTCTCCTACTTCGACCGCAAAGCTTACCTGACCCAATCCCCGCAATTCTTCAAGCAAATGGCCATCGCCGGCGACCTGGGCCCCGTCTACAGCATCGGCCCCGTGTTCCGCGCCGAGAACTCCAACACCAAACGCCACCTGACCGAGTTCACCGGTCTAGACTTTGAGATGCCCATCCGCGAGCACTACCACGAAGTCCTCTCCTTCGGCGAAGACCTGATGCTGCACCTCCTCCACCAACTCGCCACCAACCCCAAATGCCAATACCTCACCTCCATCATCCGCGCCGCCGGCTACCCGGACGCCGGCAACTTCAAACTGCCCTCCGCCGCCAAGGAGGGCGACGCCCCACCCAAAGCCACCCGCATCACCTTCGCGGAAGCCAAAACCCTCCTCAAGGAATCCGGCTACGACATCGGCCCGGACCCGCATGCCGACATCGACACCGCGCAGGAGAAAGCCCTGGGTGAGCTCGTCGCGGCCAAGTACGCCACCGATTTCTTCACCGTGGACCAATACCCGCTATCCCTCCGCCCCTTCTACACGCACCCGTCCCCCCACGATCCTTCCTTATCGAACTCCTACGACTTCTTCATGCGCGGCCAGGAGATCATGAGTGGCGCCCAGCGGATCCACGAGCTACCCATGCTGCGCGAGATGATGCGGTCCAAGGGCGTTGACCCGGATGATCCGGGCTTCAAGGATTATGAGGACGCGTTTCGGTATGGATGCCCGATGCATGGAGGGGGCGGGCTGGGGTTGAATCGGATTCTGCAGTTTTGGTTGGGGTTGAACAATATTCGGGAGGCTACCCTGTTTCCCAGGGATCCGGTAAGGCTTGGGCCGTGACGAGGAAAGCTGGGGGAGGGCATACGGTAGGTAGAGGATGGCAAAAGGAAAATCCGTAGTCAGGGGGAACCGCGGACATGTTGAGATGGCAGGAAGTGCGGAACGTTATTGTGTCAGTACTTCCGCGAATTTTTCTCAAGAAGAGCAAGGGGAAAAAATTCATAGATCGGAAGAACAAGACTCTGCCTTTACAATACACCTGATGAGGTTCACGATTGTTATTGGGTTTTCTTTTTCAATCCAAGATTACCATTACGATTACTCTTTACCCCCGTCCTCTCAAATATGTACGTATTTCTGTATATACACAACCCCCTTCCGATTCCACTTTTGTAAACCCCCCATCACGCCCCCTTCACCCCTCCATCCCCCGCCACCTTCACCCCTCCATTCCCCACCCCCTCCCCAAGCCCACCATCAGGAGCCGCACTCCCCAACGCCCCCCCCGCCTTCATCACCGCCGGCAACTTCGCATCGGGCCCCAGCTCCGGGTCCGGGTTCGCCGTCTCGTATTCCAGCGCCTTGATCAGCTTGTACAGCAGCACGGCGAAGACGGAACCGGCCAGGGGACCGACCCAATAGATCCACTGCGTGTTGTGGAACTTGCGGATGGCGACCGCGGGACCGAAGGAGCGGGCGGGGTTGAGGGAGCCGCCGGTCCAGAAGACGCCTGTGGAAAAAAAGCCGATTTAGCGAGATCCCCGCCGAGAGAAGAGGGGGAGGGGGGGGGGGGGAAGAATAGGGGAAAGCCAGTAACAGGGAAGAGGAGGAACATACCAACGAGCTCGCTCACGAACAAACTAATCCCGATCCCGACAGGCGCGATGAAATTCCCCTGATGCTTCTCCGCCGCCAGCATGAAGATGGTGAAGCACAGCTGCGCCGTCAGCAGCATCTCAATCACCACCCCCTGCGCGATCGTCGTCCCCGCCGATAGCGTCGTGCTCACGTTCAGCTCCCCATGGAACAGCACTTTCACCAGCCCCGCCGCCGCCATCCCCCCGCACAGCTGGATGATAAACAGCAACACCCCCCTTACCAGAGAGATCGCCCCGATCAACACCATCCCCACCGTCACCGCGGGATTAAAAAGCCCGCCGCTGATCCGGAAGAACACCCACGCGTTGGCGGCCAGCGAGAAGCCGAACGATAGCGAGATGTACAGCAGTTGCGACGGGTTCTTCTGCTGCACCGTCGTGATCACCGTGTTGCCCGTGTTGGTGTTGGAGCTGATGTTGGCGACCTGGGTGCCCGCGAAGGCGAAGAAGAGGAACGCGATCGTGCCGACGAATTCGCCGAGCATGGCCACCGTGTGCCCGCGCACGGTGGGGGGGAGGCGCCTCAAAAGCCCGCGGATCGGCGTCGACGCCGAGGTGGGGGCGTCGGTGTTCATGAGGAGGGAGAAGGAGGGGGCGGCGGCGTCGTGGTGGTGTGTGGTTCGTACGGTTGGGGCGAGGGTGTGGGTGGGCGAAACGCGAGGAGCGTTGTTATTGGTATTGGTATTGGTGTGGTGGCAGCGGAGGTCGAGCGGCGCTGGGGAGAAGGAAGGGGAGGTTGGGGAGGATTTGGCGGTAGTGGCGATGGTCGCGGTAGTGTTTTGAGATTGGCCCGGACCCTGTTGTGGCGCTTGATGTAGTGGTACTAATTCGTCCATTATGGATTTTGACATTCCACCAGCGAACGGTTGAGACCCCCGATTGGGACGATTGGGAAGCACCGGCGCAACGGCTTGAGATGGCGCCTTGCCTGTTCCGGGGGAATGTTGGAGAAGACGGGAAAACCGGGAATGGAGATTTGGAGATGAGATTGCAGATCTTTGGGATTGTGGAAGTCTAGAATCACTGCGTCATGGTCTTTTTGGGGAATATTTGACTTCTAAAGGAATGAGCCGGCGTGAATTTTGGAAAAGAGAGTGCACGATGATGTGAACATGGCCAGAAGGACAAAGCGCACGCGTATGAAACTTCATCTTCGCATCATATGCTGCAAACGTTAAAATAGCCATGATAACACGTACAATCGCATTGTGGCTCAACCGGGAGACTGAATCAATCATGTTTTTGAAAGCACAAGAATGGACAAGATGTGAGAATCGAACGAAAAGCAACCTTGACCTCGTAGAATACTTCATAGGACAACGTTTTGATGATGTGCAGCTCCGCGCCATCATCTCCCTTTCAATATGAGTCTCCAATTTGGTATCTGGGACAAACTGGAGTCGTTCTGCTCACGTTGAAGAATTATCCTCAGGTGATAGAGTCAGATATGGAGGGGTAGTGGGTGGATAGAGCTTCACGGTCGCAGAAAACCACCACGGAATCCACGGCTCTCAATACCGCACCATCCATACCCGTCTGCTCTGGGCCGGAGTTGAAGTGCTAGATAGCCATTCACTTAATCCTAATCTTCATGATTGAACAATGAGGTTTGAGGGTGGATGCGCCGAATCACGCAAGATGTGAGCTTCCTATCTGGGACTCTTGGCAACGTAAAAATTCAGAATTCTGGAACGAGATGAGACGTTCAAAATAGATCTTCAACATGATAAAGGAGCTCCAAGATTTGGTTAACATAACCTGTATCAACCTCGAGATTGGGAATCCGCGCGCCGCATGAATACGCTTCCCCGGCAGATCAATTGGTAGCCTAGGTAGCTACTCACCCTACCTTACCTAGATTCACGTATACATGGATTGTTGGTCTACTGCTGCCACTCATGTAATCCAGGAATGAGGAACAAGAATTCCAAAGACTGAAAGGCCTGGGAGTTCCCACATGCAACTTCCAAATGACCCTCTCAAACTTTGTCGTAGTCCACGACAAGTTGGGAGCCTGACCACATTGTCGTTACGACGACGAGATCCCGTATCTCGCCACAATTAGGGCAGTGCTTATTATGAAAGTACCCCTGTCTGGTTTGAATGGGCAATGTTCACATTCCCAGTGATATGCTTGAGGATTTCTCCAACGTGCCGACTGTGACGGGCTGAAGGCGTTATGAGAAGTTTGGTAGCCGCGATGTCGGTCGACAGTATTGTACAGCTTAATTCTGATGGATCCGAACTTTGCTTTGATGCTGTTTGATCTGTGGTAGCCTGCATATATGCCCGGCAACAGTGCCGCGATCAGTGATATACACTTTCGACGATCCGTGGCTTAAATGTGGTGGTTGTAGTGGTTGTAGGGTGCCGGATTCTTCTGTGTATCTCCGAAGTGCAAAGCCAGCGTCTGGCGCGCCGCTATCCCTCGCTTTGCTGATATGGCAGCATTTCCGTCTTGCGGTACTTCCCGGACCATCTCCCGAATTTCTCATGCAAATTGAGGCTGCTTATCGTAATTCGATGCCCTGAAGCTTTAACGGGGTCCATGAAATTAATAACAAAAAAGCAGTAAAGAGGTGGAAATAATTTGATTTAATGCGCGCGCGAAAAATTCGTAATTCATGAAAAGTTAATAGAAGTAGATGTGAACACTTCTGTAGGCGTTAAGGTATCCCCAGTCTGAGGCTAGAAAGCCAGTCAGGCCCAGCGCGGCAGTTTTCGCACAGGACAGACCTCGGGCCATCGCAAACTTATTCCGAAATGTCTCTCTCAAGGCAACTCTATGCTCAATGCCCCACGCCAACCCCTCATAACAATCCCTAGCCCCTCCCCTTCCCTATTCCATCGTACTTTCACCACATCATCATCATCATCATCCTGCTCCCCCACAATGCCCCCCACCACCACCACCACCACCTCCTCCCCGGCGCACCCCCCCCTCCGCATCCTGATGCTCCACGGCTTCACTCAAACCCCCACCCTCTTCCACGCCAAAACCCGCGCCCTCCACAAACACCTCTCCAAACGCCTCCACCCCCGCCCCATCCACCTCTCCTACCCGGGCGGCCCGCACAAGCTCTCCGCGGCCGACATCCCGGGCTTCCGCGCCGAGGAGCTGGACGCGGCCGGAGAAGCGGATTCGCTGGGGTGGTGGCGCAGGAAGGATTACGAGCCTGAGAGGGGGGGGATGGTGTATGAAGGGCTCGAGAAGGGGTTGGCGGTGATTGCGGAGAGGATACGGGAGGAGGGCCCGTTCGATGGGGTGGTGGGGTTTAGCCAGGGAGGGTGTGCGGCGGGGATGGTGGCGGCGCTGTTGGAGGGGCGGGGGAGGAGGGAGGGGTTTGAGGCGGCTAGGAAAGAGGGGGCAGGGGGGATTGAATATCCGGAAAGTTTTCTGTCGAGGCCCGGTGGGGAGGCCAGGGAAGGGTTGGAGGTGGAGGGGTTCGTGCAGGGGCCGCTGAAGTTTGCGGTCGCGTATGGTGGGTTTCGCGCGCCGGGGGAGAAATATGTGGGGTTTTATGAGCCGAGGATCAGGACGCCGGTGTTGAGTGTATTGGGGGCGGTGGATGTGGTGGTGGAGGAGAAGAGGGCGATGACGCTGGTGGAGGCGTGTGAGGAAGGGACGAGGAAGGTGGTGGTGCATCCGGGGGGGCATTTCGTGCCCAGTCAGAAACCCTGGTTGGATGCTGTGGTGGGGTTTATTCAGGAGTGTGTTGAGGACCAAGGAGGGCAGCAGCAGGGGAAGCAGGAAGAGGAGGTGAGCGCTGAGGATATGGATGTCCCTTTCTGAATTGCAACGACCTCATGACTGTGTGATCGAGTATCTGCTGTGGTATCTCATGTGACTCCATTCACCAACACCCTGTCTCTCCCCCTAGGATCCGAGGACGAGTCGACTGTAGCGGCAGCAGCGGATGAGGATCCCAGACTCCAATCTTTGACGCCGCCCTTCCAATCGGCGATTCGACCCTCCCTCACCCCAACCAGCACCACGCGAACCTCCTCTCCCTCGATAAAACAGCTCGTCCCGCCATCTCCACCGGAGGTGGGCGGGCTGGACCCGAACAAGCCTCGCTCTTCCCGGGCTTGATCGCCAAAGGTGTTGTTTTCCAGGTGCACCTCCTTGCACCAGCGTTCCTCCTCGCTACCTTCGGCCACCATCTTGGCTTCGCCGTTGATCGTGGCACTGATGCTGCTCAGAGCGGTGGTGTTCATGTTCATGAGAAAGCTTGCCAGACTCGATCGCGTGACCTCGGGAGGCGGGGACCCTTCGCGGGCGGGGTCTGGAGTGCGGGTCGGGGGCCGATGCGACACCCAGTCATGAACGAGGAGGGACACTCGAGGGTTGTTGATCAGGTTGAGGGTCTTTTTGGAGGTAGGATTGGTTGTCATGATGATGACTGGACTAGGGTGGAAGGGGGTCGAAGGTAGATAGGTGTAGTTCATGAGCGAGATGTGCGGGAAAAGTGCGTCGCAGGTGGCGAGATGTAGCTAGACAATGATCAGTGATCTGTGTCTGAGCCTACATCGAGAAATTATGAAAAGCATACGAATCTTGCATTCTTCAAGCATGTCTCCACCTCCGAGGGTAATGAGGTGGTGATCTGTGGATGTGTAGCTGTTGCTGAAGCTTCCCAATTCAGCGGCTGTTGCGACATGTCCCCCATGCTGAAATCATAGATAGGGAGTGGCGGGTACTCTCAAATACTGGAACGAGCTCAAAGGTAGCACCCGTTGTCTTGATAGAGAAGAAAAGTCCCGCATTCCACGGACGCAGCTGCACTGATATCGATAAAGCCTGCGTCATCGTGCAGGAATGTCTTGGCAAGGTAAGAAGGGCTGAAAGATCTTGCTGTTTTGTGGCCAAAAGAAAACTTTCAACAGCTCACAAATCCTCTGAACGACGTGGGTTTTTAAGGCTGCGGAACTGATTGTGAATACTCGGCTGTTTCCTCTTCGGGCCCTGGCGGTCCCTGTGCATCGAAATGGCTCGGCATCAGATACTGCATACACCGACAGCGCTCTATCCTCGTATATACAAGGGAGCTTCGAATATTTATACTTATAGTTTAATTTACATTGCGTTAATCACCTATTGTCTGGAATTTTGATTAGAGTCGCTGAAAGTAGCTGATTATAAATTGACCCTTTGCTGAATACAACGCGTTTGTCAAGAAGATAAGTGACATGGAAATGAGAAGAATGAGAGTTAGGTGGTCAATTACGGGGCACGTCGCAGAAAGGCTCCGCAACCACACCCCCCCCCCCCCCCCCCCCCCCCCCCCACCACACACCCCCCCCCCCCACACAACCCCACCCCCCCCCCCCCTCCTTCTCCCCCTCCTCCTCCTCCCCCCCCCCCAAAAAGCCCCCCAACCCCACCCCCCCCCCCCCCCCTCCCCATTCTCCATAGTAAAGCTCGCTCACTCAAGAAATTCCGTGGCAAGGCGCCAGTCTCTTTTCCCGGTTCTTCTCTTCGCAATTCAGATAGTATTCATCATTGTCTTCTGGGGTTGGCGGTGTCGTTAAGGATTGTGCTGACGCTGTCCAAGGGTGTGTGAAATCACTACAAGGATAATCGCCTCGCGTGTCGGTGCGTCCAGGTTACCGGGTAACTGACTTAGCTATCCGAAATACGATCCTGATGATCTAGACTAATTTGGCATCCTTTTCAAGGGAGACGTATGCGAGGGGCTCTCCCATGGACCCGCAATCTTCACCTCAGCATCATCGCCGGAAACATGTGGAAACTCCTTCTCGCTATCCGTTGGATCGCATTTAAGATGGGTCTCAATCTGCTGGCCGAATTGGCGAAGGGCGAGCCGCTTGTTGGCTATCACCATTCGGGCGATTCATGAGAGCAACGACACGTTCTATTTCAGAGCCCAAGTGTTTGATCATTTTTCTGTCTAAACTTGGGTTGAATGCCTTCATCTGGAGCAACGCCGAGACAACCATCTCCGCACTGCAATCGATGAGGCGCCCCAGATCGGAAGCTGGATCCTGGCTTTTGCTTTCCAACACTTCCTCAGTCGCCAGGGCAATCGTCATCTTGACCGTTTGCAATTGCGCTAGATAGGCGCTTACATGAAAGCGACCGAGGCTTTCCAAATTCAGTACCTTCTTATTGTTGTACAATTGCGATATCGTAGCAGCATCTGGCGCACCAATGAGACGTAAGGCCATCTCGGTCAGCTCGTCTGACTCCGCACATCTCTTGTAGTGAGTGCCCCAATGATATGCAGCGTAGGAGAAGAAGGGGCGCTGCTGTGTACGGTCGATGTACTCTCGATCACAGAGATTGTCACCGTCAGGGCGCCCTCGTCCATAATTCGAAGTCTGGTATTGAAAAGATTCAAAAGTAAGGTATTTCAGACAGGTCTTAGCTATGGTATAGTCGAATGGCTTTACTTCGTCAAGCCTAGCGGAGAGAAACTCGTGGATTGTCGCATGAGCCAAGGAAAGGAGCCCATCTTCGTCCATAACAAGCAGACCGCAGCACATTTCAATCATGTCATCTTCATGGATGAATGCCTCGGGGTTTATACTTTGTGTGCTCTCTTCAACGGCGAGCGCTTCCTGGAGAGCGTCAGCCGTCAATGGCTCCATTTGCTTGACTAGCCAGCATAAGACGTTGACGGCCACGGCGGACTCTCGAGCTTTGATCCGCTCTAACGTGGCGGCATAGAAGTCGTCCAGCTTGTCAGAGACGCCTTCTAGAAGCCTTCTCATCTCTGCAAGGGTCCGTGGTCTCAGCAGCATGTCGAGTTGTAGTGACACCAAGATGAACATTCCGTCCGCAATGCTGACGAGCTTCCCCACGGTTTCATCTACGAAGTCATTCCAACCGGGAGATTTCCGCACCCGACGGGATGCTGTTGCAGCTTTGCCCATTCGGGCCCTGATATAGGTGGCGAGGTCTTCGTTATGTGCTGATAGCGTGCAGTGCAACGTGCTTTCTTCGAGGAGGGCGCTGTCCAGAGATTGGGCTCGGCTAGTGAAGAAAAATTTGGCGTTGTTCTTCAGGCTCTCAACAACCTCCATAAGGTCGTCTTTAGCATTCGCCTCGAGCTCGTCAAGGGCATCGACTAGTAGCCACGTCGCAGAAAATTGATCCAGAACATTGTGAAGCATCTCAGCACTCTGGATGATGTAGGTCAGCACAACTTTACCAAGATCGCAGCGTTGACTTTGATACAAGTCGTGAGAGTCTTCTTCTTTCTCGGAAGCTTTCCATGGGTAATGACATCTTATATTTCTCGGATTCTCGTCCAAAAACAATCTTCAATGGAATATATACATACCTCGCTCAGGTTCGGCCTGCTACTTTGTCGGCGGTGGTCCTGACAAAGGCTCAGGATCTCTTCAGGAATGTATTCAAGCTGCAGCAAAAGCTGGTGGAGAAGGCTTGTGACGATCGCGACGGCAGACTGTGCTTCCGCAACTCTCGAGTAGTCACAATAGAAGTATGCAACGCCCTCGTCATGACGCTTCTCACTCACTAGTCGATCAACTACACAAGATCTGCAATTTTGGGTCAGGGTAGTCAGAGATAAGGATTATGGGTGCCACATACAGCAAAACAGATTTACCTACCCCAGGCTTACCCTGGCCCCAAAATATCGGTGCAACGCCATTATGCCATTGCGAATAGGCAAGGTCATCAAAGATCCACTGGCCCGTCTGAGCCAATCGAGCGTTTCTCATAGTCTGGTGTTTTGTACTGGGGCTGTTTAGGTTCAGCCAATCTAAGATCTGCGTTTCTGCCTCGGCATGCGCTCTGACTTCAAGCCGCTTAAGGATCTTGTGAATCTCGTCCGTTGTCCGAGGCAGGGATGAAATTGCATCCAACAATGTTCTCACATCTTCAGCTTGCTGCTCTGTGTTTGCATGTCTCAAAGTGAGATCTTTGAGGGTCTGGCAAACATCATCCGAGGTCTGGAAGAACGTTTCGAAATTAGTATGGCCTCAAAAGAAATGGTTCGGAGGTTAGAGAGGACGTCGTGAGACGATTGAACTCGAGGATAGTCGGTTTGATCCCCTAGACTATATAGAAAGGGATCGAAATCTTCGATGCCAACGCACCTGCAGGAGCAATTCGCAGCCATCAAGGGTAAGTGCAAATTGGAAGGTCTGAGTATAGCTTCGTATTTCAATTGATATCCTGTTCGTCTCTTCTGCCTTGAATGGCCACCGGAGCGCTCTCACGATCTTACGCCTTTTCGAACCTTCAAGTTCCCTCCTCAGAGCTTCAATGAGATCCTTGAGTCTGACTTCACAGGAGACGCTCGCTGAATACAGCGTCGATGTAGTGCCGAATGCCTGAGACAGTTTCGTTTTATCGCGTTCCAGAAATTCTCTGAGCTTGCTCAGGACCTCATTGAGTCGTTGCATATCTCCAAGCATCTGTTCTACATGGGTTTGAAAAACAGAAACCCCTTTCCAGTAGTTTTGCAAGGTCTCAGTCACTTGTATGACAAGGGAAGCAACCCCGACAACGGTCCCAAGGATGGAGACTGGATCAGCCATGGTTGATTGAAGAAATCAAAATAGCATTTCGAACAACTTCTGACGGCTACCCGAACAATCCAGTCGCTTCTGGAATGGCCAGCGATTTCATGGAAGTCCTAATTGCCAGTATGGCAGAGTCCTGGCTTAACATTAGAATGATGGAGATATGGCTAACGGCAAGCCGTGGCTCTTTTGAGCAAGGTATCGGATCATGATTAACTATGCAAGTCTACGGCAATACGGTACACTTCAATAAATATCTTAGCGCGATACGACAGGAAGACAGTTCAATCGGAGCGATGCATGAGCACTATTGCTCAGAATAATGTATAAAGTTCCAAGCCTGGCCTGCTGCCTTGATCGAAGCGGTCTGAGCGGATAATAGTTAATCCAGAACGCGTCAATTGGCTCTTTTGGGGCGCGCTTCCCACTTTTTTCCTTTCTCAGGCAAGCATCAGATCATTCGCTCCACGGATCGCTCCTACAATTTGACTCTGCCTCTTTTGAAGTGAGTCCGCGGGTGATTCGCTTCTCGTTACAATGGTCTATATCAGAGCGAAGAAGCTTCCAGGCTTGAAGGAATACAAATATGCTGGGGTTGACCACTCCCTCACATCACGCTATGTCCTTAAGCCCTTCTACAACAATGTGGCGATCAAATGCTTCCCCATGTCCATGGCGTGAGTGTAAGCATCTGTGCAATATCAAGTTGCAGTCAGGCTAATTATGGTAGGCCCAATGCCGTACGTATTGCAACACAACCAAGCACGTTTGGAGAAAACAGCTCACGGAAGTCTGCAGATCACCCTCTCTGGCTTCAGCTTCGTCGTCATCAATTTCCTCACCCTTTTATGGTACAACCCGACCCTCGATCAAGATATGCCGAGATGGGTCTACGCATCATGGGCGATCGGCTTGTTTCTGTATCAAACGTTCGATGCAGTTGACGGGACTCAAGCGTACGTTGGAAGGACAGAATCGTGGAAGGCCAGGATCTATGCTGATCGTGCCTGTGCAGGCGGAGAACACACCAGAGTGGTCCATTAGGAGAGCTATTCGACCATGGTACATCAGCAGTCTTTCATGACGCAGTCTCAGCTGGCTGATGGGATTGATAGGGGTTGACGCATGCAACACCGTCTTGGAGGTCTTGCTCTTCGCAGCTGCCATGAATCTCGGTCAAAGCTGGTATACTGTGCTCACTCTCTTCGGCTGTGAGCCCCTTCTTACCTCCCGACTCAGGCCCGACTGACTTGAGTAGCAACATTCACCTTTTACATTCAGACATGGGACGAGTACTATACGCAAACACTCACGCTTGGCGTAGTGTCTGGCCCGGTCGAAGGCATTCTGACCCTATGCATTGTCTATGCCGTGACCGCATACATCGGTGGCGGTAGCTTCTGGCAACGATCGATGCTGGAGAGTTTGGGGGTTGAGGAGCATTCATTGATACCGAACTACCTCTACAATCTTTCTTGGAACGAGTGGTGGATCGTATATGGCGGTGTGGTTTTGGTGTTCAACACGCTATCAAGGTACGCCCTGACCAAATTCTGGTCTCGCTGTAGCGCTTGATCGCTTACAGTCACCTACAGCATCCAGCACGTCCTCAATGTCCGCCGAGAGCAAAAGAAGTCTCTCGACGCGCCTTTGTACGGGCTCGTCCCCTACCTCGTCACCTGGATCTTCGTTCCTGCGTACCTTTTCCTGCAGCCCGTCATACTGAACCACCACCTGATCCCATTTGTCTTCTACGTCGGCCTCATCAATGCCTACGCCGTTGGCCAGATCATCATCAAGCATCTCACCAAGGATAGTAAGTTTCCCATGTACAACGTTCTTACCATTCCGCTCGCGCTAGCCGTTGTGGACTCGACAGGTCCGATGCTGGGCCTGTGGCCAAGTGCCCTAGGGTACTCAACATATCAGATTGCATTCCTGTTCTCCTGCCTTGGACTGGGCGTCGGTGTGTACGGAAGCTTCGTGGTAAGTACGACCAAATCGCAGCTTCTGCACCCTACGGCAGGATGTACCGCAAGTTGTGCAGGCAAGGCTGACAGTAAAATGAATCTAGTACGATATCATCACGACCATCTGCGACTATCTCGACATATGGTGTCTGACCATCAAGTACCCCTACAATGCGGCGGACGAGCAGAAGAAGCTGAAGTGAGAATGGGGTCATGATTTTGGCATCAATGAGCCGCAGGAAGCAGATTTGGCTCAGCAATCGATCAAAAAACATTTACCCTTTCCTCGTCTGCTATTTTGAGATACCCTTAGTTCTAGCGATCCCTCTCTTTTTTACGATAGCTGGACAGTGATAGACTCAGATACATGTGACGTCCAGGACCTCCATACTAAATTATACCGTAATACCACATGTCTGTCACCAGTGAAAACAAGATCCTTCCAAGCGCACGCACGGGCCCATTGTGTGTATGAGAACCACGCTTATTTCCTCCGTGGTGACATCGAGGGACCCTTGCCATCTCGCACTGTGATGGGTGGTTTCGTTCGTGAAAAGGGGAGGGAATTCGATTTTCTGCGTCGGCTAAACCACGGCAAAGAAAAAGCAAACGAGCAACTGACGCGATCCAGCATCAATTCTTTTTGTGGTCTATTAAATAGAATAAGGAATTCTGGCAGATATGTCGCATCCGAACTGGTGTAGTGGTTAACATCGTCCGCTTTCATGATTCTCCCACATTATTGTGAATGGTTCCGGACAGCCCGGGGTTCGATTCCCCGGTTCGGAATTTTTGAACCCTCTATCGTTTTTTTCTTTGGAAGAAGTTTGCTTGGGATCGACAATACCGTACAGTCTCCCCATCTGGCAGAGCAATGACAATTTGCGGAGGGGACTTCTTAGGATGAGAGTCAGGATATGGGATATAATTGTTCGCGAGGGGAAAGGGGGTTTTGAGAGAAAGGAGGGGGGGTGCTGGCGTCATCGTGTGCGGCTTTACCCATGAATATTAACATCAAGGCGTCGGCCCTGCATAGGATTTTGAGATGTAGTCGCGCAATTCTTTGGCATAAGTGAGGTCGGAAATGAGGGACTAGGATGGGCGTTACGAGTGCCTGTGGTTGAGGTGGGCGGTGCACTCCGTTGGGGTTACTGCTGGGGCGATTACGAGTCTAGAGGTATGAAATTGTGTGGTAAAAGGGGACTTGGTCATTCCAAACGCAACATATTCGATTCAGCAATCTGGGTTTTCAAAGGAGTGTATATGTACCGCCGCGTTACTAGATCCTCATACGCGTTTCACTTTCTTTCCCCGTACTGTATTAGGGGGAAATGCAAAAGGAGTGTGATATATATAGCCGGAGAACAAGAGCTAGACAAGGAAACAACGTAACGAAACCCCTTGCCTTATTCCACCCTCACGTCAAATCATTTCCATCGCCGTTGCTGATCCCATATGATCAATTAAGGCTGACCAACAGCCGCACCAGGGAACTGTTTGGCGAAGTCGTCGTCGTAGTTCGCTAGAGGATGATAATCACATCAGCACTTCCATTCTCCGATCATCCACATGCACGCACCCCTAATGGACGAAGGGGGTTGCCGAGTCAAACTCACCAATTTTAGCGCAACTCGGATCAACATAGGGGCCGATCTTCGACTGCAGCAAGCTCAACGCTCCACCAAGCGCACTCCCAAGGGCCTCGCTTCGCAGGAAGTCCGGCACGAGCGCTAAGCTCAGCTGGTAGAAGAAGCAGACGAACTTGGTCGGGTTGGTCAGGTCGGACGTGTGGTAAGCCCCACCCGTGATGTCGCCGAGGTCGACGCCCGTGAAGCTGTTGACTGTGCCCGTGTTGCCGCCCACGGAGACGGCTTCGGGCACGACGGCGGCGATCTTGAGGAGGTCTTGCGCGAAGTTGGCGGGGCTGTAATCGTTGACGGCGCCGAGGGGGCGGCGGTACCTACGGTTTGTAAGGTCAGCGGTTTGCGGTCTGTGCCCACAGCGAATGGGGGGCGAGGAAGAGGGGCGGTACCAATCGTCGGGGATGCGCTCATAGCCGGGAGTCCAGGACAAGGTGCCGTCGGCTGCTTCGGTGATTGCGAAGAAGGACTTGAGGGTCTCCTTGTCCAAGATCCCATTCGGGTACTCGGCGGAGTGGTTGGACATCAAGGCCGCTGTTCTTGATGAGTAATGATCGTTGGTTTCAATAGGCCAGGGATTGATTTACGAATGAATGTGTGGGCAGCATTGGAGACTGCTACGCCTGCGAACGGTGGCCAGAAGAAGTACGGGTTCGTGTCCAAGGAGTTGTCGAAGGTGTATTTACGATGTGTTGTGCTAAGAGTTGTTTAGCGTTAAGGCAGGGAGCAGATCCGAGAGACAGCGATCTTACAGCGTGTCAAGATCATAGTTCGGGACAGCGGCATTACGTTGCAGGTTGTACAACGCTTCGAACCTTTCGACCTTGAGACTCTGTATGATTTGAATAAGCAAAGTGTCTGGCAGTATCAGTATAATCTGGCACTCACCGTGACATCTCCGTTATACAGGTAGTAGTCTGGAGTGCAAATCAATGGGGGAACTGATATCCAAACCTCTTCAACATCGTCAGGGGGTATTTACCACCACGTGCAACGCTCGCATCGCCTTCATACTTATTGTGGCTGCCAGACAGACCATCACCAGCCCCAAGGATAGGTGAAGTCAAAGTCTGCGGCTGTTTGCCTCCGATGCTCCATGAATCGTCACTGGGGTTGTGTCAGCGTCTAGTCTACATGCTCATGTAAAGGTACTGGGTCACGCACACAACATCTCCGTCGACAAGTGTGGCATACACGCTCAAGGGAATCCCAAAATTCAGAGCAAGGCCTTCTTTGCGTCAGAATCGCATGAGTGATCGTAGAGCGGTAAGACTTACCGTATACCTCCTCGGTAGCAGTGGCGGCGGTCTCAAGGGGCACTACGCCGCTGTGTGGAAAGTAGCCATGGTTGGCAAGGGCGTTGAGGCCAGGGCAAGGACCACGAATGTCGTTGGGGCCAGGAGCCACCCAAGCGTGGTCCCCGGTGACGTCGATCAATTGGTCCTCATTGAAAGTCGTGAATGGAATACCGCCTGGCCCACTCTGCCTCTTTTCAAGTTGTTCGTTTGTTTTCGGCGCATCTCGCTCCTTGAGATGTTGGGCCACGAACTCGGGGTCCTCAAGAGCTCGCGCTGCATAAGGACAGAGGGCAAAGGCTTTAGTCGAAAGGGTGAAACCGAGGAAAGCAGATGTGAACTTCATGATTGCAGAGGATGAGGTAGCTAAGAAGTTGTTGAGCTCAAAGACGTTTTGCAAGTTCTTGGAATTGGCGGTTCTTATACACTTGGTCCACTGCCTGCAGATCACGGCGGTCTCATCACGATGACGACCCCTTCACATCCTAGATCACGCCATTCTCTCGTGAAGGTGAATTGTTTGATACCACGGGACAGCCATTCGGGAGATATGGCTGAAGGGTACCAGGCTAGATAGTACTTAGCAACTCCGAGATGATCCTGTCGTCCGGTTCAAGATAGAGAATCACCAGTATTTGTCACGGCTGCTAAGAACGAGGGGCCGGTTCAGCGTTGTAATATCGAGCGTCAGTGTCGGCAACAACAAGCATCCTTGACCACGAGAAGGTTTATGTCCAATGGAGAAAGTTAGATTACGAAGCTGTGTAGGATCATGAGCTCCCCCGCAGCCATACGAGGCGGCCACTTTGATGCAGAAGGGCTGCAGTCTGCAGTCTTCATGAATCCACATCAGGGAGCCGATGATCAAGCCCCGTATGTATGAATACCTTCTGCTCGGAACGGCGCGCTCTGGACCGTGGATAGCAACTTCCCGTTCTGGGAAACTTTGCTCAATCAGTTCTGTCTTGGCTAAAAGCCTGGGGTAGATCCTCGATCCATTCTACTATGGATGCCGCGCATCCAATATTCTTGCCTTTCTCGGACGTTACTTGCATTGGTAGCTGATGCAAATTCAAAGTAGTATGGCGTGCTCCCAACGCTAAACTTAATTAGAATCACTAGCTCGAAAGATGGCATGACAGACATGGTTGTAGAAGTCAATCCATGACCAAAAAGAATGAGGCATAAACTCGAAGATCATAGTAGAAAATAGCAGATGGAAAGATAGAAAGGTAGCATTACACCCGTCAACTTTGCTAATGCACCTACCTGGCACACCATACACTATCACACGGCTCATGGAGGAACACCCTCGTAATGGCGTGGGATCAAGAACCCGGATCGCTCGATTTTCTTTGTAGCATTTGACTGATGCTGACAAGGTTCAGATATGCCGTCCAAAAGGATGGGCATCTGCCTTTCAGAAATACCTGAAATGGAGTGACTATCGCCGCTACCCAGGGATTTCACCCCAACATCCATGGAAGAAGACCGTCTGCACCTGGCTTGATGCCACACCAAGGCGCGATTACTGTCTGTACACCATCAGCTCAAAACTTGAGCACGCTATCGTGATCCCAAAGGCGCCATCTTTCATTTTCCGACCACCTGACCAAGACTTGAGCCTGCGCTGTCTCCTGGGTGTTCCACGTGAGACCCAGGAATGGAGCTCCAGAGTCCACACCTTTCCGATCTGCTTAGCCATTCCACAGATGTCGAGGTGCAGAAGAGCCATCGACCAATCGACGAGCAAACAACACAGGTATTCCAAGGTGATGTTCCGCGTTACCAGGACTTCAGGCCCCCAGAATATGATTTACTCGAGGCTTACTTTCTCAAAGTGGGATCCCCACGGATTCTAGGACCCTTGATCACACCGTCCAAAATAATCAGGTCGTACTTCCGTATGAGATCTAGCTTTGCAAGGATATCAATGACAGAAAGCAGAAAGTGTTTGCTAAATCTAGCGCCTGAAGGCCCGCCCTTGCGCTCATTTTCAGGAGACTTGCGAGAAGTTTCGAAGGAATGAGACTAAGAACAGAGTAATTGAACAGAAAGATAACAATGCTGCAGGACGAAAAAAGTCTGATGGGACTGGCTCTTGTTCTGAGGTGTGGAGGATCACAGCCAGGGTCTTTTCAACATCGGTCCAAGAGTCTCGAAAAGAAATGTTATGTAGCCAGGTAATTGACTTAGTGACTTTCTATCAGGCGAAAAGAAACGAAGGGTTCAACAACTTGCCGCTGACATCGTATCTGCGGATCCAATGTCTGTTGGGGGCAACTGGACCTCCCGTCTGGTACACCCGCTCGTGCTGTTCACAAGCTACACGATAGGACGGCCGGCATTCGAAAGTGACAGATATAGTCAGAGCTGTCATTCGCTATCCACTGGCACTTAGTGACGGTTGATAATGTCGGAAATTCAACCCTCAGAGACACCATACTCACAACATTCACAACGCCAAAATCTCAACACAATCACACTCAAGTGTTGAGACGGGTATGAGAAACGATAATCAAGGTGTTATGGAAAGGGTATGTGGGGGCTGTCCCTCCTACTTCTCTTCTTCTCTTCATACTTCATATTGTATTTAGAACCCCGCCACTAATTTCCCCATCTTTGCAACCGTGTTGATATATCCAATTTCAATGAGAACCACGATTGTTGGTGAACTTCCGAGTTTTGGATTTCTGACATATTACTGCTGAGCTGTGCATATCTGAAGCATGACTGGTGTAAACGTCATGAGAAGTCGGGCGAGGAGGATTTCGGGCTAGTCGCAATCGAGCTAGCCTCAGCTGCAAATATCTACGCCAAAACAGAATTCCTGAATTGTTAGACCAGCTGCTATTAAATCGCCGAAGCGACCAACGTTTGGGTAATATCCTCAAGAATCATTGATAAATGTTACTATCTCCTGCCGAGATTCCCAGTCCACGGCAACCAATTTTGATAAACTAGGGACAAGCTCGCGAATAGAGAAGACATAGGCGAGGCCAGATAACGCTGGGGCTGCCGGTAAAGGGGTCAAAGGCGATTGGGTTGAGAGATCGCTGGCCATGATGATGGTGATGATAGCTTGTTAGTGGGAAGGATCGTAAAGCATTTGCTGATTGTTCGTTGCTGTAATGGGCCAGCCAGAAAAATTTATATGTGTGTTTTCGACGTCGCTCGTTCTATCTATGACTCAATCCCTCCAACGACTTCTATATGGTGCTGCATACATGGATATACTTACGCAGCTCTCCCTCGAGGCAACCCAATCATCGGTTGGGCCGTGCTGTGGACAGCCATCAATAATGAGCCGTTCATGATGCGGTGCCATTTTCCGCAGGTTTCGGCTTTTCCAATGCGCCCCTCACGCCGCCTTTCCCACCTACCTCTCTCGCCGTTATCTGCACCCCCATGTCTGCCGCAATGTTGACCGTCACCTCGACTTTGCCGCCCTTCTTCACCTCCCTGACCGCAATCTCCGCCAGCGATTTGCCTACTTTCCAAATCTTCTTCCGGATCTCTTCGGGCTCGTCCTCTGAGTCATCGTCATCGAGGTCGCTGTCATCATCGTCGTCGTCGTCTTTCTTCGCGGCACCGTTCGTCTTCGGCTTTGGCTCTGGCGTAGTCACTTCTATCTCCCGCTGCGCTTCACACAGCTTCACGAGTACATCACCGCCGCCCTTTGGCGCATTCATCACAATTGCTCTCCGGCATGGGACGGCAGTATCTTTGGTCACGAGTTGAGTGAAGACGCCGCGCTTGACGTCTTCGCTGACGGTCATGATGCCAATGGCGTTGGCGAGGTGAGGGGTGACGGTTACCGCAGGGTGAGTCGACTGTTCGATGTCTTCGCGGTCGTATTCCGAGATGAGGGATGCTTGGATGGCAGCCCCGCGGGCTGATAGGGAAGATGGGTCGACGGCGGTGGGAAGAGTTGAGGGTGAAAGAATGCGTGTTTCGGGTGGGAAGAGGGATTGGAGGAAGGATGAGATACGTGGGGTGTGTGATGTGCCGCCAGAAAGGATCACCTGGCAGACATCTTAGCACAGAGCAGAAATTGGTCTGCAGAAAAGGGAGAGTGGGCATACCTCGTCGACGTCCAAGATATCAAGGTCGGCGCTCTGAATAGTCTCCTTGATGAGGTTGACGAAGCTATTGAAGACCTTGCCAGCTAATAATTCGTATCTTGTTCGATTGATCGTCGAGGCAAAGTCGACACCATCAGCCAAGCTCTCCACGCTCAACGCTGCATTGCCGCCCAAGCTCAGAGCCTTCTTGGTTGCTTCGGCTTCCAACTTCAGCTTGGCCAGACTTCGCGGGTTTTGCCGAGGGTCGGTCCTGTGCTTTTTCATAAACTCCTTTGAGAAGTGATCGATCAGAACCTGATCCAATTGCGCGCCGGCTGTCTCGTAATCGTGTTTTGTAGATAATATGCTGTAAATGCCTCCTCGAGAAGCAATGACGGCCACATCCGACCTGGTCCCACCCAAGTCTGCTACGACAATGATCTTGTCCTTGAGCTCAGCTTCGGGCCGGGCGTCATAGGCCAGTATTGCTGCGGTAGGCTCCGAGACCATTTGTAGCACCTCGATGCTAGCATCTTTTGCAGCTTTGCTCAGCGCTCCTTTCTGCTCGTCACTGAAGTTGTTGGGAACGGTGATGACTGCAGCATTGACCCTCCTTCCAAGATAGTCTGAAGCTGAGGCAGCAAGCCTTCGAATGTGCCTTGTAGCTATTTCGGACACGGTAACGGTGTTGGGGCTCTCCGACTCTGTGTCTTGTATCGAAAAAGCCACTGTGGAATCATGTTTTTGCGGATGGGCAGAAGCCTGACATGGCGTGGGGTCTATGGCAGAGAAGTCTTTGCCTAGATAGTCTCGAAAGTAGGCGATTGTGTTCTTGCTGTTGCGGACGAGCTGGCTCTTGGCTTGTGTGCCATGGTACTCTTCCCCCTCGACGTAAGCTAGAATGGATGGGATATTGCGGTCGCCTTCTTCGTTGGCAATGACCTCAGCCTTGCCCTCCTGATAGATCTCTTTAGCATGCCGAGGCGTATGTATCACGTTGCTCTCCAACTTACCGACGTAGTATATGCGATTGAGCTGTTGGAGTTTCCAAATGAGATGCCAATAGCAACAGTCTCGGGCTGAATGTCCTCGATTTCTTCTTGAGACGCCATAATGCTTAGCAATAAAGGGATTGGAAAGTGTCGCAAGAGCTAAGGATTCATTGCAAGTGGGTTCTCATTGACAGCAGGAATGAAGCCAGAACATGGTTTTCCCCAGTGCGAGACTCGAACTTCACTTTCCTGGTGTTCGATATTTTTATTTTTGACACTAGTTCCGGCTAGATCCGACGATTATCATAAACGAGATCTTGGGACATCAAAGACCGTTTTATCCTTGCACTTCCTCAGCTTTTGCAAGCAGGAGGACCATGGAACCCTGGCTACTGATATGACAGCTACAGCTGTTGTGCTACCTGGGGAGATTCTCCCTTCTTCCATTCTGCCAATTCCCTCAAACCCCAAATATGCGCTTAAGCTTGGTCCCGGCCTTCGTCATGCTCCTCCCGCAACTGTAACATCTACCCTTGCCGGTTCATTGGGAATCGATAGCAAGAAACATGCAATCTGGGTGGAGCACAGCAGTGGCAGGGTCTGTCGCCTCCAACCTCCATCACTACACACAATATCTAACCAAGCTTCGGAACCTCACAGTATATCCCCCAACCCAACGACCTCATCCTCGCCACCGTCCATCACTCCTCCAATGAAGTCTTTCAATGCTCCATCACCCCACACACCACCTTCGCCCAGCTTCCCCAACTCGCTTTCGAAGGCGCCACCAAAAAGACTCGCCCGCAGCTCTCCTATGGCAGCCTTGTCTACGCCCGTATCGCATCGGCCGGCAAATTTACTGACCCGGAAATCGTGTGCTACAACCATTCTACAGGTAAATCGGAAGGATTGGGAGAGTTGAAGGGGGGAATGGTGTTTGAGATCAGCTTGGGCATGGCGCGGCGGTTGTTGATGGCCAAGAGCAAGGAAGAAGGGGGTCTGGTGGTTCTAGAGGAAATTGCGGACCAAGTGGCTTTTGAGGTGGCGGTGGGCAGGAACGGGAAAGTTTGGGTAAAGAGTGGAGGGGTGAGGGAAACTTTGTTGGTGGGGAGGGCGTTACAGGAGACAGACAGGGAGGGTTTGGGGGTGGAGGGGCAGAGGAAGCTGGTGAAAAAATTGCTGAGGGGTGGATGAAGCAACCTCGGCTGGACTTCTGTCAAGTCCGAGTTGTAACGGGCCTGCGCCTATGGATGCTGAAGGCTAGAGATTCCGGCCGATTTCTGGAAGACATACGGAACAGCCTTGCTCACTAACTTGGGACCCGACCCCGGAATCGCCCAATGCCTAGTGCCCATGTTTAAAAGAGGATTGCCTCTGGGCCCCAGTGCATACCATCGGGGGTGATTATAGCGTACAAGGCTTAGGCCAAGCGCAGGCATCTGATGAGCCACAACAGACGGCTGATGCGTTCATTCATATCTGTGTGTATGGGAAGTCGAACTTCGCATAGCGCATAAGGAACACGTGGAATCATAATTAACGAGAGGTCGACTTGTGGCGAGCTCATGGGGCACTGCTCGCCCTGCGCAAATTATTGTTTAGAGTCATCTATTCAGCAGCATCAAGTCAAAAAGACTCCCTTGCTTATAGTGAATGCTGAAAGCATACACAGCTTCCCCGTAGCGCAGTTCCATCTCAAGTCTCACCCTGAAAGCTTCAGCCTCAACCTGTGACACAGGCGACGAAGTTCACAGTTTCAGATCAAGACACGTTGCTTTGACAATGTTTATATTTTCCTGCTCTTCTTAGGAAAGATATCTACGGTATATCATTTGGAATTGAGACTGACAGCACCGACGTCATGCTCTAACGACAGAAGTATCCACAGAAAAATCATCGTGCCTTCGGTGGAGTCTTTGGCATCCACTTTTACCCCAGTCCCCAGATCCCAGCTTAGATCTTCGATGCAGCCATATGCAGGCCCAGTTTCGCAATTTCGCTTCTTCTTCCCCCTGATCATCCTTTGTCATCCGTCTGCGCATCAGATGATTGGCGCATATCTCCTAGTGGTAACGCAAACCAGGAAAGCGCAAGGCACGAGAAGCAGAATATCAAGATGCAATTTCTGACGAGGCATCCGCAGGGCCGCAACGTCGCCTGAGTGGCTGGTGGTGCCATAGCGCCCGTCGTGCCGCAGGTGCGAAATAACTGCAATTTCCTTTTCGCACACTTTGCCGCCAGACTTTGAGAGCAGAGTTCGGTCGCCCCTGCAGCAATTGGTCGGGAGCCGACAAGATTATTATCGCATAACACTCCTGCCCGTCGCTTGGCATTCGCTTCCGGCTGGCCAGGTGATGGTCGGAAAAGTGTCACTTTTGTATGGCGATGGCGACGAGGAGTGACCAGCGCAATCTCGTTGACGGTTGCCAGAGCGCACCGGTGGTCTTGGCCTCAAGGATAGCCCCAAATGGTTGGCTGGACTCTGGCTCTGGCCAGTCGTCTCGATTATCGTGTTGCAGAGATCCCGTGACAAGACTAACCGGATGCACCCCTGTCCAGATTGCATTTGTCGGTTTCATTTATGTATGAAGTTGCCCTTTGTTCTTTCTTGCGCCTCAACCCCTGCCACCCCAAAGGACGAAATCTTCCTTGCTTCCTTCACACAAGTTGACACGCTTCCTCGTTGTCCCTTACAATCCTTCATTCACCGACCTCTCCACGCTCATTCGCAATATCTGGCTCGAAGTCCAAATCACCTTCATTTGAAAGTCAACACACAACATCAGCAGGCGCTGTCTCAATCACTCTCTTCTCACTGTCGAATATCAAATATTCGTCGCATATAGCCTATCTTGCACCGGACAAGGAAAAGAGATAGCGCAGTCGCATCTAAGAACAAGAGAAGGAAGCTGTAGCCCAAGAACAAGCGATCAACGGGGAATAAGCATCTTCCATTGTCGAGCCGCAATAAGAGGGGAAAGGAACCTCAAGCTCTTGCTCCGCACAAGTAACCACCTCGCTCTGCGCGCACCCAGGGCAGCGTAACGCGCTCGCAAAATCACTCCCACCACAAATCGCAAAGTGATAGCGAAGCGCTCAGCTCACCGAAATGCATCCACACCAGCTCACCACCCTCCTCCTCACCTTGTCCGCCCTCTCCACCGCCGCCGTCACGAAAACCCGCACTGTGACTGAGTGCTCAACGTTAACACTCGTCCATCATGACGCATCTTCCACCTACTCGGACATCTCTACATTCTCCACCGCGGTCGCGATCCCTGAAACCTCCAGCAGCGCTCCCAACACCACCACCGCCTCCATCACACCGTCAATCACGCCCACTGTGACTCCTATCTCAGTCACCGTACCACTGAGCACCGCGCCTGTCTCAACCGGCAGCAGCCCCATCATCATTCCTAGCGGGGGAGCAGGAGGCGCTGCACCATCCTCGAACTTCACCCTCCCGGCAGGGACAGGCAAGGCGCCTTTCCCGACCGCGGGTGTAGTGACCTCGGGGGTGGGTGTCCCTACTGGCGGCGCATCATCAGCCACCGGCGTCCCAGTCAGCCCACCAAGCCAGGCTCCATCCAGCGGCGCGAGTACCTCGACCGTCAACTTCGCTGTGGGCAGCATACTGGCCTTAGGTGCCATGCTCTGGGGTCTCTGTTGATGCAGGAGCTACGCTTCGACCTTTCCCCGACCATCAAAACAGCACAACAGCCGTACATACAGCTCAACGTCATCTTCCGCACCTCAGTGGGAGACGGGGAAACCGCCTGACCAGGATGTCGGCTTTCGGCCCCGCGCCCTGAGTGTTAATTTTCATCATCGCCTAAAAGGCGCGCCATTCGCTTCACCCTTGATATCCCCGTTACAGCATTATCCAGTCTTTTAAAGCTCAATGTGTTTCTTCTACGGTTGAGCGTGCCTGTCGCTACATACCATATTCTTATTTCGGACACGAGTGAACTGAGAAAAACGAACAGCCTCCGCCATTATTAGCGAAGAGCGAGGAGTTGTAATTAGGTGATCTTTTAGTGGTAGTGAAACACTCTCAAAAACTGTGCCCAAAGTCTATGTTCGTTGCTGTGTCGTCGCTGTTTGCGAAAGGGCTGAAGTCCAATTATGATAGGGTGTGAGAATGAGATGTCGTTCCTGAAGAGGAGGATCCAAGCGTGTCTGCATTCCATTGAATTTTTTGCGTGCTCCTGATTATCTGAATGCCAAGAGATGGCTCACGCTACGGCTCATCTATTTCCCGGTGTGGATTTCCATGGAAGCTGACTGCAGTCCCTAATTGCAGAACACCAGAATTTTTGACCATGTACCACCGTATTCTTCTTGGTGGAGTGTCTACTTGTGGTGCAATTTCTCTATCGTCAATACGCACCAATATGAGCAGCTTACCCCGGGCTCAGGGCTCCCCGTTGCAGATACGGTGTTTTTGGCCTGGGTCAAATGTGAGTTATGCACACCTTTTGCATAACCCTGTATTACTTGAGGAACGCTGCCCAGCGTTCACTGCAAATGCGGAATTTTTTTTGGGCCTGCCGTAGTGGAAGTCAGGCACGGCCTCAAATAAACGGTTCTCTTGCTCAGCTCCCAGGTCCTGCACCTAAGACACGGGCTTGTCGCGATTGGGTGTACGAGTGCAAAGCGGCTTCTCTGGTGGTGGGGTGAGTGGTGAGATGAGTGGTGAAGTGAGATATGAGGTGAATAGTGAGCTGAATGGTGAGCCGAATGGTGGCTATTTGTCGACCTGCCGACAAAAGAATGGGCTTGTCGCTGATCGCGGTAACCCATGTTGAGATACATTCAGCGAGGTGATCATTTGCCTATGCTGTGGGTGAGACGGTACCTTGGCTGATGGTACCGCCCCTTGGGTAATTGCAGTGTCTCGTGGGGGGGGTGTGGCACCCTATTGGCAGCGAGGATCCATGGGTGACATGCAGCAAGTGTTTGCAAGGCTGGCCCCTGGACGCCTTTTTTGAGTCCGCCAACAAGGCTGAGACTTGCAAGACCATTCATCCTCCTTTCAGTGTTTCAATCATCAAGTTGAGTTGGAAGGATCCTAGCGTCGTACGCTGGAACGCGAATGTACGGCAAGCCGTCAGATGTCTGATGTATCAGCGATAGATCTGGGTCTTGGCTCGGAGCCTCTTGAGCAAGGCCAGGCAAGGGCTGGTAAAACCATTAAAGCCATGTCTGAGAATTCTACACAAAGAGGCCGATTGCTTCCTTATGTCGGAAAGGTAAGATCTACGATCAAGAAAGTATGGTCCTGGTCGAAAAGAGACAGCAACACTCCTGATAGCATTGGGGGGACGTCGGCCGGCGCTTTCGTCAGCCATGAATGTCTAGGATGTGAGGTTGTTCATGAAAGTGAAGGGGAGATACAAGCGGAGTACGTCTCTAACGCCCTTAGAAGTACGACTTACATTCTCACCATACTTGTGATTTCCCAGTATAATCCTCGTTCACGGGTTACAAGGTCATCGCAGAAGGACGTGGACGAAAAACGGTGTCTTCTGGCCAACGGATTTGCTTCCACGCCGTATTGATAACATCCGCGTGGTCACTTACGGCTACGATGCGACTGCGCTTCTACCCTTTGGATCGACTTCTTCAAACAACATTCATCATCATGCTAAGTCTTTGATAGAAGCAGTGTCTAGGCTGAGGAGGGATACTGAGATCCATCAGACTACTGTCGTACGTTAATTCTTTTCCATCAATCTCAGTCCTCCTTTAAGATTATAATCGTTATTTGCTGCAATCCACTGTCGCATTTACTTTCAGAAAAAACACGCTGCTTCTGTAAGGGGCACATTATCAATCAAACGATTGGAGTAGGAAGGATGCAATCATTTAGCACTACAGGGATTGTGCCTAAAGTCTTCTCGAAGACGGCTTCAATGCTGGGCGCGCCATGAGAGTGGAGGAATGGTTGAGCAAGGCCTTCCCCACCATTATCAATGAAGGGAACGTTACTAATGCAATGTGACATCATAACAGACACCGATCATATGGGTGACGCATTCTCTTGGCGGGCTTGTGTGTAAAGATGTAGGCCCAAATTGTGCAGAAGCTGTAGCCTATGCTGCCGTGCAGCTAACAAGCAACGAGCACGCAGGCACTTGAGTATTCCAAACAGCAATTCGGTCTACGAGAGACTCATCACAAAATCTTCGCGGCAACACAAGGCGTCGTTTTTCTAGGTACTCCGCATCGGGGAAGTAGTTACGCTGGACTGGCGGTGATTGCAGCCAGAGCGGCTAGTGCCATACTTCAAGATCCAAACATGCCTCTTCTTCGAGCTTTGAAGCCGGAGTCAGAGATACTCGATCGAATTTCCGAGGCGTTTGCTCGAATGCTGGCGTTTCGGGAACTCGATGTCCATTCATACTTTGAGGAATTACCGATGGGAAAATTTGGCAAGGTCCGTCTGACCTGCTTTCCTGCCCGAAGATTGAGATTAACCGGCCATCACGTTTTGAGGGATTCAACGAGCTAAAGCATTAAGCAGGTAGTCCCTGCTACTTCAGCGATCATTGGCAATGCACATGAACGACAGGATTCCATACACGCTGATCACCGTGACATGTGCAGATTCGAATATGCCAATGAAGCCTTCAGGAAGATCTGTGGATCGATACTTGAAATGGTCGATCATGCTCAAGAAGCATTATCGTGCGGCTTACTCCCCAAGGCCCGCTATCAAAGGATTGAGTCTGACGAGGATGCCTCGGAGCAAACCCTTGCCGTCTTTCACTTTGAATACTTAGCCACGAGAACAGGCATTTTCGTGGGACGAAACGATCTTTTGGAGCAGATGCGAGACAATCTACTGCCAAGCAACCCTGGTGCTCGGAAGGAAATAGTATATCTTTTGGGAATGGGTGGTGTGGGGAAGACCCAACTCGCGCTTGAATATGCGCAGCAAAATGTGACTTCTTATAAGGATATCTTTTGGGTTAGTATGGCAAATGAGGAAGCGGCAAGCTTGGGATTTCGATCTATCTATCAAAGGCTTCAAGCCAGCAAGCAGAGTAGGCATTGAGTGCCCCCAATTGATAGCTTGAACGTCAAGGACTAATAGTCCATGATAGTGACCGTAGCTCCAGCAACGGAAGATGGCTATATAACGCTAATGGTAAAGGTGTGGCTACAAAGCCAAAAGCACACTCATTGGTTACTCATTCTGGACAATCTCGATGATTTGGAGTCCTGGAATTACAAAGAATACATGCCCAGCGGCCCAAGCGGATCGATCGTGGTGACAAGCCGAAGGCTGGACCTGGAATGGTTTGAGAAACGAAATACCATTGCATGCATCAGGGTCCAGGAATTGCATGCAGATGAAGCATTGCAGCTATTGGTCAATGACTCGCGAGTCTCTGGATCGCTTCTCAAAGGTGGGTTGCTTCCATGCCTTGCTACTATGCCCACGGACGAAAGTCTAATCCATTCTCAATAGAGGAGGAGGAACGAGCTGCCAGATCGATATGCCAAACACTAGGCTATCTACCACTAGCACTTGGTCAGGCGTCTGCATACATGAATTACACGAAAGCTTCACTGCCAAAATATGAGACCTTCTTAGCGAACCAAGCGAAGAAGGCGATGAAGTTCAGCCCTCCGCAGGCTCTCTGGCCGTACAGCCGGACTGTAGTAACGACTTGGGAGCTTTCGATACCACAGTTGACAACCAACGCTCAAAGGCTTCTTGGTGTCTTCGCTTTCCTCCATCATCAACGAATATCTTTTCAACTTCTCCGCCAAGAACGTGGCGACTGCCACCCAGCTGAATCATCCTTCTTCCCGGGTAGATCTATGCCTCGTGTTGGTTGGCTTTTGGATTTGACTGCAGACGAGGACGAATTCGATCAAACGATGGCCAGACTTGATAGTCTCTCCCTCATCAAACTCTTAGAAAACGCCGAGATTTCTCTTCATCCCCTTGTCCACTTCTGGGCCGCCGCTCGCCTGGATAATCACCAGCAAATTGTGAGCAAAAGGGAAGCACTTATTCTCTTGTTACTTCAAACTTCTTACTCTTACGACAGCTTTCGAGAGTGGAACGTATGGTCAGGGCTAGCCGTACATTTCCGAGCTCTGATCGAGACCAAAGAGTTTGGATCAATGAGTGACGTCACGAAAGATTTTTCGCCGGACCAGAGTTCCGTACTTGCTTGGGTCTATAGCCAGCTCGGCTATTATACCCAATGTATAGTCCAGTACAATTTGGTATTCAGCGACTTTGAAAGGGATCTAGAGCTCAATCGCGAGGCCATCGCAAGGACTGTGAAAAGCATAGGTCGGGTAAGCTTTTGTCCCGAAAGTCGCACCGCTGCCCTGGATCACCTGGAACGGGCGTCTAAAATGGTTGGCAAATTATTTGGTACTTCCGATATCTTGACTTTGTCCATGAGAAGCAATGAAGGTCGCCTCTTGGAAGATAATGGGCGCTACGGTGCAGCACAGGAGTGCTACAAATCTATCCTCGAAATCTGCGGGCCTGTCCTTGGAGCTGACCATCCCCTTACCTTGTCTGTCAGCCAGGGCCTAGCAACAGTCCTCAAACACCAAGGCAAGCGCGAGGAGGCCCTCAAACTCTACGAGTGGACCATCGAAGCCCAGAAGCGTACATTCGGCGAAGCTCATCCCCTGACACTGGAGACAATCAATCGTGTCGCGGACCTCCTGCGTTCCTGGAACCGAGGCCCAGAAGCCTTCACATGGTACACGAACGCTCTCCATAGCAGCGAAACAGCGCTTGGAAACCAGCACCCGCGTTCCATCAAGCTCCGCAGCGGTCTGGCAAAGACCCACCGAATGCTCGGCGAGCTCGACCGAGCACTGGACCTGAGCCACCGCGTCCTGGCGGACCGCAGAAAGCTGTACTATCACGAACACGTCGACGTCATCGAGATCGAGAACGACATCGGCACCATCCTGTTCATGCAGGGACGGTATGATGACGCCCTGAAGCAATACGAGGAAGCTCTCGGCAAGCGCATGAAGATCCTGGGCGCCGAACATCCGTCGACGATGGACACGATCGAGTCGACGGGTCGGGTGTACGAGGCGAAGAGGGAATTCGGGCTTGCACATGAGCGGTATGCTCGAGCCCTGGAGGGGAGAGCGGCCCACAAGGATGGGAATCCGGCGCATGTGACGCGTCTGACTGGCGCGGTGGAACGTGTGGCAGCCGCCGTGAATAAAGATGGAACGACGACGACGACGACGAATTGATGAGAAAATCCATGGGGAAACAAATTGCAGTTTGGTGCAGATCTACCATGTAATCGCTGCTGAATCTCGGGAATCTCTGTTCTAAAGAACTCTGGGGAAGTATTTGACCTTTGGAAAATGTGTTTCTAAGCCTTTAAACAAAGGTAATTTGATTAATAGATGGGTATGCTACCAGTCTGTGACAGCAATGACATTCCGTACTCCGTCTGCAAAAGGGATATCGATTGTATGCCTTTTGTCAGTCATATTGGCAAGGAAAACGCGGTTGCATAGGATAATTCTTATAGATAAAGCTTGTTGAGATCTCACGCCCGATGTTCCTGCTCCAGCCATTGACGCGCTGCTCGGAAGAAAAATCACACATCGTCCAGCGTCCCATCTTACCAGCAGGGGTGTACAGATCTAGTGTAATATCGATAGGTCCGATTTGTTGGAGGAAGAGGATTGCTCGTGGGAATATTCAAGAATTTGGTTATAATGAATCATGATCCAATCTCCCCGCTCAGTCTACCGACTCAACACTCCTCCGTGAAATGAACAACGATTGCTGTTCCTCCGCAGAGATGTCTCGGTGCGACAGATCCATCTCCCGAGTGACGATAGAGCTCTGCGATCCAATACTTCTCCGCGACGTAGCAAGCGACGGCTGCTCCTCCGTAGAGATGGACCCGCGCGACTGATCCGTGTCCGTCTGAGTGGCAATCGAGCTCTCCTCGTCCTCCTCCACGGGTCTTCTTTCCACCAGCTCCACCAATCGATCTGCGTCTGTGTTTGCTCCACTCATAGCAGCAGCAGCAGCTACGCCACCAGTGCCCCCAGTCATATTCAAGCGAGCATGCTTGAGATATTCGGGGAGCGGATCGCGACCGAATCCGTCTCGATCCTTGTCTAAGATCTCAGTGCTCAGTTCCGCTGTGTGAGCGACACGGAGGATGGTGGAGAAGTTGTTGCTGTAGGAGGCACCGTTCAGGAGTAAGGCGATGATGCCTGCGATGGCGGCGAGGGTGGTGAAGAAGATCGATAGGCCGTATGCGATTAAAAGGGTGCGTCGATCGTAAGTGTAGATATTGTGGTATGTGGGGAGGGAGACATTGGTCAACCTTTGTGGAGCAAATGGGGAAGAGTAATTTGGTCTGATTGCAAGTTATTTCAGTAGATGTTTTGTGTCGAAGGACTGGCAGAGACATACTGGAGTTCAGGCTTGGTAAGTAAGCTAATAGTGAAGTTCTGGAATAAACGCTCTAGGGTCGGTTTGAGATCGGCGTTGGTGTCGGATGGATTTGAATTGATTAGACCTGGATAAGCCCATCCTGTGCTGTTTGAAATAACAGCCTGCAGGTCATCATCATCGGTCGATTCCCATTCTTGGAGGAAGCTAAGCTCTATTGTCGTCGCAAGGATTGTTCTCATGATTGACGTGTTCCTGTCCACGAAATCGCCTTGATTTTGTATAGACCCGAGCACGAGCTGATTGAATGCAGCCATGATTCCTTGGTATGAAAGCTGACGTATGCTATCCAAGTCGAAGACACAGGGTCCCAACCCGGGATTCTCATATCCACGTTGTGCTAAGAATGAGGAGCAGTTTGCCGGCTGTGGGAGGTCAAGAGAGGAATCGAAAGGGTCAATGATTCGAGGACCCTGAAATTTGCCAGTACCATTGATTCGAGGACCCTGAAAGTAGCCAGTACTATTGATTCTCGTAGAGTTACCCGTCGTGTTGGAGGATATATTGATATCATGTGCGCCACTCGAATAGTTGAAGTCTACCGAATAAGACGTATTGACAAGGTCGCATCGAAGAAGCGTTGAATTTACGTAGAATTGAGCCGCCGTAACTTCGCTACAATTGGTACCCGGGTCCGTAATTTCATGCATCTTCCGGAAATCACAGCCCAAATCTGGATATACCGGTTTTTCATGAAACTCGAAACGTTGCGCTTCTGGGAATATTGCAATGAAAAATGACGCAGAGCCATTTGTTGGTAAGAAAGAAGTTTGAGGGCCTAATATGGGAGGATCAGAAGTATCATTCAAAAAGAATGGTAGATTGGCATCGACAGGGTGTAAGTCAATTTGCCGGAAACCGTCGCTAGGAACGCCATCAAGGGACTCGCCACCGTATGACCAAGGTACCCAGGATAAGAACAGATATGGTTGACCAATGGATAAATTGTAGGAATTCCAGATATTTATCCACGTCTTATCTCGCTCCGTCTTCACGACATCCTGGCATTGTAGAGCGGGGCCCCAAAAGTCAAGACTCCATGTCGCATTCGATGCCGGAGCGGAAACAGGAAGGATCTGGCCAAGTCCCATGACAGCCAAGGCGACGTGCTGCACAGACTGGCTGGGTCCATTCCAGACCCATACAGATGTTTCGTTATCACCACTCAGAGCATGTAGTGGTGCAGCGTAGTTTAAAGCGGCAAAATCGAATTGCGGGACTTGAAGCATTGAGGAAAGGACCTCGTGCGCATTCTCCACTGAAAGAGTTGCAGGTGGGAAAATTGTTGCAATCGGGATACACCTGTACTCAATGACAGGTTTATGAGTTAAACTTTTCAATGAGCAGTAATATGGAGAGGCATACCAAAAGACAAGAGCTATGCATACGAGGAAAGGATACCTCCACCCGAGCTTCAGGTTAAACAAGTTCAATATATTCTGGATGCCAGAATATGCCCAATCTAATTCCGTGATGGTGGGTCTCTGCTTCGCATCCTTGAGGCTTCTCCAAAAGAATTGGACGTATATCGCAGATAGGGCAATAGAGAGGAACATTTTGACCAGGAAGGCTAGTGCTATTCCCACAGAAGTGTTGAATTGCTGTTCAGGCAATTGCTTCCCCGCGAAAGCATAGAATCCTGTAGGTACAGACTTGCCATCGAGCTCGGCGTAGAAGACATGATGCCCTAAGACAAGCAGAATTCCAATAAGAAGCGCGAGTATCATAGTCGTTGGTGCTAGCCAATGTACGGCTTTGAGATGAGACATTTTGATGTAAAGAGGAAAAGGTGGTTCAGAAGCTTCGTAGTAGTCCAAACCGATAAGAGTCAATCATTAAATTTTTTCGGGTACGTGGAGTGGAAAGGCTTTTTTCAGCTCTCCTGAGCAGGAAATACACTTGAATTCCTTGGCAGTAGCCTTGAGAAAGAGAATTTGCTGGGTCGAAGGACATTAGTTGATACGAGCATGTTCGATCTTCGGGAATATGCATGACACTGCATTGGTGACGTTTCCTGCGGCTGCAAGTGTAATAGCAAGCGAACAAAGCATTTCTTATGCTGCAGACTTGGTGCGGCGCTTCTCGTTGCTGATAAAGATGACGAAAGGGTGCATGCAACCCGAACGAGCCTTCCGAATCCTGGGTGCACTAGAGGAGGGGAGCCAAGTGAATGATCACACGTTGGATGACAAGAAATTCAGATTGAAGAAAACAAAAAATCCTTTTCGAAGTCACACCAGATCCCCGTGACCGTCTAAATATCCAAGCGCTGCATTCCTGGAAGATTGTTTTATCAGATAAGGCCACGCCCGATCCTATGAGTGCTTACAGCCTTCCCCTCGCTCCTACCATAGTCTCATTGTTTTGATGATGATACTTAAGAATTTGCTGAACCTCCGGACCAATTTGCCTTCGAGAGCGGTGCTACAAGCTGTCAAACGCATGAAAATCATAAATCTGGTTGATGATTTATTGTGTAAGATCTACGGGACGAAGACTGCAGGATTCCGGGTGAGCCCCGGGTCTCAAGCAACACTAACCGTATTAGGACGTATACGCGAGGAGCAAGGGAAATGAGACGTGCAAGACGTATTATGCAGACCCTCGGTTGGTACAGAAACGTCATGGTGACCACTAAAGTTGGTAATGCCACGATCCTGCCGCCCACCACCATGATCTTTCTAAGCCGACCCTCAAGCCAGGTCGCCAGAAGCTATGTCCGTCATCGCCTTACAAGGAAATTATTGGTAATTTGCGGATAGAGTTGAAACGTTTCATAACTCATAATCTGCAAGCTGTTTTCGAGAAAGAACGCTGTGCGTTGAATGCATCTGGAATGCCTCTCAAGCGCCGAAAGCTCGTTACACGGGGCCGGATGCCGTGTTTCACAAGAGCGTTAACAGGGCGTTCATCGCCCACAAGGCTGACCAAAAACGCGAGGCGTAGACGTTTCTATAGATGTTTTACCGCCTGCCTTGTCCAATCATATATTTTTGGGGGTACGCATAAGCCGGTTTCTTGGGGCTGGAGCTGTGGGGGCAAGGGAGGAAAGTATGTTCTCGTGCTGCAGATTTGGAGAGGCGCGGTCAAGGATACTGAAATAGAATGACCACGCGCCTTCCACGACGGGGCACCTCTTGGACCATCTCCATTATTCATTGTCTTTGCCCATCTGAAAGAGGGGGGGAACTCACATCTTCTCTGACGACAAATTTCGATGCTGGCAACATGCAGCCACGTTCAAACCCTGCTGTTCTGGTCTTAGCCTTGTGCATACCTCTCACTTTTGCTAAAGTCCTTAGCCAATCGAGCGGTTTCGCATTGCGTGCGATCGAATCGTGCCCATCGAGCGACTCCGAATGTGGCCCGACCGTTTATCCCTTCACAGGATGCTGTCCAGCCTCTTCTCCTTGTGTTCGAGGTTGGAACAATGTCTGCTGCCCACCAAAAGGTTAGCTAACAGACTGCTTTTGCGTCCTCCAATCGAGAAAGAGATAGTGAATAGGAGGCTGATGCTTAGGTCCGTCAGCCGGCAACTGTACAGACGCCCTCATTGCCGCCGGGCCCCGTTGTGGGAACCCAGAATGGACACTTTGCTATAACACAGGGTATTTCTGCTGCCTACGGGGCCAGACCTGCTATAACAACCACGGCAGCGACGGATGCGCCTATCCGGGCTATGAACTTACTGAAGGGCAGTATGAACTTCCTGCACGCCAACAAGTTCCCTGGTCTGCCTCTTCTTCCCACAGCCTCAAGAAGTCTACTCCGGTAAGGAGCAGCAGCAGCAGCAGCAGCAGCAGCGTCACGACTTTTGCTTCAACAAGCAACAGCAGCAGCGCCAGCACGACACTTTCTTCGATAAGCAGCAGCAGCAGCGTCACGACATCCACATCGCTGAACGATAGCAGCGCAGCCACTTCTACCGTGGTCACTTCGACGCCGTCATCAATGGATTCTGCAGATCCAACAAGTGAAGGGGGCCTGTCTCAGTCCAATCAGATTGCCATTGGTCTTGGCGTGCCAGTCGGTCTTGCTACAGTCCTTGGAACATGGATCACCTGGATGATGTACAAAAGGAGGAGGTGGTTTGAAGGAGTGAAAGCGAGTTTATAAAGCTCAAATGCTACGAGGCGTTCCCCAATTATGGCTGATTTTGGATGTTGCATGTGATATTGTGGCGATTTATTCCCGGGCGGATTGATCACGACTGGACATCCAGATCCCTTTCAAGAGACCCTTTCCTTAGCTACTGTATGATGACGATTGGCAGCTACATTTGCCCCTCGTCCAAGCGTTGAGGTCTCAATGCGGTAATGAGAGCGGATGTGGTTGAGTTGGACCATCCGAGCGCATTCGCCAAAATTTGAAGTGGTACTGTACGGGGTGTCATCGGAGCCTTGAAAACCATGTGGTTGGGAGACACAAGTCTTCGGTAAATGGGCTCAACTCGCCCAGATACCAAAAAGATTCTAAGAAATCTGGCGATGGAGCAGCCGCAAAATTAGCTTGTGGCTCTGCTTGATGGCATAATACAGATTTCCCCACTAGAGCGTTTCGAGACCTCCATGGCGTTGGATGTGTATCGTCGGGCAGCCAGGCTTGTATACTTTGATATTGTTGTGGTGGAGGCTAGCACAAGGTCTTCGCGTTTCACCAGAACTTCTGCATTCAGAGATGAGAGAGCGTTTGGTAATCGGCCGCTGGTTGGAAACGGTCCGCTGGTTGGTAGTCAGTATTTGGATGAAGGTTGCAGATGAATCAATCGTCTTAGTTACTCATGCCCATTCGTCTTAGCGAATTGCCATCTTCGAGTTGCTGCCGGGCGTTCCATCCTTGCGAACCACTTCTGGGTGCTTTCTCAGATGCAGCCCTACCCTTTTGGGGAAAAAAAAAGACAACAAAGGTTTGGTAAATCCGGGATTTGAACATAAGACCCTCGATGAAATTGACAAAAGGCTAGGACCCCCAGCCGAAGCTGGAAGACCCCCTTACGGACTTGATACCGGTACCTGTCTACTCCCCCCGGGGATGCCCTGGCCTTGCGACCAGTGCATCACCGAAGTTTTTCTTCAGGCGTTCACGAAGAAAGGACGTTTAACCACATTGACCATGCGGAACCTCTCAACTGGGGGTGTGGACTTAATCTCAGATATAAGCTTTAATTTTCAACGACAACACCGGGTTAATTTATACCCGGCAACCAACGCGGAATTTGTGTATGAAGAGGACATGACAGGAATGAATTTCAGTCTTACGATGAGCTGGTTAGACGGGAAATAAGTTTGTTAGATGGCTTCTTTTTATAACGAACCACGGCTGAGCGATCATGCAATGATTCTAATCCACTTCCTCTCCTCTCACGACATTCACCTTCAACCTCCAGCCCTCAACGGAATGCCCCAGCGCACTCAATTTGGCCATCACCGCCATCAAACTCGGGTCCTGACTCTCCACTCTCACCTTTTCCCTGACACTTACCTCCTGCCCCCTCCACTCAAACACCTGATCCAATTCATCATGCACCTGGGGTCGCGCCGCCAAACCCAACCTCGTCCGAATCGACAATCCGGTAAACGACCCCAAGGGATCTGTTCCCTGGTTGCTCAAGACTGGCGGATGCACCAGTGTGCGAATATGAAGCACCAAGGCCGCATCACAGATGGACAAATGGGGCGCCAATAACGGTTGCAACGGCGGCTCAAACATGCCCTCATCAGGCACATCCTCATACCACACGCACCCCTTCACATCATCCCCGCCCTTCAACGTCGCCCTCGCCTCGGCTATCGTATCCGAGAGCAATTTCAACTGACTGGCAATGAACCCCCCATCCTGCGGGTCCCCCGTCCACCGACTCACATCAATGATATCCAGCGCCTGATTCAAACACTCCAATAAATGGCTTAGCTGCGGCAGCGGCAATTCCGACGTCAGGTGTAATGGGTAGGAAGGCTGCCCCCGCGATGGTGGTGGTAGTGTGGGAAGCCGGAGTTGGATATCGCCTTTCACGATGCGGGCGCCGACGCGGGTGACGAAGCCCTTAACGGATTCGGAGCGGAGAGAGGAGAGCGCCAGGGTGGTGGGAGTGGGCTCCGGCGGAGAGAGAAGGGCGAGACATTCGAGGAGGCCGGATTTTAGGGATGCGAGCGCGGATTGGAGGTGCGATAGCAGCCATTGCAGCTCTGCGGCCAACGACTCCTCTTCTTTGATGATGCGGTCTTCTTCTGAGATTGGTGGCCAGACTTGGGCGGACATGGGGATGGGTGGTGTAATAGTTGAGCGTTGGTATGGGGATCACATGATCTCGTTAAGATTTATATGTGATGGTTGCATCATGCGCAAGCTCGAACGGCGACCGGGGGTTTTGGGCAGCCTTACAGACCGGCTCTCACGGCAACATGCATGGCCGTTCGCAACGGCCTCCTCCTGCTTCGTGCATATGCAATTGACCTCACAGTGAAGCACGATTGGCAGACCCAGATCACGATGTTGTGATTGATCAAAAAGCAGGCGCCACAGAATGACGTTGGTTTAATCGAGCCCTTGTGACTGAAGAGAGCCAAGCACCATTCGGATAGGCACGGAAGAGGGGGCCCAAAACAAGGAAGACAGCACCAATTAGGGCCTTTACCGCCCAAAAGGCCTAGAACGCGGCCTGATCGATGACCACATAGCGTGAGACTTGGAGGCAAGTCCAGGGCGACCAAGCCTATTCGGACCGAAAACAGACTTTGGCCCGCCTGAAGAATCCTGAGCTAAGACGTCAGCCACATCTTTCATCTCCCTCCCCCGAAAACACCAACTTTTGCGCGCCTTGGTTTGTCGTCGCCTACGATTCTGTATTCATTCTCCTAGAAGCTCTCAATCAGCGCGGGGAGGTCTTTGATCACTCCGGTGAGTCTTGCGATCAACAGAACAGGTTCCATATCCATTGACTGACATTGTCGCAAGCTGTACAAGCTCTCCCACAGCCAAAAAGCGCTTGCCAAGATGGCCGTTGCCAGTGAGAAAATCCCTCTTCCGAACAAATACCAAACACCAAATTCTGGCCCTCTGCCATCTGCAATCCAGCAAAAGAGATCGCTGACAATGGACTACTATATCTACAGGGCCTATCCTCGGTCTCGTCTCCCTCATTTTGATTGCCGGCGCATGCCTCTTAATACTCCTCACCTTACTTGGGGGCGCAATCGACCACAGTCCGACCAACAAGTTCTACTTCCTCCAAGCCGACACCTCAGGCATTGCGGGCGCAGCTCCGCAGACGCGATGGACATTTTGGAATGCATGCAGCGTCAAGAACGGGGGAAACGACTGCCCGCATGTCCACCCGGCCTACCCATTCAACCCACCCGACAACTTTGACGGGCCGGATGATGGCATCCCATCGCAATTCCTTGGGTACGTCTGAGACAAATGGAGCAATCGAAGCGGAAGACACGGCTAATAACCTTGGATCGAACAGCACGTCTCACTACTACTACCTCACGCGATTCATGTTCGCGTTCGTCCTGATCGGTCTCTTCTTCGCCGTCTGCACCCTCTTTCTCGGCCTGCTAGCGTTGTGCAGCCGCATCGGCAGCTTCCTCTCCAGTGGACTCTGCTCGGTTGCCCTCTTCTTCCAAACACTGACCGCAGCTCTCATGACGTACGTATCAGCCATGACCTGGATGGAAGTCGAGTGCTGACTTGGGCTTTTCGACAATAGTGCGGCGTATGTACAAGGCCGTGATGCATTCAAATCGAATGGCAATACTGCTTCCCTCGGAAAGTACAACTTCGGCTTCATGTGGGCGGCGGTGGCCTGTCTCTTCCTTTCCACCGTCTTCCTTTGTGGAGGTGGAGCTGCAGGAGGTAGAAAAGAAAAGAGGGGTGGAGGCCGTGGTGGGGGTGGCGGGAGGTTCGGAGGCAGGAGAAACAAGAGCCAGAGGAGAGACAGGGGCAGCTTTTACAATGACAGAAGCAGCTTTGAAAGTGAGTGAAGCAGCCTTTGCTGCACTTCAACATTTCTCTTGTTCTGCGCCTGGCAGAGATTGGAGCTGACATGATATGCAGAGGGTGAGAGACCGCTGCCATTGACGAACGGGGTATGATCTATTTTCTGTGGTCTTCTACAAGTTCGAGCAATCCGATCACCGTTCTGGATACTTGGGAAAGGGGAAGAAGTTGGGATGGAAGGAAGGAAGAGGCTGTTCACGCTCGCTTATACCCCTGGATCGGCCGCGTCGTGCAATAAATACCCAGGAGTCATCACTCGCACGCATACGAAGCGACTCGTACGTATTGTGGCTTTTCAGCGTCTTGCTATCGCTATTACTATTATCATCAGAAAGGATGAAGGGAGGCTATGAGACCGTAATGTGAGTGGTAATGTGAGGTCGGAAGATGGAGTCTCAATGAATATGACTGTATTTATGGATACCTCTGAAATTGTATAAATCACTGATCCAGGATCTGACCCACGTATTTTTTGCCAAGGTGATGGTTCTTCTTGGGGGAGATGATGCGACCATCATGGCCTTCAATCAATTGGGCCGTAATCTTTCGCTTTGACCAAATACTATCCGGAGCACATGGCATTGTGCAACGTATGTGGGTCAGCCGTTCAGGGTCTCGGTTTTGCGGGGAAGAGCGCCAAGGGAAGCAAGGGGCTGCTTCACAAAGGCTCCGCCGCTCCTTCTGTGACCCCACACTACTATCGCCAGCTACCGCCACTGCGGCAACAACACTCTCTGCTTAGAACAAAGCCTAGTCGACTCGTCCCACCTAGACTCCCAGACTAGCCCACCCCGCAATTGGACGATTGACGGCGAGTACTGACTGTAATAACACTGACTTACAAGCGACTGGACCTTTGATTGCACAAGCTCGAAGAAGGCGTCCAACATTGCTTTGGCTCCTTTGTCCTGCCATTGAGCTCTGCCATCGCCGACTCTCTTTCCCATCATGCTCACACGACGGCTCACAGCTTTTGCTTCCCCCTCACACCCCTCCACCATCCTGCTACGATGCCTCTCCACCACCTCTGCCAACCTCCGCACACCCGCCCTCGCAGACATCACCCCCAACAATGCCGCCGCCTTCGACGCCAAACAAGCCACGTTCCGCGACCAGGTCAGAGAAGCTACCAAGCGGAAAAAAGATCAAGATAGTCAGTCCTCATCGTCTCGCGGGTCTGCCGCTGCCGCCTTCGCCGCTGCCACTTCCACTCCCAATCAAGCGAGGAGCCGCGATGGTGGCAGCAGCAGCGACGACGGCAGCAGCGGCAGCAGTCCCGCAGCCTCATCCATCTCCTCCGCCGCAGATTCTGCCGCGGGCTCCGTTGGCCAAGCACTAGGCTCACTGTCCACTCATTCTCCCGCAGGGCAAGAACGCGAATCCTCCTCCCGCCAAGAATCCTCCCGGCGCGGCGGCAAGCTGAGCGAGCTCATCTACGGCACCCACGAGGGCCGCCAGATGGATCACGAGATCGAGAAGAGTTTCAGTCAGGTGCTGGCGCGGGGGAAGTATGTGCATAGTATCGTCTTTCACACGGTCAAGCCGGATAAGTTGGATGAGTATGTGGAGTTGGTTGGGGGGTGGTATCCGAAGGTCGCCGGCGATGAGAGGAATCATGTGAATTTGGTGGGGAGTTGGAGGACGGAGGTGGGGGAGTGTGATACGTTTGGTAGGTGGAGCCTCAAACTTCAATGAAGCCTCACAGTCTACACCCCCCTTTCACGACCCAAGATTCCCTCAACAAGGCCAACCGGCCAGCTAATCCTCAATAGTCCACATATGGGAATATCAACGCTACCAAGGCTACCACGCCTCCCTCCACGGCATCGCCTCCCACCCGGACTTCATCGCCTTCGACCACAAGCTCAAACAACTCATCACCTCCAAAAACTCCTCCCTCATGCAGGAATTCTCCTTCTGGCCCACCTCCCCGCCCCGCCAGCTCGGCGGCCTCTTCGAACTCCGCTCCTACACCCTGCACCCGGGCAACCTACTGGAATGGGAACAGCATTGGCGGAGAGGCCTGAAAGCAAGGAAGGAGGTCATGGAGGGCGTGGGCGCGTGGTTCGTCCAGATCGGCGATCTCAACACCGTGCATCATCTGTGGCAGTTTGCGGACCTGGAGGAGCGCAAGGCGAGGCGGGAGATGAGTTGGGGGGTCGAGGGGTGGGGGGATACGGTGCATAAGACCGTGCCGCTGATTCAGACGATGAAGAGCAAGATTCTGATCCCCATGCCGTGGAGTCCGGTTGCTTGATGGAGGACCTTGTACCGAGAATGAAGTAGACTTGGCGGCCAATCAACTTGGAAGAAGGTCGACGAAGACTGGCCGGTGGAACGCATCCGGATCAAGATCGCTTGTACAAGGCACATACGACACCAAAAATCCTGCATCAAGGGATCTCATGGCCGGAAATGCGGTCTGCATTGTCTGTATGAGTGGGGGGATATTTTCAAAAGAAATCAACGTGACGGCGTCAAGCCAGATCATCAGCCAAAATCGCATTGGCAAGCGGCGTGTTTCCACCGAAACATGTGAATGCCTTGTACTAGGTAGCCCAAATCAAAAATTTGAAAAATCGACATCACATTTCTTGATGCACATTTCCCAAAGAAGCACGGATTTTTTCCTTCTATTAAATACTCGTATACCGTCTCCTGAACAGAACATGTTTGCCTCGTGGTTGACAACATGTCAAGAGGAGGAAGTACATGTCTTCACAATTACAGAGACATTTATATCACGTGCTTCCGGATATTAGGCTGTCATGGCCGGGAATAGCAAGTCAGAAAGTTTGGCGTCACCTCCATCAATTGACCTGTCTCTATTCAAACACTGAAAACATCAATTTCTACCCCTCACACCGGGTCAAAACCGCACTGTTCTCGTTATCCTTCACAACAATCAAATATCCTCAAAGATGGCGGACGGACAGCTATTCAAGCCTGAGAAAGACTTCACCAAGGAAGTGGACAAGCAGCTACCAGAAGCCGAAGAGCTTGCTAAAGTACTTGTTGCCTGCATCATGGATAAGATCTCGCTAAATATCGCGGCCTTAGAGCAATGTTCCCTCCGCGATAGAAAAGCTCTCCTTATTAGAAAAGCAAACAAGACAGGTACAGCTCTATGAGCTCTTCGTTCCTCGACAGCATGCTAATGATCCTTTCTCCAGGCCTCAGATCTCGCGTCAACATCACGCTTACTCGTCGCCATCATTACAATATCTAAGAACTCTGGGGACTGGCCACTTCTAAACGAGCAAGTCCTGCTACTATCTAAGAAACATGGTCAGCTCAAGCAAGCCACCACCAAGATGGTCCAGGTGGCCATGTCTTTCATCAGCGATGCGCCGGACAATGACAAGAAGCTCACCCTCATCGAAACTTTACGGACGGTGACGGAGGGGAAGGTACGCTTCGCTATGTCGCTGAAGATGAGCTGGAGGAGTGCTGACAGGCGGAATAGATCTTCGTCGAAGTCGAGCGAGCGCGTGTCACTCGGATTCTCTCAGACATGAAGAAAGAGCAGGGTGATCTCAACGCTGCAGCTGACATACTCTGCGAGCTTCAAGTCGAGACTTTTGGGTCTATGGCTAGGCGAGAGAAGACCGAGTTCATCCTCGAACAGGTAGCGCTGTGCATAGAGAAGGGTGACTGGACACAAGCCGGCATCCTGAGTCGGAAGATCAGCACCCGCTACTTTGCCCGAAAACCGAAGAAGTCACCGGAGGAGCTGGAACAGGAGGAGAAGGAGCGAGAAGAGAAGGAGAAGAACAGATCGGCGGACGAACCACCGATAGAGAAACCAGACGATGTCACCGACCTCAAACTCCGCTACTACGAACAGCAAATCACCCTCGCCAAACACGAAGACAAATACCTCGACGTCTGCAAGCACTATCGCCAAGTCCTCGACACCGAGTCTGTCGAATCCAATCCAGATCAACTTCGCGCCGTCCTCCAACGCGTCATCTACTACATCCTCCTTTCCCCGCACGACAACGAACAATCCGATTTGCTCCACCGCATCAACCTTGACACCCGGAATACCCAAGTCCCCACCGAAGCCCGTCTTCTCAAACTCTTCACCATCCCCGAACTCATGCGCTGGCCCATCGTCTCGGAACAATTCGGCCCCCACCTCTGTGCTACCGACGTCTTCTCCTCCTCCAGCGACGAACAAGACCCCAAAGCCCACACCCGCTGGCAAGACCTTCGCCACCGCGTCATCGAACACAACGTCCGTGTCATTGCGAAATACTACACCCGCATCAAGATGGCCCGGCTAACCCAACTGCTCGACCTCGACGAAACGGAGACGGAAAAGTACATCAGCGATCTAGTGACGGCCAAGACAGTGTACGCCAAGATCGACAGACCGGCCGCCGTGGTGAGTTTTCAAAAGGTGAGGGATGCGGATGAGGTGTTGAATGAGTGGAGTGGGAGCATGAAGGATCTGTTGGGCTTATTGGAACGGATCGATCATTTGATTACCAAGGAGGAGATGATGGCGAGGATTGCCCCGAAAGGGGAGAAGAGCGTGGGAGGGAAGGCTGTGGAGGCACATTAAAGATTCAAGCGGGTAGATAAGCGAATAGCAGCAAGTGAGGACTGTATCATTATGTCAATCGTATCCAAGACACACTTCGAGCCAGCTAAGCCTCTCTTTCACGCATAGCGAGGCTTAATTTGAAACGGTGTGATCGCATTACATCACCCAATAGGTAACCACAATGCCTTGTTGACAATTCTGCCGTGAAGGACACCTTGAAGGACAGAGTGGGGCTATGTCCCAGGGCCGTCAGGGTCCGTGCTCACCGACCCTTGATATCATAAGAAGATATCTGATACGTATTGAGTACTTTCATTCGTCGATTGGGGCAGACTCAAGGCACCCATCATGATAGATACTTTCCTATTAATTTGCTAGGCTCAAATCTTTCGGTGGAAGGACAGGCATGGTTGCAGGAATGTCAGGTATGTTGTACGGAGGTACACGGATTAACGTGACTTCTGATATGCATGAAGGCTATCCTATCGGCTGCCAAGGTGGGCCACTGCCCGCTGCATAGCCGTGTCTGGATCAGGAGTACGTGCAAAGGGACTTCAGCCCTGATAAGAGTTCCGAACAATGTTTCTTCCTTATGAAATATTTCTCCCCCAGACATCGTGGAGCTCGAAATCTGCTGTTACGGAGCCTGTGACTGGCGATAACAGATGTCGTCAAACCTGACCATCCAGTCGAATGCAACACAATGTGACAATATTCCAGATGCTGACATCAATGGAATTGGAGTATGTCAAGGACCGCTCACCAGCAATGTTCATGACTGACGCAGGCTTACAGGTCCTCATTGCCTACTTATTCGGCCCCTACTCCCTCCTTATCCTTACCGTTGTCCTCTACGCCCGCGGCCGTGTGCCACAACACCTCCTCAACGACTGCGACAGAATATTGTTCAAGATCAAGCCACGATCGCCAGCTCGATGGGTGACAGGCCAGGCGTTCTTCGCTTTCAGCATTCAGCAACTGGTCTTCGGCATATCTATGTTAGCTGCCGGCTTTGGAACATTCCGCGAGAGAACGCTTTTTGATTTCCAAACAATCATCTGGACGGCCTGGATGTCAACGACTGCTCATCATTTCACATTGCCCCTTGTGCGAAATCATTGTCGGTCACATCTGTGGGCTCGAGTGCTGGAACTTGGGAGCACACTGGTCCTGATGGTCATGCTCTGCGTCGCTCTCTATCCGACTACCAATTTGTTTTGGAACGACAATGTTCTTGCGCTTAATCCATGCGTGGGATCATCCCGTTGTACAGCTACGCAGATGACTGTCTCGTCGATGTGGCACCATGTCCAACATGCTGAGGGAACCAAAGGGACGAGTCCACAAGCAGCTATAAACTACATGATCATCATCACCAGCTATATATGTCAGAGTGCATCGCTTCTCCAAGAAAGGCGGCCTCTCCTCCATATATTATGCAGCAGACCACTCACCTGGACAGGAAGGGCAGTGGCCGATATACCTCCTGAACCAACCAAAGGAATCAGAGCCCTATTGAGGAAATTGTACAGAGCTGTGCTGCTTGATACGTATCGCTACACGCTCGCTCTTTTAGAGACGTTATCTTCATTCGTGTACCGGTTATGGTAAGTAGACCTTCTGAGTTTTTATCTCCATTCATCGATGCCTCGGGAGTCTCAATTCGTAAACGCTGATTACGGGTCGCATTCAGGGTTCTCGCTTTTGCTCTCGGTTGGGGGACCATGCAGCTTCTGATACCACGATTCTGGGTATTGCCTCCTTGCGCCAGAAGTGCACTTGACCAATGGAGCTTTGGCCAAGTCCTCCCAATGATCATCCTCCTCGCTCCGCTCTATGGATTACTACTACATTATCTGTCGAGTAATTTCAGGAACCTTTACCTCACGCATACTAAGTTATAGACACATAGACACTAACAAAGACCCAAGTCAAAAACATAGACACGGTTGATCAGTCGCCTACTATTGATCCGCAATCAATTCAGAGTACACCTCCACTAATTGGAGAGGAATTGTCACTCCTCTTCGAAAATTGGAGGAAGGGAGAGCCTGCAGCTCAGCAGACTTTGCACAATACCCTCCACACCACAGAATACTTCTGTGGGCTCCATGGGGGGTTTTGCCGGCCAAGCGATTGGCTTTTTCGTGTTAGCGACTAGGATTTTCCTAGGGCAATATGCTCCATTAAGATGGTGGATGCCAAAATCTCTCTTGTTCACGTATATTCCGGCAATAATGTCGCAAGGTTTCCTTCTCATTCATGCCATCGTGGGGCCTATCTTCTACAAACAGGTGTCGAGCTGAGCTCGCGCAAGTTCTCTGGGCCATTGGAAAATTCTCGCTCAGAAGGGTCCTTCTCCACAACTCTAGCAAGCTAAGGGTATTGCATCAAGCTGTGCTGAGTATTCATGGCTGCAATCACGAGCATTGTAGACCATGAAAAAGATTTTGTGAACCAGTACCCTCACCCATTCACGTAGATCCACCTGCGACCCACCTGCAGCGGCCGAAAGCGACCAGCACCACTGTCAGCGCCGAGGCAAACAGCAAGCTTGCTGACTTGCGAGAAAAGGGCACAGACAGCTGAGCAGCCATGAAATAAGAAGACTCTCTGTTTCAATACCCGAGTAGTAGCTTGTAGGAGGCTTATACCTGCTCCTCCGATTGCTGCTTGAAAACATGACAACTACGCCATACCTAACGGCTTTTGAATCCTAGAATTTACCATGCATACTTGGAACGATGTGCAGGTGACAATGTAGATGAAGCTGTGTAGTTGGCTGTTCCGGCTAATCTTCGTGGCTGGAATTCGAAAAGGGGTTCGATTTCGCTTCGATGTCACACTCCACAGCCTCACTGACGAAACTGTGCCGCAATTCCAACATCCACGACTCGGATCTGAAACGCGTCCCCGCCAACATCGAATGGCCAGTTTTCTTCTTGCTCAAAGATGATCTGCTTCAGTCCACATTACTCTGAAAAATGCTGCCGCGCATATCGGAAGAAAAGGAAATAGGAGAACGGCTGCTCGGTGGAGGATATGGAGACGGCTCGTCAGATGCGCGCCTCAGGCACGCATTCATCGATGCCGAGGATGGAAAGTCTATTAGGCAGCGCCACCACGGAACCAAATCGCAATGGACGATCGCATTCCTGGTCTTGCTCAACATCATCACCCTTTTTCTGCTCGCAGTAGCCTATCGAAACGCTCGCATCCCGACAACAACTGGCGCATCGCTTCTACCTAACGGTAAGAATACCTCTTTGTCCCGATCTTGCGCCCTTGCCTAATCACTCAATTCTAGCCGGCTACGAAAAGGTACTCTTCCAAGCAGACGAGCGCTTCGAGGGCCCTTCGTCGCGGGACCTCGATAAAGCCTGGTCGTCCACCCTCCCGGGCTTCGTGGGGCTCATGTACATCAACGACTCCAAGAAGTACGACTTACCTGATGGGCGACTGGACAAGGATGGCGTGCCGCAGGTGTACGGTTTGAGCTGGACGCATCAATACCATTGTCTCGTATGCGTCTTTTTCTTTCCTTGTATCTCTCCTCTGAACCATCCCCCCCCGCCTGCATATGCTTCTGGCCAAATTCGGTCCGCCCCTACCGTCTTTCCATCAGAAGGTTCTTAAGACAGCCTAACCTGTTAACAACCCCACCAGGACATGATCCGCCTCGAATTCTGGAAGATGAACCGCAACGCCTCCGCCTCCCTGATCGGGATCGCCTACGACAGCGAGGAAGCCCGCGCCAACACCATCCTCCCGCACATCGCGCATTGCTTCGATTACATCCGCCAGGCCGTCATGTGCAATCTCGACACGACGGTGGAGTGGCCAACGGGACCCGTGGATGAGCAGGGGAATCGCGGGATCGATGGGTATGGGATTGAGCATGTTTGTCGGAAGAAGGTGCGTTTTTGGATGAGCCTAATTCTGCGGAGGTTGGGGGGTGTGTGCGGTTGGAAAGTGGGATTGGCTGATCCGGGTGGGTAGGGGCCGATCTTGGAGTTCATGGAGGAGCGGAAAGTCGATCGCTTTGGTTGAAGGTGTATGTTCTTGCGTGACCGGGGGGGGGATCAATTGATTTTTACGAAAATCACGACGTCACGAAGTTGCAGCGTTTGCCCGGTTGAAAAATTTACTCCACCGATCCCGGCTCCTGCTAGCGATGATTTTTCCAGGAGGAAGCTCTCATTAGGATCCCCCGAAGAGTTCTCGGTCTCGCTTCCAGAGGCAGGGGCAGAGAAGCCGTCAGCAACCCCTCAGAGATCCTAGTTCACAATCGAATGACCGCAGAACGAAGGCTGTCAGGTCAGGGAAAAGCATGGCGGAGGGATGGATCAACGATGAGAGCCAGGACCTGCAAGGAGTAGCAATGGCAGGCACATTCGATTAGGAAATCGTTTTGGAGAAGTCGTAGGTTGGATCTTGCCCTCAGCATCAGCACAACTTTGTGGGACAGTGGGAATGGAGCTCGTGTTCTTGTGAGCATGGTATGGAGGGAGAGATCATGCACGGTTTGCTTTTGAGCCAAAGTTTGTATATTTGGAACGGCGATTCGTATTAGCTTACCCTCAGCTTTCACGGTGTTGGGGTGGAGCAAGGTATCAGATTTACCCAGACGCTGTTGAATTCGTCGATTATACTAAACAGAAATATGATGCTGCTAAATCTGGAGCCAAAAACGTCAAATTTGATTTCAGCTCAAGCTAGCCCACTGAGGTAATATCGAAGAACACCAGCAGGGTAAACAAGGACGACGTGCATCGCACCGCGACTCCAGCATTTCTACACGCAAGAATTTATCTTCCGATCGTTCGAAGGCGAGGAACGGGTTTGGTAGCAGCTAGGTTCTGCAAAGCTGTCACAAGCGGCTGTCAAGCAATCGCTTCTCAGCCTCCGAAGTCAATGTAAGTTCGGTAGAAGGACTACAGCATTGACGTTAGTGTTAGCAGTCGCCCCACTCCTCGTTCGCGTGGTGATCAACACTTACCCGTTGAAAAAAGAACGCTGACAATCGCCGCCGGACTGAACAGACTTGTCATAGAGTTACACCTTCGATATATTTGTTTGACGAGGAAAAAGAACCTCGTGGGTGAATGAGAACGAGATCCTCGAGGTTGTTCTGGTATGCGGAGAAGCCATCAAGCACCAAAGTGGACATATGGCGCCCACTGAAGCGGCAAGGCCCATTTTCGACCCATCAACTTGATTTCCCACACAGCCTGATGCAGACCTCGCGCTATGTCATGATCCTCCACGTTCCGCCACGGCACCTGGCTGAGCAGTTGATAGAATGTCCGTGCCACTTCGACGCAGACACGGTCGGGCGCAGACCACGTTGTTGCGACCACGTGGCCATATCCAGCCATCTGGAAGCTACTCGCGAGGTGAAAAACTTCATCTCGAAGCTTCTCGGCACTGTTTTCCGCGGTCGAACAGGCGGAAAGAAAGGCAATTCGGCCACGCTTGGCTCGAACGTCCGCGATCCGGTCGACTGTCAAATGATCCGCAACCACATCCGAGCCGTGGGGATCTGGCTTCTGAAGTACGAGGCTACTTCGGGAGGGATCTCGTTGGTCTGCGAAACCGTGGCAGGCAAAATGGACGACATCCACCTCTTCCAACAAGTCCAGTACCTCTTTTGATTGTGGATGTGTTCGATGTATTGTAGAGAGGCTTGTTGACTGCTTGATTGCTTCAACCTCTTTGTCAACCTCTTCCAGTGGCTTATGATCACCAGGCGTCGTAGGCATTGCCACTGTCAGCAATTTTGGTGCCTCTGAAGTTTGACGCATTGCCGTCGCACTCTGCTGGCGTGAGAATCGGAGCATGCGCAAGGTCGCCGCATACGAGGACACTGCTACACTCATAGTGTTCCTTGCAGAACCGGGCTCATGATGGCCAGCCGCGTGAAATGGCAAAGTGCTTGCAAGGCCCGCTCCGATCCAAAAGACACGTGGAAGTAACGCCACATCCTCGCACGCCTTGTACCCCAGGAATCCGAGAAGCACAGGTTCGGCACAGACGTCCCATAGCCACGCAAGGAATTCCCGATACTCTTTGTTCTTGCGGATAAGTTCGGCTCTCGAATCAGCATTCGTAGACTCTGTCAGTCGCTTGTCGAGCCATCGCTCGGTCTCAAGCGGGAACATCTTTTTAAGATCAAACTCTTTGATCCCAGTGCTGGTGACGATGATGGCATAAGAGGAGATGAATTGAGTCACACATACTATAATCACTGGGCCAGCTTCTGCGGACCTCAGGACATCTGATCTTGCAGCTGGTTGGACGAAGTCTCGAAAAGACATCGAGTCGCAATTCCTTGCAGCGCAACTTGCTGGGTCCGCGATCGTCGAAGGTAAAGCTGCAGCCTCAGCAACAGCGTCAAGAGACACATATTGCGAATCAGTTCTTGCTTCATTCCCGCCACCCGATGGCAAGAAGGTCTCATTGACTGACATCTTCCCTGCTTTGCTTTTGTCCAAGACAAGCCCCAGCATAATCCCTCTACCGAGTTCAAGAACATCTAGTCCGAGCTCAGTGTGCGCGTGATTATCGTCGCCGTCACAAGATATTGCTCCACATGCATCCACAGCGAGATTTGGAACATATGAAATGATGTACTGTTGATCCGGTCGATCCAGGCTGCGCAAATCTGCCTCTACGAGCATTTTCATTCCGGCCGGGGCTATCAGGAGACTCTCGCGACTGTCTTCAATCACTTTCGCCAGAGACAAGGCCTCAATTGCGGCTCGAAGTCGGTGCATAAGTGTAGCGTTACGCATTTCAAAGACCTCTCGGTACAGTGGCAAGCCTTTACGTATAAACTCCCTAGCGTGACTCCGGTCGACCGTGAAACGCATCACAGTCAGTTTGGCGTGGTTCAACAGGTATGGAGCTCGGCGTGCATCGTCTCTCGAAGTCAGCCGGAGAGCTTCTCTGCCTAAATCTGCTGCTTCGTCAAAATCTGCAACATGCTTCGTTTCCTGATTCATGAAACGCTTGGCCAATTTCGTCGAAAGGCTATTTAGTCGGATTGGAGTGTCGGGATGGCCGCGTGGGGTTAATTCTAGTGCTTTTCGAGCCATTTCAATCGCTGACTCCAGGCTTCGGCCATTGTTCGTGTTTGTGAATAAATTTTCGAGCCTGTCCGCAAGAAGCGTCATTGATTTCGCAGAACTCGCAGGAGGCCCGCCGGCTGCAACCTGATAAGAGAGTTCCAACGCTCTTTCGAGATCAGCCTCGGTCCCTTGTCTGTTGTATCGCGCGATGAGAAAATTCGCGAGATTATGCAGGCCTACAATCTCCGATATATACCCCGCTGGCTTCAGATCCTTCGATTGTTCCACCAAAGTGATTGCTCTCTCAAGATCCGCTATTCGATTCCAATGAGTGTAGCCGGCGCTGAAGACTAGCGCTGCATTATTGAACAATGCAGCCTTGGCTCTCGGATTCGTTGGAGGCTGATCCAGCGCCTCTTCAGCAAGCTGGACTGCCATTTTTAGCTCCTTTTCATTTCCACTGGACTCAAAAATCGACAGGAGCGCGGATGCTAACATGATTTTGCGTCGGGCGGAGTCGACATTATCAGTGGATGTCTCTTTGACTGCTTGCTGCATCAAATTCGAAGCTCTGTGCAATGGGACGCGGTCACCGGTCTCCCGCCCGAGGTGATGTAGCGTCCCACATAAGTTGCTTAGAGAATCAAGTCGGGGGGCCGTAGCAGGCTTAGTCAGGGCGAAAGCACGTTCTTGCACATCCACCGACTGATGTAGATCTCGCAGGTCTCGACTTTGATCGAAGCGCAATTCATACAACGTGCCTAGGCTGTCCAGATAGACCAAAGGTTGTAGACCCTGCGCCTCAACCTCGCTCAACGCTAAGCTTGACATTTTGATGGCTTCCTCAAGATCCACTCGACAAGTATTCAGTCTAAAGCGACTTGCTAGCATTGTACCCAATCGGTTGAGAAGTGTAGGATGATCGACGTTGCTGGATGGTATCAGATCCAGTGCCTCCTTGATCCGTATGATTGCTTGGTCAAGCGTCGCGGCATTGCTGCTGAACTCAAATTGGTCATGAAGTCTGCTGGCTAGGTTGCTCAAGCGCGAGTGTCGTAAATAATGGCCGACCGGCGTCCTATCAAGCGCTTGTCTGGCCAGGTCGGTGGACTTTTGTAGGTCTTTTGGGTCACCGGTCACCTCCGCCCGTGATGCAAGCTTGGTCGCCAAGTTGTTTAGTCTGAATGTGTAGTGTTTATGTTCAGTAGGTGTGAGCTCCAAAGCCCGCTCGGCATTGATGATTGCGCTTTCAAGGTCGGCTTTTGACTCATACAAATGATAACGCGTGTGTAGCATGTTTGCAAGAAGGTCAAGTAATGTACCATGTAGAATGGGCTCATTTGATGCCAAGCCCACCGCTTTCGTCATGCGGGTAATGGCATTCTCGAGGTAATCCTCCTCCTTGGTGGCTTTGTGGTATTGGTGGTAGCAGCGCGCGACAACAGCCAGACACCTCTTCCAGCTAATATGCTCGGCATTTGTTCGCTCAAGTGCTATTTCTGCAAGAGAGATCGCTTGTTTAAGAACCGCTAGATCAGAGGATGTGGTGTACATTCGATGCTCGATATCAGAGGCGAGAAGCAATCTTGAGGCAACTTCGATGTGGCGGTCTGGAGTCTGATCTATGGCACGACGAACATGATCTCTCGCCTTCTCCAAACATCTCAGCTGGCTTGACAGGTCATATTGGTGCTTCATGATGACAGCGGAGGTAGCGAGGCACGGTACTTGTGTCGCTGTATATTCGTTACCGTACTGTAGGACGATTTCAATAATCCTTTGTGCCTCGAGAAGGTCCGAAACTGAAGATTTGTGTTCATACTTGCGTGAGAGTTTGATGGCAAGGCTGTTTGAAATAGCTGGGAAATCAAGGTATCCGTGATTTGCTGATGTGTGCGCCTTTCGCCCCTTTTCAATGGCTTCGTCTAGGTCACCAACATTACCTGTGAGAATGTATCTTGATTCGAATTTGTTTCCCAGACTGCTTCGAATGCTTGATTCAAGAACGGAGTTGGCTTCCAAAAGCGGCAGTACCCTCTCATTAAGCTGTATGGCTGCGTTGATATCGTTGAGTTCGCCGAAGTAGTTATATTTCTTCTCCAATAGATCTGCGAGATTCCAGAGGCGAGTTGCATACGCGGAATGAGCCGCCGTCGTCACTACAACCGACCTTTGTGCACTTTCCAGAGCCTTTTTAAGGTCGGTAACTTCTCCGTAGGTCTCATATTTGGCTTTGAGCACAACAGACCAAGTGTACAGAATCTCTGAGATGACTTCGTCTTCAAGTGTGCTCATATTGATAGATTCGAAAGCGATTTTTGCAGACTCATGAGCTTCACTGAGAGCTTCGGGCAAGTGCTTTCTCTCATAGAGGAGTACCAATTTCTTGTTGAGCATTGCTTGGCGAATGTAATAATTGCAGCTATGTTCCTGTACGACAGAAAATGCTAATTTCGCATGCTGGAGACATTCGTCAAGATGTTTCGCTTCAGCTGTCGCTCGGTATAAAAATTCATACTGATCGCTGAGCGTAGCGTGTAATTTCGATGATGCTGCAGGACCTGTCGTGTTGACCAATGCAAATTTTGTGTCCAATGTCGTCTCTGATGCATGCGCGACGATCTGCTCTTGTGATCCTGCAGCGTCCATCGTCCTTGCGATTGGGAGAATTTGGGCGCTCATCGCAAAACGCAGCTCGCAGGCAGACTGTATTCAGCGTGACAGACCGCAAATTACCAAGGAGCATGCGGGATTGCACTCTTGCCACCTGCCTGGAATATTGGTTCATCTGTCGACTTGCTTGATCGCAGTTTCGACGAGCTAGACGTTTATGGTAAGTTCGGTATGGAGGCCTTGGCTGCTGGCCGGCTTAGCGAACATATCGATGATTGGCCATCCTTGAATTAGGTCCAGATCCGTTGACTAGTGGCTGTCAGCTTCAACATACCTCTTGCCCTGCCACATGAAGTAGCTCTTCAATCAAGCGTGAGGACGGCTATGGTTTTCCTGGATCCACTGTTGGGTAATTCTGTCCTTTACGGCAGATTCTGACCATACGTCAGGCCTTTTTCATCAGTTCTCGTGTGCAGTGCGCTTCGGAGCCACCGTCAACAGCCACCACGATTACGCTTCTGCCGCGATGGGTGGCAGAGACCATCTATCGCAATTGTTCGTATCAACTGATGCAGTCAAGCTTGGCCGATTTGTGCTCAACCCAATCGAGCCTCATCAGGATTACCTAGATCCGTCCGGCCAGCGTGACCCAGAAGTCATTCAGCGCCTCTTCTCCCAGTATGCGGCCCTCGATGACCTTTCGAAGGTGCGAGAGTCAAAAGTTGAGCTAGGCAGTCTTGTGTCCTCCAACCAGCTGCGACACAAGTCCGACGTGGTAGCGACAAAGACGAACACTTCAGTAGTGTACCAGCTGGCGAACTCTCGGGAGTGGTTTCAATCAACACTGCAAAATGAAAAGAACAGAAAATGGCTGGGCGATGTCGCCCAGAGTGGAGAGGAACTATACGTCATTGTGGGGTATCAGACGATGACCGATGCTGCGGCGCTCAACGACGCTGGGCAGGGCGCAGCGCTCTCGACTTCGTTTCAATTACCTGTTGTTGAAGCGGCAGCGGCCTTGACAGGACCCATCCCTGTAATTGGCGATCTTGTCAACCCTGGTATAAACGTGAGGATGGGAACGGAGCGTGCGTTTCGAAGCTCGTTCATCGCTCCTGGGACGCAAGTATGTGCCATACAGTACCGTCAGGTCCAATTCAAGTGGTACTCAAAGAAAGACCTCGATCGAGCAGCCTTACAAAAAGGCACTCGATGGATGGTCCATGGTGTGTTCCGTGGTCAAGCTATGCAGGAAGAGTTGGTCGAGCCCACTTTTTTCGACTCTGAAGACGAGATAGAAGGTACTTTGAATAAGCAGGGAGATGCGAGTGAATAAGCACTGCTTTCAAGTAAAAGTTCATGGGAAAAAGTAATTAATTCTGAAAATCCTGGGCTATTATGGAGGATCCGCAATGACTGCTTTGATTTGGCTTTGTTGATGGTTTTGGTGCTGAACTCGGGCCAGATCTTAAATATTCAAATATACGAGAATTAAATTGACTTACACCGGCCATCACGATGTTGAAGCGAGGTCCATTCTCACCAAACCTGTTGACTCGGTCGATGAGAAGGCAGAAGGGATCATAGGATCTTATGATGCCCTTGCGTAATAAGCGGATTTTGTGAATGATTAGATCCAGACAATATTTGAAAGCTTGGGATTCGTATTGAAAAATGCAAAATCTGAAGGGAATCCTTGCCAAGAGATATGATATTTAACCCGAGCTAGCCGTGTCGGGAAGCACCGAAGCACCAGCGAAGTAAACAATGACGTGCATCTACATTGTTCTGCATGTCGCACACGCATCTGATGTCAATGCACTTCACAGTAGCACCTCTTGCCCCACATGTCGAATCTACTCCTTTGACACAGGTTTTGAGGCATCCTTAACTTACATCTCGACACCATCGGAATGGCGACCACCTCTTCACCAATCCTAGAGGGCCCCTTCACCTCTTTCGAAGAAACGGAGCCACCATTGCCTATGATCTTTCCATCTGCTCAAGCCACTCCCATTGAAGATCTCGACGCCATCTTCGCCATGTCCAGCGATCCGCCTCTATTCTCAAGCGATGATTTCCCCGCCTCGAGCGCTGAGCATTATACGCAGCCGAGACGCAAGCGACAATATAGGAGGACGTGGTTTGACGATGAAGAGAAGAGCTCGAAGCGGACGCGTATATCACAAGGCAGTAAACCAAGGCGACGGAAGTTCAGCAGGAACTTCGACAGTGGGATATGGCTAGGCAGCGATGAGTCTATTGGAACTGAGATCAGTGGCAAGGATGATACCGACCACATCGAGAGAGTCGGCGCAATTCCAGAGGGTACGGTGGATGTTCCAGAGAACGAGGACACGAAGATGGTCGTCATATCGGTGAAAAAGGGACCTGAATGGGAGAGCCATCTGCGGGCCAAAGCATTGCGGACCATCGATGACCCAGAAGACTTCAACGGGCCCATTTGGCCTTACTGGCAGAAGCAACCCACGGACTTGAGGCATGCCAACCGCGTTCAGCAGAGTGTTGCTCAAAAGGTCGGAACTCTCATATGTAATGGGCAAGATACCATCGATCTGAAGTAAGTCCTTTTGACGCTGCCTTGTGTATCTAATGTTAATGCGATTGTAGCGGCCATGGCCTCACCGAACTCCGCAGCGCCACCCTCCGACCTCTTCACAGCATCATGAATACTCATAACCTCCGACCCAACTCCTTCGTCAGCTTCGCCCCCCGACTGAAACTCTACCTCTCCTCCAACAATTTCACCTTCGTCCCCAACGAGATCTACCGCCTCCGATTCCTTCACGTGCTCTCCCTCCGCTCAAACTCCATCAGCGAGATCCTCCCATCCATATCAGCCCTCACCAATCTCGAAGAGCTGAATGTGGGCGGCAACAACCTCCGCTACCTCCCTTTCGAACTCCTCGCCCTCATCAAATCCGCCAGGGATCAAGGGAGGTTCAATCTCTTCCCCAACCCCTTCATGCGGCCTCATCCACCTGTCCCGAAGAAGCCCTACAGAGCAATCTCACCGCTCCTCGGAGCCAACGGACGACGTTTAGCCCTTGCTGCAGTCCGTTATCGCTGCACGTCGCGTGGCTTTACACCCTACCAGGTCGCCACCACCCCGATCGCCTTCCTCGACATCTCCGGTGTTTCTCTTCCACACCACGTACCGGCCCCATCGGACTGCGAGTCACATACACTCTCGACCACTACCCCAACCATCACCCCATCTCCCGATGACAGGACACAAGCCCCTTCCCTCCTCGAGCTCTGCCTCCGCACCGCAATGGATTCGCCCAACCTCGCACAATCCCCCTTTCTCCTCCCCCAAGGCCCAAACTCCCAGCTCGCTCGCCTGCTGCAGCGGACCTGGCACCTCAAGCAAGCAGGCGGCGGTACCGGCGTTACCTCAATTGGCGGCGGTAGCTTTCCAACTGCCCTAGACTCGAAGGCGAATGGGGAAGGACAGTACTGCGCCATCTGCGGCATGGCCTTCGTGATCCCGCGGACCGAGTGGGTGGAATGGTGGAGGATCTCTGGGCCTGCTGGGAAATCCACTATCCTCTTCCCGCATTTACCGAGGAGTTTCAGTGTTTCCGATGATGAGGATGGGGAGGAGGATGAGGAAGCGAATGACGATGCTGAGGATGACGGAGTGGTCCCGTTGATTAGGAGAGGGTGTAGTTGGGCTTGCGTTCCTGAGATGGAGGGAAAGGTGGTTAGAGGGTGGGTGGCCCCGATGACGACGACAAGTGTGGTGGAGGAGGCAGAAGAGTAGGAGGCAAAGGGTTTGCGGAGGATCTGGGATGGATGGCGAAATAACAAATGGGTAAAGATACGGCGAGCCTCACGAGCCAGGTGAATACAAACCAGCCCAAAGACAACCCACATGTGGAATATTTTTGAAACGAGCGAGGAATTCAGATGATAACCTAGAACAAACCTCATACTCCCTCTCCCCTCTCCCATCACTATCCCCCCCTCCTCTGTTCACAACTTCCACATCAGCAAGAAAAGATCCACCGAACCGTCCCCAACGGACGCAAAGAAACCACTGTCCGCATCCCGCAAAACAAAAATAAAAAATGAACCCATCCATCCACTAACGCACCTCTCCCATCCATCCCCGTATCTCTCCCCATACTCCCCCCCCACCCCCCAGCAAAGCCTTCCCATCAGACCCAAAAAGCAGGGAAGTGTCTCCGTCTCACAGGCGCCCTTGACACTCCTCCCCTTTACTCCTTCAATCTTCTGCTGGACCCATCCATATACATCGAGAACCCGACCAATGAAGTCCATGGAAGAATTGCAGGGTGATGTAGCATAGATAGATAGCTAATACACATGCACCAACCCCCTTTCCATAACACTTCTACCCTGTTCATTACAATGTTCATTGTTTCCATGCAAACTTGCAATATCGTTGATGTTATCGGATGTGAATGATAAATTCGGGTGTGCAACTACTACTCATATCCAGCCCCATGACAGATAGATAGATAGATAGATAGATACAGAGAGGGAGAGAGATGAAACTTCTGCCCGTCAACCGCAAGCAAGTGCAGCACGTCTGGATTGTTCATCACAAAGGGGGGCACCACACCTCGTTGCCCGCTTCATAGCCAAATCAAATCAAAGACTTCCCCATCGGATCCAAGAAGTGGGGTGGAGATCTCGCATGAGTGACTAGTAGTTGAAGGTGTTTCAGCCATACCCCCCTGCGTCCGCTGCCGCGATTGAACGCATATACCTGAATTTATCCCCGCCCAGAAAGAAAAGAAGAAAAGGAAAAAAGGATAAGACCAGGAACCACAGAACCGATCCCTCACACCTAGAACCCCAGCGCGGTTTCTCCGTTTTTCTTAGATCGGTCGGTGGACGGGTGCGAATTGGTGGTGGTGGGGGGCTCGGTCGCATGGATATGAATCATCTTGATCGTATGGAGATGCTGTTGGGCCCTTTAGAGCTCGAGTCTAATGGACTGCCGGGGGGGGGGGGGGGGGGGGGGGGGGGGGGGGGGGGGGGGGTTGAGGAGGGGGGGGGGGGGGGGGGGGAGAAGGAGGAGGGGGGGGGGATTGTGGGGGGGGGGGGGGGGGGGGGGGGGGGGGGGGAGAGCAGGGGGGGGGGGGGGGGGGTG
>PEKF01000022.1:0-237124 GCA_003073195.1 Ramalina intermedia | reverse complement strand
TCCCCCCCCCTCCCACCCCCCCCCCGGCAAAACACCTCGCTCGGGGGAAAGCGCGTCGTCTGTCTGGGCCGCTTAGGGGCCGCACAACCCTCTAAAGGAGCTCGCTGAAGCCGCTAAAAGGTTTTGATATTCACTCCACAACTCGATCCTTTCTGACATGGGATTCTAACATTAGTCTTTCTTACAGGGCGGTCCTTCTTATGATTTTTGCTTGAGTATCATCGCTATGGCGACAGAAACAATAACTAACCCGGTGGCGACCAAGGTCAAGCTACCTAAAGGGCATAATCTCCCACCAGAGAATGAGCGCTTTATGCGGGCCTGCTCAGACATAGCTTCTGCCCTTATCCAAGACTATGAATCCCAGCAGGATGATGGCGCCCCCAAGAAAGACCTCAACCTCAATTCGCTGCGCGGCCAAATGGCCAAGAAACATCGTCTGTCGAATCAACCGGCACTCACAGCCATCATCGCAGCCGTGCCGGAGCACTACAAGAAGTACATCTTGCCCAAGCTGATCGCCAAACCGATTCGAACGTCTTCGGGGATAGCAGTAGTGGCTGTGATGTGCAAGCCCCATCGTTGCCCTCATATCGCCTATACTGGCAATATTTGCGTTTACTGCCCCGGTGGCCCGGATTCCGATTTTGAGTACTCCACCCAGTCATACACGGGCTATGAGCCCACTTCGATGCGTGCCATCAGGGCGAGATACGATCCGTACGAGCAAGCGAGAGGCCGGGTGGATCAAATCAAGAGTCTAGGCCATAGCGTGGATAAGGTCGAGTACATCATCATGGGAGGCACCTTCATGTCGCTTTCGGAGGACTACCGGAACGAATTCATCTCGCAGCTACACAATGCCTTGAGCGGGTACTCAGGGACTAATGTTGATGAGTGTGTGGAGGCTGGCGAAATGAGTACCATCAAATGCGTGGGCATCACCATCGAGACGAGGCCCGATTACTGCCTGGACCCGCATCTCGGTGCAATGTTACGGTATGGGTGCACCAGGCTGGAGATAGGGGTACAGTCCCTCTATGAAGATGTTGCTCGGGACACAAATAGGGGTCACACCGTAGCCGCGGTCGCGGAAACCTTCAAGCTCGCCAAAGATGCAGGCTTCAAGGTGGTCAGCCATATGATGCCCGATCTCCCCAATGTCGGCATGGAGCGTGATCTCGATCAGTTTCGAGAATACTTCGAGAATCCTGATTTCCGAACCGATGGCCTGAAAATCTACCCTACCCTCGTCATTCGCGGAACAGGTCTGTACGAACTGTGGCGAACGGGACGCTACAAGAATTACACCCCCAACGCTCTCATCGATCTCGTTGCTCGGATTCTAGCCCTCGTGCCGCCATGGACGCGGATCTATCGGGTCCAGCGCGATATTCCCATGCCTCTTGTGACCTCCGGCGTCGAGAATGGCAATCTCCGAGAGCTGGCTCTCAGCCGAATGAAGGATTTTGGCACCACCTGCCGGGACGTGCGCACTCGAGAAGTCGGCATCAACGAGGTGAAGAATAAGATCCGGCCTTCGCAGGTCGAGCTGGTCAGGCGCGACTATGTGGCCAACGGTGGATGGGAGACCTTCCTGGCCTACGAGGATCCCAAGCAGGATATTCTGATCGCCCTGCTCCGATTGAGGAAGTGCAGTGACACTCATACCTTTCGGCCCGAGCTGAAGGGACAGCCGACAAGCTTGGTGCGGGAATTGCACGTCTACGGCTCGGCCGTACCGGTGCACGCCCGGGACCCTCGCAAGTTTCAACATCAAGGGTATGGAACGCTACTGATGGAAGAGGCGGAGAGGATTGCATGGGATGAGCATAGGAGCGACAAGATCGCTGTCATTTCTGGAATTGGAGTCAGAAGCTATTACGCCAAGCTGGGCTACCATTTGGAAGGACCGTACATGGTCAAGGCGTTGGAAAGAAGGCCTGATGAGCTTTATGAAGAGGAGGAGGAGGAGGATCTTGATGCTGATGATGATGGTACAACGTATTAGAACACGGAAGGTCCGAGTGATGCATTTCCCTGACATTTAGCAAGGCGCTCGGGGGTCATTTGCATACAAAGGAGAAACACAAGATACCCCAGGGAATCACAGACCACAAAATATTGAAAATCCGTCATTCCGTTCTCTTGTTTCTCTAGCATCATGGTATACAGCTTCCCACCCGCGCTCCTCTACCCTGCAACCAAATCATAATGATGATATTTCCTCGAAACACCCCCCTCAACGCCTAAGCAATCCAAGTAGTCTTCTTCCAAGCCATTGCTATATCTCTGCATCAATTCAGACTTATCGCCCCCTTCTTGCTCTGCCTCACATGCAGCAACGCTTGCAAGCCGCAAAACACCAGGAACACCGCATACACCACCACGGCCGCGAACACGGATCCGGCGACCGCCTTGCCGTTGGGCGGGTCCTCGGTCGAGCCGACCATTGTGTGATGTTCTGCCTGTTGGAATGGGTAAGGGATGGGGTCAGCCCTTGATTCAAATTTCCTGCAGGACGACCGTGGAGACTAAGATGACCACATGGAAGGAAGGTAGATACGTAGCGAACGGGCCGGGGGGGGGCCTATGATCCCAACTGAGTTCCGGATTGCCTTACCTTGAAGAGCCCGCCGATGATGGAGAGGATGATAATGGCCGCGACGGAGACGACGATGCTTTAGTTCCATATACATCAGCTCTTATTACGTGATACATTAAGGGCGATGGATCGTACCAGCTCCATGCGTTGAACGCTGACACGACCGGCTTCATTTTGGGATGATTGTGGATGTTGTTGATGGGGGGAAGGGTGTGGTGGGATGACTTGGCCCAAAATGGAAGATCGAGACGTGGAGGATTCGGGGCAGACTCGTGAGGAGTTGCTTTCTTTGCGAGATACGGTGGTGTTGTTAGATACTGGATATACTGGATATGATGATAGGTACAGGCGCGGGTATCTGGAGAGCAGACGTTTGATGTCTTGGCAGTTGGCACGTGATCTCGAGACTTCGATGACGCCAAGGCTGTCCGTATGGGTCTTCTAGCCACTCAATGCAAGTCAGCATAGCAGCACGAGGTAGCTAATCCGGCGTGATGCAAGGAATGAACGAAGCTCTCGGGCAGAGAGCCCTCATAGCTTCCACATCGGACTAATCATTGGAGGTGCCTGACATGTTCCTTCAAGAGCAGTGCCCCATTCCAACTGGTTCCTGATTGCGCAGAACCTTGTTTAGGGGTCCCCAATTAATGGGTACCTTGATATTTAAGGATTCCAGCATCTTGTTGTGTATTGAGAGAGATCGTCACGCTTGCTTTACAGCATCTGCCTGACCCAGGGACGACCTAAGATAGCAGTGGAGGCCTGAGCTTCCTGCATGCTCAGCCTCTTTTAACCTCGTTGGCTGCTCGACCCTGTTCCTGTCGTTCGTAGCGAGATTCCCTTCAAAACACTTTTGGTGATCCTCGGGCATCCTTAATCCTGCGAAAACCGCGCCTCAAGGCCATGTCATGCTGAAGTGGTCTGGAGCGCGGCTTGTTGAATAAGCCTCCTTGAGAAGGAATCATCCCACACTCCGGCGGATTGAACCATCTTCAGGCCAAGAACGCAGACCTCAATCCTGCAACATCATCTAGACCGATCTCATGAGCTATATCAGACGAGGCCCCCTATTCTGATCTCACCTGTCATATTTGCGAGCAGCTACTCAGGAATTGTTTGCCTGACGAAGCCTTTGCTGCTGCTGGATAGCAATCGTATTGCTGTTGCTGGATAGCTATCATATTGCTGTGTTTTGCTCCATGAGTTCGCTTGATATTTATATATAGGTATATAATGGCCACGCAAGAGCAACGAGCGCAGAACCATCCAAATGTAAGTGCCTTCCCTCACCATGAAGACCTCATGCTGAACCCAGCAGGTCTCAAATGCTGTTACAGTGGACGGAAAAGGTCCAGGTAAGGCATGCCGCTTTGGTCGCTCGTTTTCTCATATATAGCCTTTTCAGCTTGATATCTGATCAAATCACAGCAACGAATGGCATCCAAAATCGACAAACGTGACGAAATCCTCAAGATTCTCGAAGCTCATCAGCATCTTTGTTTGGAGCCAAAGTCCTTCACGCCCCTTTTGAGCGAACTTTTGAAGGAGGATGCGCCTGACCTAATGGCAGAGTGGGAGAATTATCTCGTGGAGCTGTATCGTGCGAACTCTGGACGATGCTCTTCGGACCAGCCACTGGCACAAGTTACAGAAGAAGTATTGACAGCTCAGGAAGCATGGGTGGAGATGCTTTGGTCTCGCGGCGAGCCTCCCTATCGGCTCGCAAGATCAGTTCTGGTGGTTGAGTGGTACAAAAGAGTGCTGGTAAGCAGGCATTTTCGTATTGGCTTTTTCAGCAATTTGCATACCACTCATACGTGATCTATAGCAGGAGTTCGACACGCGTTTCCACCTTCTTTTAGCAATCCATGGTGATGTAAGCCAGATGGGGCTCTCCGGAGATTTGCCCAGCAATTTCTACAACAAGGTGACTCAGCAGCTGTCGGAGCCAGCGCCTGGTTTAGTGAAGCAAGTCGAACGAATACTGCCACCTCGAATGCTGGAGCGGGACTCTAATCCACAAGGTGATGTGCAGAAGCAGCCGGTAGGATGATCCTAGAGGTCAGAGAACCCCAGATGATAGAGGCTCAGACAAGAAGACGGTTTTCAGCCCTGATCGATGCTTAGCGAAGACCACACGGAGAGACTTGCCTACTCACGTTAGGGTCCAGCAGCCCAATCTTTGTTCCACTTCACACAGTCCGAAAACTTCACACCTTGCCCGCCAAAGATGTCCAGGGCACTGCCAATCGTCAAGTCAACTTTGCCGTCACTTAGCCACTTGACTTTATCAAGGTCTTCGATTGTCGTTGCTCCTCCGGCGTAGGTTACAGGAAGATTCGTCCATTCTGCCAAGTTTTTGACTAAGTCCTCATCAATGCCGTTTTGAAGACCTTCGTTGTCCGCAGCATGCACAAGAAATTCTGAACAGGCCGTTTCAAAGATCCTGAAAGTGGCTGCACGGTTGCGTCAGCATGCAAAAATCTCTTCTATCTTTGACGTGGTAAGACTTACTCCGGTTGAGTTCCATGTTGGTCAAGGTCTGCCATTTGTCCGTGGCAATGATCCATTTGTTCCCTTGCTTACGGCAACTGAGATCGATAACCAATTTCCTTTTGTCGCAATCTAAAGCTTTCAAGACGCCGTGCATGCGGTATACATCGAACCTGCCATGTGGAAAGATGTACGAGGTTACGATAACCTTTTACACTTCTTTTCAGCTCGACGCCCATGGCTTGAGTCTTGAGATGGAATCTTACCTTCTCCGCGCCAAGCTCAATCCATTGGGCAGCATTACCCTCATGGATACCGCCTCCGATTTGCAACTTCTTTGGCCATGCTGCCAAGGCTTCCTTAGCAGCCTTCTCGTTTCCAGGACCCAGCATGATAACGTGACCGCCCTTCAGGTCATGTTGTTTGTAGAGTTCCGCGAAATGACTCGAAGGGAATGGCGAGACATGGTTCGTTGTCAGTTCAGGCGAGTCCTCTTTGAGAGTACCTCCCACGATCTGCTTGACTTCACCTGCGTGCAAATCGATGCACGGGCGGAATTTAGTCATCCTGAGCGGATGGTAGATATTGGCTGTCGTTCGAGTAGATTGAGTAATGACCCTTCAGGTCGGATGTTATTGCAAGTGGATCTTTCGAACGTATCACAAGATCGGCATGTCTTGAGAAATATGTTGTTGTCTTCACATAGACTAGGACTCAGTAGCAACACAGAAGACTCAATTGATAATGTTTGATGATCACGTGATCTTGAACCCCCTGCGAATAACTTCGCGGCCTGCAGATCCCCTTTCACTTATGGATCCACATGTCTACGAATTCCTATAATGGCGCCCCTGCTCGGGATGAGGAAAAGGCGACTACAGCTAGAAGACGGTAGCGAAGAAATCTCGGCCAAGGAGCTCGATCCACCAGAGAACGACTACTCAGAGTTGTTCAGGCAATACTTCGAGGCCAATTTCGAACCCTTACCCACTTTACAGCTTTCAGGGGCCTCCGACGTAATCGATGCCTCCAAAGACGCCAATCCTGATGACGAGACCGACTGGGAGGGGCTTTCAGACGAGGATGGTGGGCTTGCAAAAGTCATTGATTACTCTGCTCCTAAAAATGGAGAGTCAGGATTATCGCGAGATGAGTTCAAAGCCTTCATGGTAGTGCAAACCCGTCCCTGAATCATGGCTCCCTTATAACAGAAGTACTCTAGACATCAAAACCCCCCCAAGCAGAAGACTCTGCAGCTACTGGCCCGAGTTCCAATATGAAAGTGCCAATTGACAAAGACGACAACGAAACCGACGCCGCCAACCTAAAAAAGGATCTGGCCCTACAGCGCCTTCTCAAAGAGTCCCACCTCCTTGATGATCGCTCCTCCCTGGAGGTCAGCGGAAAAGGCCGCCACAAAGCGCTCGACCTCCGCCTCCAGGACCTGGGCTCCAAATCCTCCGTCTATGCGCAGCAGAAAATGCCCATCGCTCAAAGGAAAGGGATCATTGCGAAAGCTGCAGAGCGCGAGAATGCTCGTCGCCGCGAGGCTCTGGAAAACGGCATCGTTCTGGAGAAAGCTGGACAGGGCAGGAAGAAGACTGAGGTCAAGAAGAAGAGGGAGAGAGGGGTGGGAGGACCTACTGTGGGCAAGTTCCGTGGTGGCACGTTGAGTTTGAGCAAGAAGGATGTCGCTCAGATACAGGGGCCTAAGAAGAGAGAGAGAGCCAAAAGGTAGTCGAGTCCGACGCGGGTGTTTTGAAGCGTCCCCAAACGCCCTTCAAGATTCCAATTCCTCCAGTGAATATGGACTGGCACGCTCATGGGCTCCCACGTTCCCTGCGATGTCTCGATCGCTGAGGGAATTCGGCAAGCACCCGTTGGCTTCTCAATGTAGGTCTAGAATGATGCAACTTTGTATCGTTCTTGGCTATAAAGCTAACCGCACGATTAGACATACACGTTGACTCTGACATGCTGCCGCTTTTCAGCAGCTAAACCTTATGTGATCGATACGAGGTCGGCCTGCCTGGTTTGTTGGACACTTTGTGGCACTTGCCGATGTTCCGGGGCTGCCCACGCTCTATGTGTCTCAAAAATCTGGGATGGTAAACGCACAGAGCAACGAAAAGCGCGCGAGCACCCGTGAGGTCCGTTCGGGCGAACAGCCTGCTGACACGCAGCAAGAGCTACCACTGGAGCCATTCGAGCCACAGGATCCCTCGCATTGCACAACAAATACTTTGGCTCTCCCGACTACCGCAAGGCAGCTCTGCAAAATTTTGGTGACGATCCCCGCGCTTTCGATCCCACCAGAACGGCCGACATCCGACATCGTCGAAGCTCGACCTGCTTCACTAGCCCACCGCATTCTTCCGACACCGCGAGCGATATTCTCCTATGCAGGCCCGAGACCAAGGTACGATCGAGCAAATACGGAAACAAGCAACGACGATCATGCACGATCGTTCGAGGTTTCCCACGATCCTTGGTTGACAAAATAAAGAGGTCTAAAAGAGCTTGCATAGGTATATTTGGGGAAACAGTTGGTGCGGGTATCTCGGCCGCGTTTCAGGACGGCGATGAAACCGTGACAGGCCGTGCTTTAACCTGTGTGAGGTGCTTCGAGAGCTTCCAGAAGACTAGAATGCCTCTCGAATTGGGATGTGTACAAATGCAAAATTGACGAAATGTGATACCCTCAAGGCGGTCTATATTGCTGCTAAGAATAGTCCCAGGGGCTGAATTCATTGTTGTTTGGCCGTGGACACCAGAAAATGGCTACACACCCCGAACAAGGCATGGTTACTACCGTACATCAGGCTTTCTACGATTTTGCGTTACCGTACTTGCTTGAGAGCAATTCGCGCCCCTATCAGAGATTGTCTCTGCGGCTGCTGAGCTGGCGATTGTGGTTTCATGAAATATATCGATGGATCTCAACCCGCTCCCCACACAAGCTGACCAATCGGAGAATTATCACCAGTCTACACGGTCTAGAAAATCATGATCATCAGAACCAGATGGCGCAAGTTGCTGAAGCCAGTCCTTAGGAACGTTGAGCAATGGCCTGTGCTTGTGGGGTCAGACATGATATCCTGGCATTCGTCATTTGAGTTCCGATGACTCGCCTTGCCACCTGTCGCAAACCATCATGTGGCCGCCATTTCCAGCAATTGCTACTCAATACTGTTGCCGAGTCTGGAGGGAAATATGAGAACCTCGAAACGGGCGTGCGCATCCGAATTGCGCCAGACTCAACGTGGTGGTACAGAGGTACCGAGCGAAGTTTCCAGAAGCCACAAGACTGACATGACGGTAAAAGCGGGTGGTGAAGAGCTTTCCAGACTTCTGTCTGCTGCCGAGGAATTAAAGGCAGCAAATTGGCTAGTGTTTCATGCCCGAGGCCACCGGGATGTGCGAATGCGTGACTGGCCGTACGTAGCCGTAAGCGGTTAGGTGGCTAAGTTTAGATGGAAATCACGACGTCGAACCAATTAATCACCTGCCTTGCGCCGCTCCTTCGTTTTTGCGTGCCGCCCAGCTCTTCTACATGTCAGCTAACCTATCGAGCATCTGCCGAGTGAGGCATGGATGAAGTGGCAGAGGTGAATGTGCCGTATTGCTGGCATGGGATAGCTTCTGCCCTGCCACAACCTCTAGTAGGCGAATCTCCAGTCGCGACACCCACCAAGACTAAAGAGCAGGGGATGTGCGAACGATGATGTTTTTGCGAGCCGTCAATCGATTTGTTAAAAAATAGATTGAGAACTCAAGGAAAGCAATAATCAATGCTACGAATGCGCATGCCGCCCGACCCTCGTTGGCTGACCGATGCACGCGGGCATGCACCTGCTCCTTCTTTTCGCCCTCGGAAAGCATGCTGGCTTCTCTTTGCCATATCTGCTGTGCCCTCTCTGACTGAGCGCAATCACGATGAATAAAGCTCCAATTTCGGATCCTCACGGTCCTAGCCCTTGCCCGGCACTACCGTTGCACAACTCAAGATGAAGGGTTTAGGGCTATGTATGTAGATGTTCATATGCAGCATCTTACAAACCTGTCCGCTAGCTAGGTATTTCTTGGATGCGTAGGATCAATCGCAGCAACGAGAAGTCGCCGGGCAAATTGCAATCGTACGGTAGAGAGCCACCGATGAGAACAATCTGATCGAAAGGTTGGACATCATCCACACAGCAACAGCAGCCAGCAGCCGAGCCGCCCAAGCTGGCCTCCATAAGGATTAGCCCGGGCACGACTTCGCCCCCGCTTGTCGGCGGTTCTTCTAACGAGACTATTTGGAGGCTACGGTGGCTACGAGGAGGAAAAACGAGACTAAAATCTGCAACTCTCAGGGATCCTACGCTCAAACAAGCCCAAAACCCCGTCTCACTCGCTCAAACCAACAAGAAACCTTGCCTCAGAATTTCCCTAACCTCCCACCGCCCACCCAATCCATCACCCACTCCACATATCGGTTTCTTCACCCTCTTGACAACCTCCTTGCCTTGACACGCAATTGCCCTTACCGCCGCGTCTTGACAGCTATCCAGGAGAGTGCCTGCCCCTTTGGTCCATCAGGACACGCTGATACTTTCGGCCGTTGTGGCACCCGAATTCACTCCGCCCTTTTCCCTCTTTCTCCCTCCGAACCTCTCCTCCATCTCACCAACCATTCTTTTTTAAGTCACTCGTTTCAGACATTCTTCTTCTGTAACTCCCACTTCCACCCTCGACAGGTATAGCGTTTCGAAACGTCCATATTGGGCTTGTCGGCCTCTGCAAGGCCTCTATTCTCTGCGCTCGAGGCTGGGAATTTGGAGCTTCACCTTATCTCAGGCTGGCCCTGAGCGCATCGATCGAGAACAGCAGATCCCAATAACCTCACATTCCGTGATCAGTGCATTTTCACAGAGGCCGGTCCTTCAAGTTTCACCACACTCTTTGAAAGTAGTGAATGCCATCGGTCTAAACAAGTCTCCTCCGACTGCGCACCACGCCTGGCCTGTACAACACTGACGACATCTGATCGCCGCCTCTTAAAACTGATACAATCCCTTCGAGGTCGCGTTCTCTCTTTCCTCATTCTCTAACAGGACTCAAACTGTTGAATGTGAGATGAGTGTCTCAATGTATACCCAGAACAACAACGCGGCCATGGCCCCTCCACAGAAGCCCGAGACCTTCATGCTGTCGGATACCGCGCAGCAGAATCTCCCCCAAGATGCTCAGGTCGCTCTACAGCAAGTGGACAACCGTAAGTCTCTTTTCCTGTCTCATCTTGGGTTGAGCATAGCCTCTTCTGGTCTTATCATCAACCGTGATACTGTTTGATAGGAGTTACTGACAATGGGACCAGTCAAATACTTCTTGATCTCTGCCCCTGTCGACTGGACACGGGATCAGTATATCCGACGTTTCCTGTTGCCTACGGGCGAATACGTCTCATGTGTTCTATGGTAAATCCTTTTCCGAAGCTCATCCTGGCGTCTTTGGAGATGGGCATTTGTTGACGTTCCACAGGAACACCCTTTTCCACATCTCTGGTACAGACATTGTCCGCTGCCTTTCCTTCCGCTTTCAAGCTTTCGGTCGACCCGTCAAGAATGCAAAGAAGTTCGAAGAGGGCATCTTCTCAGATTTGCGTAACCTCAAGTCTGGCACAGATGCTTCCCTCGAGGAACCGAAGAGCGCCTTCCTGGACTTCATGTACAAGAACAACTGTATTCGCACCCAAAAAAAGCAGAAGGTTTTCTATTGGTACAGTGTACCACATGACCGCCTTTTCCTCGACGCTCTGGAACGAGACCTCAAGCGAGAAAAGATGAACCAAGAGGCAACGACCTCTGCCCAAGCAGAGCCAGCCCTGTCGTTCGAGTTCGATTCTTCTCAATCCCTGTTCGAACAGCTCACCAAGGCTCAGCAAGCCAATACATCTTCCTTCTCAGCTAATGCTAGCTCCGCATATTCCGAATCGACATCACCTGTGCTACAAGCTGTGGACTCGATGCCTCCGCCCCAGATGCCGCAACAACTTCCAACTGTATCGGAAGATGACATCCCTACAACCATGGGTGCATATGCCCATAGCTCGATGGCACCGTCGGCCGCCAACAGTTACGTGAAGAGGGAGAGCGACTACGCGCAGCTGCAGTACGATCGAAATGGTATTCCACTGTCTCGCATTCATCAGCGGCATACTTCTATGCCAACCTACATGGAGTATTCCCCAGCGCCATCCTTCGTCTCATCACAGGGCGAGTACGCTGGCTATGGCAATCGTGATCTCTCCTTCGAGCCAGTCACCCCTCCTCAAAATCACCATGCTATGGCCGCTGAGCCAGCATACATTGCAAACGAGGATACCGGTCTCTACTCCGCAATTCCGGATGTCAATTCGTCTCAGAACTTCAATTCCATCATGCAGCTTCCGCCGTCCAATATTTCTGGCGGCCAATACACCGGGAGTCGAAATTATGCGACAAGCAACGTCTACTCCGTCATTGAAGGCTCCCCAACGTACAAACAGAGAAGACGTCGATCATCCATTCCTCACAATACAGCGAATGGCCACACCAATCACGCACCTCACCGAGCTAGCGACTTGCGAAGATCCGTCTCGCTATCTGTTGGACCTGGTGAGAATGACGATGGAGAGGAGGATGCATCCCCTTCCGTGCCTAGCGGCTATGCAAACATGGTCTCGCAACAGCGAGACATGCTTGAGCACTTGTCACGCCAAGGTACACCGCAAGAGCCTATGAGCAGTCAGGAGACCCTTCAAGGCGATGCAGGGTCCCAGTCATTCCAGCCTCAGGAGCAGTATCACACATACCCGAATGACAGTTTGGCAGTACATACGAACAGTGTCAGCCCCGCAACGAGCCGCGGAGGTGAACGACCTGGTGCTGTCCGCCGAGCGCGGAGCGCCACCCTCATGGAACTCGGGCCTTATCCCCAGAAGAACCACTCCTGCCCAATCCCGACATGTGGACGATTATTTAAGCGATTAGAGCATCTCAAACGGCACGTTCGCACGCATACCCAGGAGCGGCCTTACGTATGCCCACATTGCAGTAAAGCTTTCTCGCGGTCGGACAATCTCGCGCAGTACGTGTCCTCGATCTGCAGCCTGCGTGAAGAGCACTTGCTAACATGTGTCGTAGGCATCGTCGAACTCACGAAGCACGTGCTGATGGGGAGATGGGCGGCTATACTGACGAAGACTTCGAAGCCGAGGAAAATGAATTCGGTACGCTGGAGGAAGAGAGCCCGCAGTCAGACAATGGCAGCCATTTCATGACAAATCCAATGTCACACATGACAGCAAATGCCATGCACCTGCCCTCCAACTCAATGCATGCTCACAGCATGAATGGAAATGGCACTATGGGCGCTCCCATGATGGGAGGTGGCATGGTCGTCAGCCAGCCCATCTGAACGTGGCCGAATGCTTGCGTGCCTGCTCAAAAACTAAAAACAAAAGACAAAAACATTGCAGATGGCTCATGAAAGATAGACTGCGAGATGCATTACGAAGCGGACCATGGCTTTGCTCGACCCGACGAGTGCCAATGAGCCTAGTGATGGATGCAATACAGGATGTCTAAGGGCTCGCGCCTTAGATAGACCTTTTCTTACCTATCCGGAGGCGCCAAGTCTCATCACGAAAGACGAATCTTCTATTTTGCTCAACTTGCATTCCGAGCTTATTCGATCAAATCAACATCAGCACTGGCGTTCGGAGGCGTCGAGATCACCTCGCTGCTGCCGCTCAGCTGAATAGACTTACTTTACCATGCCACGGCATATGGTGAAAAGGCATACGAGCGACGAGGTTACACGATCTCTGACAATTTCTTCTTTCTTCACGCTGGACTTGAGGAGGGCTGAAAGGGGGCGCTTGTGATCGGATCAAACATCTTGCTGTACAGAGTGGCTTTAGATGTTGCAATATCCAGCAAGTGTACTACGAGCTTGCGACATTTCAAGGTGTGAAGAAGGAGGACATGAATTCTGGCTTTGAAGTGGCTATGTACAATGAGTGTGCCATGTGCTTGCGAGCTTACCACGGAGGCAGAGAACAAATATCAAGAATCACTCCATCAAGACGCAACAGCCTCAATTAGCTCTAGCTTTCCAATCAAATGAGAAACATCAGTGCATTTCTCCTCTTCCGTTTTTAAACAGCTCACACCCCTAGCATCCTTATACAACATCATCAGAGAGGCAGTGAGCAGATCCAGCATGGCCTACGTCTGCGACATCTCGCATGCCCTTGAATGCAAGCCAGAAGATAAGCATCAAAGAAGAGGACCTCCACAGACTAGTAGATACCTACGCTTGATATCTTGGCCCCATTAGGAAGTCCGGTGGTCTATTTCACTAGGCTAGGGAAACGACCGAAGAAATGTCTTGCAGTTGCAGATCAGCAGTGGCCCCTCTATTATTGTTGGATCTCCGACCCCTGTGCCCGACGACTTGATCTACTAATCAAGGTGTCCAGACGACTTTACTTGCAGAAATAATATAAGTGGATCCCAAAGTCACGGATGGATGTACAGCCAGATTGATCTACGGCCAATGAAAAGGAGAGACAGTGACGGTCGTCATATGTTCCACCTCGATCACGAAAACAAGCTTCTTTACCCTTCCGCCACATCGTTTCGGACCTGTATCCTGACAGCCTTGGACTAAACACTATCAGTAGGCCCATCGCCGGAGCATGGCCCACCCTTTCCCTGCACGCCTATTCGTACCTGGGAGTACCTGACTAGCACTTCGACCGGTCCGCTAAGCTGGAAGAGGCTGCTCATCATGGCACCACCAACTAAGCCATCGTCCACTCACGACCGCAGCTCCCTCTCCCAGCTACCTCTGCCTCTCTGCATGCAAACGTGAGCGCCTATTCGACATTTCTCTCCTGATCATCGCCCGCCCATTCTCGCCTCTGTGGGAAGGCAGGTCCGAAGGCAGCTTTATCTTCTCGCTCCTTCCAATCGTGCCCTGCTTGGGAGCGCTCGGCGAGTCAGGATCCAAGGGGCAGGTGTAACCTGTATGGGCCTATCTTGGACGTACGTGCCTGTGATGCTGCTGTGCATAAAATGACGCTGTTGCCCACTCATCCTGCATTCTGTATCCTGATTCTATCTCTTTGCCCTTAAGAATATTCATACTTCCTTCACTTGCGAGTAAAGATGCGTCTTTCAATCCATTTCGCTGCAGCCCTTGTGACTCTTGCGTCGTTCGTTCTTGCATCTCCTGTTCCGAATGATGCACCCAAGGACAAGAGATCCTTCGTTGAGAGGGATGGTACTAATTACACAGTCTTCGAACATGCTGCTACAGGGGCGAAGATGGAGTTCGTCACGAACTCTGGCATCTGCGAGGTGAGTGATTTGCGAAGAGAAGGAAGGGAAGGAAAGTCCTCGTCGAAGAGTGATCTAGGACCGCTATTTGCTGGACCAATGATTGACTCTCACATCTTGATCTAGACAACTCCAGGCGTCAACCAATACTCCGGATATCTGTCTGTGGGCACAAACATGAACATGTATGTCGTCCAGCTCATTGGCGCCACAGCTTCTCCAATTGACGTCTTGGCAGGTGGTTCTGGTTTTTCGAGTCCCGTAACAGTCCAACGACCGCTCCACTTGCAACATGGTTCAACGGTGGACCTGGCTGCTCGAGCATGATCGGCTTGTTCCAAGAGAACGGGCCGTGTCATTTCACTGGAGGGGCCTCTACGCCGTCCCTAAACCCCAACTCATTCAACGAATTCGCCAACATGCTGTACATCGACCAACCAATCGGCACCGGATTCTCCTACGGCGACGATGAGGTCACTTCCACCGTCACTGCCGCTCCCTACGTCTGGACCCTCATCCAAGCCTTCTACACCCAATTCCCCCAATACGAGAACCGCAACTTCGGCATCTTCACCGAATCCTACGGCGGCCACTACGGCCCCGAGTTCGCCGACTACTTCGAATCCCAAAACGCCAAAGTCTCCTCCGGCTCCGTCACGGGCGAGCAGATCAAGCTGATCGCGCTGGGCATCAACAACGGCTGGTTCGACGCGACCCTGCAGGAGAAAGCCTACGTCGACTTCTCCTACTCCAACTCCTACAAACCCCTCATCACGGCCGCGCAGCACAGCTCCTACCTGTCCGCCTACAGCTCCAACTGCGCCCCCGCGCTCGCGAAATGCCACTCCTCGGGCTCCAACGCCGACTGCACCGCCTCGGACGACGCCTGCTACAACGCCATCGAAGGCCCCCTCTCGGCCTCGAAAGCCAACGGCGGCGACGCCGCCTACGATTTCGACGTCTACGACATCCGCGCCCCCAGCAACGACCCCAACCCGCCCGAGACCTACGCCACCTACCTGACCAACGCCGCCGTCGTCAAGGCCATCGGCGCCAAATCCACCTACACCGAGTGCCCCAACGGGCCCTACCAGAAGTTCGCCTCCACGGGCGACAACTCGCGCTCCTTCCTGAGCGAGTTGTCCGACGTGGTCAAATCGGGCGTGCAGACGGTGGTCTGGGCCGGCGACGCCGATTGGATCTGCAACTGGTTCGGCGGGCAAGCCGCCGCGGAGGCCGTCGTGTATGACGGACAATCGGCCTTTCAAGCGCAGTCCCTGGCGCCCTACAATGTGGGCGGGAAGCAGGGGGGCACGTTCAAGCAGCAAGGGAAATTGGGGTTTTTGCGCGTGTTTGGGGCGGGGCATGAGGTCCCCTTCTACACCCCCGAGTTGGCGTTGCAGGTGTTTCGGCAGACGATGAGTCAGGCGCCTTTGAGCTCGACGTGATTGATGGAGGAAGGGGAGGATGGTGGTGGTGGTGATGGGGGAGTGGGCGGGCTGGGGCGGGAATGGCAGTGAGGGGAGGAGAAGTCGGAGGAAGGGGATGATGATGATGATGACGATGTTGATGATGGGCTTGGGCGGGGGTGTTTTGATGGGCCGATTGGATATTGGGTACTCAGACGCTATTGTTCCGTGTTTTTGAATGTATCATAGCTTCGAAATGCTCGGATCTTCTCGAGCGTGGTTGAGCTGTTCTTGCCATGCGTGAGCAACTCCCTATGAGAGAGGAATTCTATCTCGTCGTAAGAACGGGGATGGCATTGTGAAATGCATCGTGACCGGAGCATTGACTAGTTCCTGTACCAATGGAATGATACGAATCCGATTGCATGTTCAAGGACGCCGGCTATGCAGTGGACCATCGCTTAAACCGGTAAAAGAAACGGGAATTTTCTTCGTCGCTGTGATATGACGCTTCATTCAGCTATCACAGACATTCATGCAAAAAACCAAAAAAATCGCTCGATGGTAAACCGCAGAGCCCAACGCCCATTGCGCGCCTTCCATCACGCCTACTCCTCCTCATCATCGCTCATGCCGCCCACACTACCGCTACCGCCACCATTGCCATTACCAGCAGCAGCGCCATTAGCCATGCCATTCGCACCTCCGCCGCCGCCGCCGCCGCCGCCGTCGCGATTAAAAGTCAACTTCAGCTTCGTGCCGCCATTGTTGTTGTTGTTGTTGTTGAGGGTGTTCATGCCCGCGCCGCCCGGCATCGGGGTTCCCCTGCTCGATGAGACGGCGGCGGTGGAGCGGCCATCGGCGGGGGTGAGGGGGTCGAAGTCCTGCCATTCCGGATAGGAGGCGGTTTCCTCCGCCAGCTTGCGGATGCAATGGTTCTGCATGAGGAGGTGGGGGTTAGCAACAAAGGGCATTCCTCATCATTTGAGGAAGGTGATAGGAGTTGGAGTACGGGAAGGAGAGAGGCTCAAGGGGGTGGAAAGGGGACTGGGCTTACCTCGATTTCATTGGCATCCTGATACAGCAGACTCCCGTCATCGTTGTACGTCCTCGCGTTGTTGCACAGCAGCCGGATATCGGTGACATATTCCTTCAGGCTCTGATACTCCTTCTTGTTGATCTTCTTCTCAATCTGTTCGATACAGATGGGTTCCTTGATGATGATGTAGTAGTCTGGGTAAGCAGCTCTCGGCACCGGCTTGAGGAACGGGTCAATGAGATCCCTCGTTGAACCATCCTCGCCCTCTTCTTGCAATTCTTGCAGAGCTTCGAAGTTATTGTTAAGGATTTTCTGCAGATTGGCGCGGTCCTTGTTACCCAGCGATTCGTGAACTTTGAACGGCCGCCCAATGCCAGGTCGCTTGGCCTTCTTCGGGATGGGCTCGTCCTCGACGTCCTCATCCGCCTTGCGCTTTGCGCCCGTCGACTTACGATTTCTCTTCTTGGAGGTAGGGGCTATGGAGCTTTCACGCGATGGCTCGGCTGAACTCTCATACCCACCACGCCGGTCAGCTTTGGCATTCCGCCTGGCCTTGCGCGCGTCCTTTCTCGCAATGGCATCTTCAATCGTGTCTTCATCGTTGTCAACGGCTTCAAGCCATTGCTCTTCGGTGAGACCGTCATCGTATTTCACGCGCGTCCTCTCTCGGGCACCGCGACCGACTATCTCCTCAATCTCTCCGGCACCAGGGTTATCTTCTTGCATGTAAATATCAGGAAGCTCATCCTCTCCAAGTAACCGCGGTATTTGATTAGAGCCGGGTCCGTAAGTATTGTTGGCTAGTCGCTCTGCATCCATTTGCTCGAACATGATCTTTTCATCATCTGTGCGGGCCATGATGGCATTCAGATCGTCGTCATTCATTTCTTCCTGATCAGCCAACTCTTCCTGGGCTTCTGCGGTATCGAGCAGTGTCCTCAACATTGCGTCTCGTTCCTCATTCGTGGATTTGTTGTCGAACCTGCCGGCTTGAATGACTTTGCCATCCATGTCCAGCTTATACTGAGCACGTTCCAAGATCTTCTCCTCCACAGAGTTAGAACTAATGAGGCGTAGAATGCGAACTTCATTCTTCTGGCCAATTCGATGGGCACGGTCCTGGGCTTGTAGATCCTGGTGCGGATTCCAATCGGAGTCGTAAATGATGACGGTGTCAGCTGTCTGAAGATTCAGTCCCAGACCTCCGGCGCGTGTCGATAGCAAGAAGCAGAAGTATGGAGAACCTGGCCTGTTGAATTCGGTCAGCAACTCGGACCTATCGTCCGACTTGGTTGAGCCGTCCAGCCTCAGGTATTTGGTATTGGAAAGCCGTAAGAAGTCCTCCATGATGTTCATGATCTGAGTCATTTGGAAGAAGATCAACACTCGGTGTCCGGATGCTTGGAACTTGGGCAAGATGCGCTGCAGAAGCTCGAACTTTCCAGCGGTCCGCCACAAGAGGTCGTTGTTGGTTTTACTTGGGTTCATCTGATCCTCGACCTGTTCGAAAACGAAGGGGTGATTGCAGACTTTCCTCAGCTGCATGAGCATGTTGCTGAGGCCACGGATGCCCGTCTTGCCGCCCTTGCCATCGCTGACAGAGATCTTATTGAATGTGAGGAGTTGGTGATAGATTTTGGCCTGTAGTGCAGAAAAGCGACATTTGATGACCCTCTCCTGCTTATCGGGCAAGTCTTTCTCCACGTCTTTCTTGAGACGGCGCAGCAAGAACGGCCTGAGAACCTTGTGCAGACGCCGAATGACGAGCAGCTGTTCTTCTTCCGTCAGCTCCATCTTGTCTTGGCCTCCGGTATTCGCGAAAGGTGTATTGAACCACTCATCAAAGGACTTTACGGATTTGAAGATGTTGGGGAGAACGAAATTGAGCAAAGCCCACAGCTCCGGCAGATTGTTTTGCAACGGGGTGCCGGTCAGGATGAGTCGATAACGGGAGGTGTAGTACTGCGTCAAGCACATGCTCAGTTTTGACCCAGCATTCTTCATGCGATGGCCTTCATCGACGATCATATGAATCCACTTGATCCTGGCAAGCACCGGGCGATCTTTTATGATGTACTCGTACGTCGTGAGCAAGACATCGAATTGACCGTATCGAATCTGATTCTGCTGTGTCTTGCGGGCCAGAGGTGGTCCCTTGTACACGATTCTCCTCAATGAGGGGGCCCATTTCTCGAATTCGACGTTCCAATTCGTCAAGGTGCTTAGCGGGACAATCACCAGAAAGGGACCAACACCGCCGCGATCTACCTTGAATTCTTTGAGGTAGGTTAACAATGATATCGTCTGGATGGTCTTGCCCAGCCCCATCTCATCTGCCAAGATACCGTTCAGATTGTTGTTGAAGAGCGATACCATCCACTGGAGACCTTTGATCTGGTATTCCTTCAATTGACCTCCAACCAGTAGGCTCGGCTGTTTGGATACTTCCTCTTTGACGCGATGGGCGACTTCATAGTAGTCGACCTTGGGCGAACCGTCCTCATCCTCCTCGCTATCGCTCAACTCCTCCGGTGTCGCATTTTGATATCTCTCGACTGCCCCACGCTGTTGCTCTTTCACCGATGCGGCCAACTGGTTCAAGAAGCCATCGGTCTGCTTCAGCAGGTGCGAGATGCGGGAATCTTTGGCTTGGCCGAGCAGTTTGAGGTAGGTCTCTTCATCGTCGTTCTTCAAAGCTTGCAGACGCTGTTTCGCGGTGCGCTCCACCCGCTTCTGCTCTTCTTTCTCAATGTTTTGGTGGGTTGTCAGCATGAGCCGGCCAAGCTTCTGCTGTCGCTGCCTTTGCGCTTCGGCGGCCTTTTGGATTTCCCGACCATGTTCCATGACGGCATGAAGGTGATTCATCTGCTTCTGCTTCTCATTGTTCTCCCATTGATCCCGTTGTTGCTTCTCCAGCTTCTCGGTAATGCGAGCTTCCCGAAGAGAGGTCTTCTTCTGTCGCCTGTACACGGCTCGGTTGGCAGTTTGCGCAAGGTTGTTGTAGTGGATGAGATCTTTATGCACCTGTTGCCGCAAGGCTCGCTGTTTCGGGAGCAGACATAGCATTTTGTACTCTATCAGCGCACGGCGTTTCATGGAATCATCATAACCCGGAGCGTCCATCTTGGCAGTGTCCCAGACATTGAGATTGGCTGGGAGTTGCTCAAGCTCTGCTTTCCTAGCTTGGATGCGATTGTATGCAATGCGATCGCGCTCCTCTCGCACACGCTCCATGTCGACCGAAGGGAGCCCATTAGGTCCATGTAACATCAACTTCCTGTCCATCATACGGGCTGCCATATCTCTTCGTCGGTTGCGTCGAAAGCCCTCCACATCAACGCCTGGTGGCATCAGACTGTTGATCTGTAAACGATTCGATCGAACTCCGTGATCTGCATAGCTTATGGCTGTCCTGATGTATCCATACGGCGAGTATGTTTTGTCGTACATGTGCCTTGGATCCTTGGGCTGCTGCTCCTTCTTGTTTGTCTTATTCGTCTTCTCCGAGATGACTGCCTCGGCCTCATCCATGCGGTCAGCCGAGAGAGTCCCCTTTCTCTTCGATCGGGATTTGAACAGTTGCTGTTGCATTGCCTCGGGCAGTGGCGTATCTTTCTGGAGTAATTTGAAAGCCCACATGTGTGATCGGAGTTGTTTCATGTCCTCTTCATTCAAGCCGCCATTGGCGACGGCAGTCTGTTTCTGTGTCGCGCTGCTCGCATCGGTCCCGTCGACAGACGGCACATCGCTCATAGTATTAGGTGTGGGAGGGTTTGCTGGCGGGGCGGTAGAGGGTGCATTGGTTGTGTCATGGGGAGCGCCTGGGATGCGGTTGTCAGCGCGGAACTTTCAATTTCAGATGCAAGACATACCGTTGATGCCGTTGGATTGAGGTGCAGCTTGCTGTTGTTGCTGTTGGCGTGCAAGCAGTTGCTGCTGCTGTTGCTGCTGTGATTGAACTTGTCCCATTCGATTACGCTGTTGCTGCTGAATTAATAGCAGGGTATGTTTGGTCTTGAGGAACTCGGGATCATTTTCGGGCACTTGATGGTCTTTCATCCGCTTGAACTTCTGTAGAGAGGTCAGCGATCCGAATAGCTAAAGGACCGTTGTGAACACTGGGTTGGAATGCACGAACCTCGAATGTCGCCTTGGCGTCTTCTTGCGACATGCTGGCAGGGAGGGCGGATGGTCCTTGGGGCATCGGGGGGGCTGATTGGACTGAAGCCATCGTGAGGGTGGCTAATTGTCTTGTGTCGCAAGGCTTGTATTGGGGTGGATCCAATCAGGGAGTCTGGCGCAAACGTTCGATGGAAGGAATTATCCCTTTGGAGGAAAAGGCGGTGTCAAGGTAAGGTGTCAGAGGAGTGGGCAAAAGTGATGTCGGGGAACGGGAAGCCACCCTCGGACGCGTCCCAAAAGACGTGACAAGGGTGGGTTGAGATAGCAGCGGAGTTTGCTGATGGCGGGAGCAGCGGAAACGGTCGTCTTATTATCGAGGGGTGGAAAGGTGGAATTTGTAAGGCGTGTGATGAATTATTAGTTCCAAAACCAACCATCGCAGTTCAGGTTCTGGTAGCCTGCTCGGCGTTCGGAGTATCATTATTCCGAAGCCCACCACGGCTAGTGAACAGACTGAATACGTCCGAGGGTTCGAGGTCCGAGGGTCCGTATCGACGCATCCACCACATCCAACACTGTGTGCAGGAGAACAGTGCTGTACATGCTCTAGTGTTGATGTGCATGGGCATTGGACGAGAGGGGCCCTTTGTGTGAGATCGAAGTGTTATTATGGAGCCATGCAATCTATGCTAGCAACACTATGAACCCATCAATGGGCCAACAAGCAAGGGCTGATCTCAGTGATCGCCGGTATCGTGTAAATTGCAATGCAACGCAACGCCATGAGAACCCTCTCGATCCTTTTCCACACCTGATGCGCTTCTCAAGGTAGATCGCCCATGCCCCCTGAACGTCCAGTTGATGCAATCCCCCTTTTCCAGCGCCATGCAAGATATCTGAGAGCTGGTGAAGGAACGAGCGTCCGGTAATCTGGAAGTGCTTCCTTGGCGATCGTACCTTGCTTTGCTAGCCTTGTGCACTGTTCGGAAAATGTAATGAATGACCAAAGAAAAGCATAGGCAGTCATATGTTGTGTGACCGGCCTATTTGTCATTGGCGAGAAGAAATGAATGCGTGTAAAGGGTGATAGTAGGGAGAGAAACACGAACGTTTCACTACCCAATCCTAGTGATAGGTCTAGGCTTTTCCAGCAAGTCCTTTGTTCCGAGGCTATTTGTGATCCATAGATACTGCGCCGTATCCGAGTGCTTCTGTTGTTACCAGCAGGGCTCGGCAGTCGGTTGGCAGTGACGCCTATCTCCGTCCATGATGAATCACCAGCGTCGTCTACTGATATCTCACCCTCTCCACTAGTACAGCAGGGGTTTGTGATTAGAGGGAGGAGGTGGTGGTGGCTTCTTGCTTCGTGGAGGTGGTGGCGGTGGAGGTACCTTCTTGCCGTTGCGAGCAGGGTTCAGATTGGAGTAGCTCGGGTTGCGGGACATGACGCTGCCAAGTGAGGTTGCTGGGGATGCTGATCGCTCCTTGTAAGCTCGCTCGGGACTGTCATATAATGCCGACGAGTCCGACCCATCACCGAAGACGTCCTGGTTTTCATTGCGATTGGTCATTGGTCGAAGACGATCACGTTGGCTTTGCACAGTGACATTGTCGCTCGGCACCCGTGACATGGGCTGGCTGACAAAGGGAGATACGTCGCGGTGTAGCTGCCTGGGTCCTTCAAAGGTTGATGCGCGCTGAGCGCCAGGACGAGTACTGTTGTCCAAGGCAAAGTTGTTGGATGCCGTGCGGGTCGCTTTGATGGTGGGACGGGCCACCGGCTTCGGTGCTGCAAACTCATCATCATGATCGTCGTGACGAGAGGTCTTGCGTGAGCACGCCTCGTCTTGGTGCGTGCTATAGCCAATGGTAAGCTGAAAGGAATATCTAATGAAAAGTCAGGGGGGCTGCTCACGGTTGGGGCCACTTCTCTTTGAGCAGCATGAGCGCTTCTTTGCAACGGTCGTGGTATTTGAGCTCAGCATCCAAGAAGGATTGCAGATCCGCGATGCTGTCCGCCTCGGCTTCCTTGATATCGTCCATTCGCTGGCGGACCTCGATGACTGAGTACTCGTATTTCTCTTTTGCTGAGCGATGCTCTTCCTCGACCTTGAAGTCGTCTTTCTTGAGCTTGTCCATTTTGGCCGCAGCGGTATCGTAGGCTAGCCTACGACTTTCCAGTTTCTTGCGAGCAACCTTGTTGCGCGTCAGTGCATCTCTCACAATCTAGCATTGCTCAAACATACATTGTACTCTTTCATCTGGACATTGGACCTCTCGAGCGAATCAAGCCAGCTCGTTGATGCATCCTGGACGTACGTCTCCTGGATACGCCCAATTCGCTCGTTGGTGGTGCCGAATCCTGTGACTTATAAGAAAGGTCGTATATGAACATGCTAAACGACATACCTTGAAGGCATTTGCCGAACACATTATCGTCTTCGAAATCTTCACCATGCTTGACCATGATGAATCCGAGATTGGCTACTGGCAGGCTCTTTTCCTTATCGTCCCCTTCGTTGCGTTTGGAGAGGCTTTTGACATAAGCTGCCATTGATTTTTGCATCTTCTCAAACCCTGGATGCATGTCAGTCTACAAGTGAATATAGCATATGGGGGTCAACAAACCATTTTGCCTCAGACCCATCTCGACCTCGAGACTCTTGAAGTCGTCAGAGGTGTCAGTCTTGACCTCTCCGCCCATCCGCTCCCCGGCCCATTGCTTGAAGCGACCGAGCTTCTTGTTGACATTCATATTAACGTTCATGATGCCTAATAGAGCTGTAATGGAGTATCAAAAGAATGGTGCGTTCGCTGTGCTGTTTTTGCCCATGCGGAATGTAGCGAATGTATTAGGTTTCTGTGATTGGATAATTGGGTGCTGAGGAGCAGAGGAGTTGCCCTGGAATCCTGCCAGAAGAACCCGTTGAATCTTTCGGACGAACGAGTGACAAGAATGGGTAGAAAAAGGAGACAGTGGCACTCCTTTTCTCTGATTACATCGTAGTTCGTTGGTATCGAGTCCTCCTTCCTTTGTTGAGACCGATACGAGACTACTAAAGTAGCCCCAAATAATCTTTGGCTTTCAAGGGTCTCCCCGCCAATTGCCAAAAATATCTAGCGGGCATTAGCAGGAACCACCCACTAACAATTCCCCGAAGCCCCCCTTTTTCCTAGAGACGAAACGTTCCTGAGACTATTACCATTGACACGCGTAAGCTTTACGCGGCGGCTTGCATGCATAGAACGGACTTGCTGGGTTTCCAGGGTGATCACAGGTGTTCAATATCATGAAACGGCTTTGGTCAAACTACTGACAGGAGCTTGACAAAACGTGATATGAAGACTGTTCCATTGCCAGTCTAAAGCTAAGCCTACGACTGATGTATCCTGTGACAGAACGGTCTCCCTTAGTCCTTTGTCTTCTGGGTACCGCGCAACAGACCAGTTCTCCTGGCGGCAATGAGACCAGCTTTTTGACCTTGGGCAGCGAATCGTGAGATGGTGGAAGCTTTACCAATATGTTGATGATTACCACCACCGTGAGGCTTGGGAAGGGAAAGCTCAGTATTCTGCAGCCTGAATTCGAGGATGAGCTGGTACTTACATGATCAACCGGGTTCATAGCAACACCACGGGTCTTGGGCCACGAATTGCGTTTTACAGCAAACTTGTGCTTGGCACGAGATGCCTCTGTCGACCACAGTCAGCTCGAGCGCAAATAATCCTCTGGCTGAGAGCATGGATGGGCTTACTCAGGAGCGGCTTGTCCGTTCTTCCCCCACCTGCAACAATTCCAATCATGCCGCGGGCACTGCTTTTGATGACTTTCTTTGCCCCACTCGGGAGCTTGACTCTCGTCTTGCCCTCATCAGGATTGTGACCAATCACCGTAACGTAGTTGCCTGACGTTCTGCCCAGCACACCACGATCGCCGCTCTGCTCCTCGACGTTGGTTACGACGGTACCTTCGGGTACTGATCCCAAAGGCAACACATTGCCGATAGTGAGAGCAGCTTTCTTGCCTGCGTAGATGAACTGGCCAGTGTACATGCCTTCGTTGGCTATGAAGGTCTCGGTGTGAAGCTTGAAACGGTATGGATCCCGGAAAGACACCTTTGCGAGAGGAGCCCCTCGTCCAGGGTCATGTATAATCTCTTTAACGACCCCACGAGTATAACCATGGCGTTCTGCGAAATCAAGTGTTCTGAATTGAGCTGGTGCCTTGTTCAGACGAGTATGAGCCGCTACGCCATCGTTAGTATCCTCGTTGAATTATCCTTCATCTGGTTGAAGAGGCGCATACTGAATATGGATCCACGACCCTTCCTCTGATTGCGAATGACACGACCCATGGTGGGAAGACTGTATAATCTAACGTCAGTGAATTCTAAGGGTGCTTCAGGTGTTTTTACGTACTAAGACGCCGAATACTTCGGAAGATATCAGTTGATATTGCTGCCCAGCCAAAGTTGTGGTGATATTCGCTAGAACTAATCAACGCTAGTCCGCTTCAGCGCTAGTGCAAGATCCATCAAATTTACGACAACTCGTCCCCTTTCCCCAAGTCTCAGTAGCCCAAGCTCATTCGTTCCCACCCAACGGCATCGTATCTCCATCGAGTGCCCAGTAGCCTCAGACTGTTCATGTATATGGTGCGCTCTTGGAGAATAGGACAGCTTACTGGTGCAACAGATCCAGATGACTGGCATTTGTGGCCTCTGAGCAGTCGGGCTCTCAGACCTTCAAACCACACACTGATGATCATGACATGGTGCGAGGTAAGATAGAAAAGAATTCTCGAATGGTATTCTCCTTGTCTATGCGCGTGCAAAAATGTGTTTGGTCTCTATCCGTTAGAACAGGAATTGTCAGAGCAAAGGTTCTTGTGGATTTTATATCCAAGTGACGGTAAAGGCCTTTTTTTGCAAAAATGATCACGGCATGTTCTGTTGTGAACTGATTTACTGTTTTGGCCGCTTGCTGAGATTTGCGCTCGAGAGGCGTGAAGATCCTCCTCCCAAAAAGCCCGGGGAATCCCCTGCATAGCGAGCCTTGTGCTTCATTCCTGACAGCGGCCGTTGCAAGTAAAAGATGCTTTGCAAGATGTTTCTGGAGTGGCGCTATATTGATTCCCCATGCTTTTCTATTTTTTCTTGGGTTTAGGAAATATCATCTGCGCGGTCGCAGTTTTGGTAGAAGCCGCTCCTGCCAATTGGGCGACCGCCGGACCACATAGTCCCCTTTCAGACACTTGCCCGCTTGCGAAAGACGACGTCTAAGTATTCTCGAAAACGACGGAAGCTCTCATGCCGGAAAAAAAAGAACAGATCGAATGTTCGTGATTCTGAGCTAGAACCGTGCACGCTGCAGGCGCACTGAGATCGCGCCTGCAGTGAACAAGAGCCTGGCTTGCTCGCACTGGAGTGATCGCCAGTGCGGAGGACAACGAATGAGATGGCAAGGGATCAGCGAGTAATCCTCTGAGCAATGCATCCATGAATGGATGCTCGACCAGAAGCATCAGGTCTCGATGACTTTGGCTTGCGAAGGACATCCTACCCACCAAGGAAGGACAGACACGATTGCTGATCATAGAAGGCCGCTATGACGCGTCAGCGTGTTCCATGGGGTTCAGGCCCAGCAGACGACAACGGTAGACGATGTCGTGCAGCCCTGTGAAGGATGAGACAGACAACGTGATTGAATGATGGACGGGCTCTAGAGTACTAGCACAGGATGGAACTAATGGAATGAAAACGGCGCTTGCAGAAAATACTTGTGGTGCCTGATCCGTCATCTGCTTTTCTTAATTTTCCCACTTGCGTAGAACTAATAAATCCTACCCACACCACGCCCTTCAAGCAACAATGTCCTCTTCAGAACTCTCGGAGCTCACGTCCAATGTCTCTTCTGATGAGGAGAATCCAGTAGCCCCTCTCAACAAAGGGAAACTCGATCACTACTTTAAGAATGCCTCCAATGTTACACAAGCACCGCCAACGCTCAAAAAGAAGAGACCTCCCTCCCCCCCCCACGAGTATGTCATAGCAGACAATGCCGACATCGCTGTACGTAGATTCTACCTGTGTCATCTGGATTTCCCATTTGACGCGTCCATGGGTCGCATCAATCGGTTGCTGACGTCTCCAAAATCCAGTTCATTTGCATGTTTCGATCCCGCTTCAGTGACGCCTTCCCAAAGTCACTCCCACATTTCGGACCTCAAGACATCGAGAATGGCGTCTCCGGTAGTCCCCCAGGGGAACAGGTGGAGAAACTACTATGTGCGCTTTTGAGCTTGGTGCTCAATCGGAAAAAGGATATTGAGTATGTCTGTCCGACCCAGGCTCCGGCATGAGAGCCTGAGAAGATCACGCTGCGCTCATGCTAATGTATTCGATTCGAGCAGGAAAGGACACTATACGCGCGCTCTAGAGGAAGCAATCCATGCACATGCCAGCCAATGGCCCGCTGCATGGCAGAGCGGAAATCCCCTTCACGGAGGCGGCAGCTTTGACAACATGACGCCTGAGCAAAGAGTATGAGATCAAAATGATACGGCCATTTTCCACCTGCTGACTTTTGGGGTCAGCTTACGTTAATGAAGACATTGATCTTCTGGTCGCTGGAGTCCTCGGAGGCGATCAAAAACATCATCAAAGAGTCATACAAACAGCAACGCCATGAAGACGACCTCAACCAGCCTCTCTCGGTACAGGCGTGGGGCAGAGATGGAGATAAGCGCCGCTTCTGGCTTATCGAGGGACGCGACGATACACATTTCAGGCTCTACCGAGAAAGCAACCCAGCCTTGAAGCACGTTACATGGAGGAGTGTTGCAGGGAGTATCGAAGAGGTGAGGGCAGTCGCCGACAAGCTCGGCGAAGACAATTCACAGGCCTCGCGCCGCTTGCGCGAACGTATCATGAATGCGATACCTCGCTTCGAGGAGTCAGAAGAGGTCTGCCATGGATCACCAGCCCCGAAAATCATACCAGGCTCACTCGCTGACCCTGAACAGAAACGCCGAAAACGTGATTATCGCCTTGCTCGACGAGCTCAATTCTCCCGCCCAGAACCGGGCTTCTCCCTCTATGAAGGTCGCACACGTGGAAAACGAATCCGATATACCTACTCGGATGAGGAAGGGGCCTCAGACTCAGCTCGAAAATCGAATCGCCACTCCGGGGTATCGAGTCCAGCGGAGGTTGCAGGACCTACTTACACGGCAAGTGGGCGCCAGATCCGTTCCAGACTGGGCGGCGCGTATGGAGAAACAAGATTGAACGGGGACAAAGATGAATTAGGCTCGGGAGAGCTCTCCGATACCCTTCCTCACGATGGAGAGCCAATAAAAGCTGGAGGAAGGGGTCGGCCTCGAAGCGGCCACGTGAACGGCGTCAAGAAAATCACAAGAGCCAGCCATGATATCGGCTCGTCCGAAGAATCAGGGGGTGAGAGTGGGGAGACATCCAGTGGCCACGAATGGGACGGTGGAGACGACGACGATGCCGACGACGGAGGAGCAGATGACGAAGATGACAACGCCGACCTGGAGATGAGCGACGAAGAAGCTTCTGATGAGGACGAAATGGATCACCTCCAGAAGAGTCTCGTTGTTCGTCTACGTTACGGCAAATCTCAGTCGGCTTCGCCTTCATCTAAAGAGCGGCTGAATGGATTAACAACTGATCCAGGAACATTTGGGCCTTCACCATTGGGCAATTCACCTTCATTGGACGACCTCGATATCAAGGCGCAGCTCAGGGACGGTGATGGTTGCGAGTCGGAACAACAAATTCAGGATGTCAAGATGGCAGATATCATGCCAGCGGCTGCTCGTTACTTGACGAGCAAAGCCCATCCTATCCCTGAAACAAATGCCGGAGGAACCAATGATCAGTCTCATCAAGGAGAACATGCCACATTCGCCCCAGCATATGAGCCCACGCTTTCGGATGCTCGTCCAGCGCAGCCCGTGACATCACCTTCTTGATTGAAGGTCAGGCTCTATACATTTTCATCAAGCAAAAACAGCGATTCACCACATTGACCTATCGCTGAAGCCGATTGTAACACTAGGGGGTTCAGACGAGAATTGCTTAGGTAGCTTTGTTGAAGCAGTCCACGGACGCTTTGTTAGACATAGATAGAGTAGACTTTGTCTGTATGACTACCAAGCAGAATCTGTTCGGTCTTCTAGCAGTGATAGGTACTGTGTTGATCTGAAACTACACTGAAGTCCATGCAGATCCATCGATGGGAGTCCCTCCAGTCTGCTGCTCTTCAGTTTTGATGACCCAAGCGTTTCCGTGCTATTCTGTTCGAGAAATGGGTCTTTCTCAGCACCCTCCTGCCATACCTACTCAAGAGTCTCACTGGTCGACCGCTCAACCGCTCAAGTATTCGTCCTGCTTGGCTCACCCCATCGACATAAATCCTCACCAACCACACGGCCACTCCCAACTCCATCCTCTTTTAAGCCCATCTCCCCATCTCACAGCGGTCTCTATCCACCTTCCTCACATCAACCACTCCACCCTTCCAGGCCAATTGAGCATCCCATCCCCAAAACCCTCCCCCTCACCCACTCACAGCAGCAGCAGAAGAAGAAGGAACATCCCAATTATTGACCCCCCACCACCACCTCCTCACCCTCGCCCCCACCCCCGCCCCCTGCATCTGAACCCCCCGATTCCAATACCGCCACCCCGCCACCACCAGCGTCCACGCCACCCCCTGCACCAACGGCATCATCACCTGATCCCGCGCCGTGATCCACGCGATCTCCCATCTGCTATTCGTGTGCTTAATACTAGCTAGGTACGATTGCTCGAAGCGGAGGTCCGGGAGCGGGGGGATGTTGTTGGTGCGGCGGCGTGGGGTCGGGTGGATGGCGGAGAGGGGGATCGTGGATTGTTGCGACGAGGTGGGGGAGGAGGAGGAGGAGGGGGAGGGGGCGACGTTGGGGGAGACAGGGAATTTTTTCGAGGCCGCGGTGGAGGGGTTGAGGTCGTGGTGGGGGGAGGGGGAGCGGTTGAGGGAGGCGGATTGGAGGGTGGAGGCGATGTCGAGGGGGAGGTTCGACATTTTTGCGTGTGATTCAATTACTGAAAGGGTATGGGTGAAATAAATGGTCTGGTTGGGGGGTGGGGTAGATTTGATACTCAGAGAAAAGGGGGGGGGTCAGTGAAAGCGTTTTGCGGCACGTGATCACACAAGTAAATATGGCTGACGGTCCCAAGCCAACAGCTTTCCTCTCATTAACTCATTCTGGACATCAATTCTTTGTAGGAAGAGCAAGGGTCGACTTTCGAAATCCACCTTCTCATCCTCTACCGGTGCTCCTAGATCGAAATTGGCGCCGTAGCTGGAAGAGCGGAGGCTGGGCTTCTGGCTGGCTGAGGATGTAGAATTTTCCTTACCGACGGCCGCGACATAAGATGATGCTCGAGGGTTCCTACGAAGTCGCGTACGATGCAGTACGATACGATTGAAGACGAATGATGGACCTTCGTCTTGGAATCTTGTTCGTATAACAATTGCAGTGATCTAGGCCTCAACTTCTAGAGAGACAATCCGAGGGCAAAATTCCTTTGGAGCTCAACATCTTGAATATGAACGGCTATGCCTCAGTATTCCCTATCGCTCTGTTATTTGGCCTCTCTTTTGCTCCTATTGTTCATCATCCCGATTGCCTTACCATGCCTTTGGTGCTGCCTTCCAGGCTTTCCCCCAGAGCATTCCAATCTTCCAGGTAGGGGTTTGAATGACTGGAAACGGAGAAACCACTTGATCAAGGGGGCATGCCCTCTGACTACACATTTGGATTTGCAGTCAGCAAGGGTAGCTACTATTGTTGGCCGCTGAGAATAGCTGGCCAAATCCGAACGTCGCTCGGGCCTTTCTGCGACCGCAATTGGCCTGTCTCAACAGCCTTGGGCGTTGATGAAAATGTCAATTGCGGACGTTTTTCCTTTCATACTTCAAAATGGACCGACTTCTCAATAGGTGGTTGTAGCAACCTCCTCATCACCGACTGAGTGACAACGTCGTCGCTCGGGGACTGGTGATCGGATAACCAGCCTTTCTGCTTCTGGAAGCGGGTAACAAAAAAAAAACGCCCCAAAAGCTACGGAAGTACAAGACAGGTGTTTCATACTCCTCTGCCTGCTCCTCAATTAAAATTACACCGTCCCAAATTTTCCAGACAGAGTTGCGTCGTTATGTGATCACTGCTTAGCACCCATCGCGAACTCTTCCAAAGCAACCTCCAATTCCAAAGTCACAAGCACGTGCGCTTGCTCCATGATAGTCTCCCATTTCACGCTCAACCCGCTCTTCTCCTCCATTCTCGCCCTCTTCCTCTTCTTCTCCATCATCACCTTCCAACCCTGGCACCGTGACTCACAAAACGTTTTCCACTCAGCCTCAGGCACCATCAAAGATCCAAAATGGCTTCTCGCCATCTTCCTGGGTCCATCCACCATCTCCCGCCGCATGGCTATTCGATCAACATGGGCCTCTCGCTACCGAGACCCGGCTTGGGAACACCGCTTCATCCTCGGCAACTACAGCTCCAGCCCCTGGGCCCCCGCCATTGAGTTCGAGAATGCTACCTATGGAGACATCTGGGCGCTCGACGATTTCACAAACGAGAATCACGAGACGGCAAACCATATCAAGAACATGGAATTCTTCAAGTACATGGCGCAGCATCAGGGCAGCCGAGTGAAGCGGTACGACTTCGTCAGCAAAGTCGACGACGATAACTGGTTTAACATCCCTCCTTACTACGACGCCTTCATTGCCCCACGGCTGTCGGGTGGGGAGAAATACGACCCAGAGGCCCTCACCATGATTGGGCGGCCTATGGTCTGGGGTCAGCCGTACGTCTATGCTTCGGGCCTTCTCTATACCATGAGCTGGCCCTTGCTGGAACTCCTCGCCGCGCAATACAAAGCCAACCCTGGCTCTGGTGAAAAGACCGAAGACGAGCTGATAGGGCAGTACCTCTATGAAGAGCAAATCCAGCACAATTTCGTGCCGGTCGAAGTGGAGCAGGCGTGGGATATTGGGCTGGAGCATGTGGTAGACGACCAGACTATGCTGATCCACAAGATCAAGGACGATGCTCGATTGTTTCAGGTGAGCACGATATTCGATGAGAAGGGGAGATGGAGTGGCAAAAGGATCAGCGGCTTGACGAATTTCAATCGCACGATGAAGGAGGTGGTGGACCGGCTGGGCGAGCCGAGCGTGGAGGAGATGGAGCAGCTTAGACTGGAGTGGGAGAGCGGAGAATCGAAGGTCAACCCGTGGGAAAGTCTGGATTGGAGGCTGATCCAGGGTAAGATATCTATAGAGGATCGAGAGGAGATGGCGAGACTCTATCCCCTGAATCTACCGGGCAATAATGCAAGCACGGGGGTCATACCGCGGCCGCTGGGCATGGCGAAAAGGCCGGAAGAGAACTTCTAGAAGAAAAGCCAAGAACACGAGTCTAAAGGCAAGAATTGAAATGCATCGAGTATTCGAATTGGCGTATCCAATTCCTATATATTATTGAGCGGCTTTCTTGCTCTGATCTCTCCATCCGCCAAGCTGCCGAAAGGGGCAATTTTGGGCGAGTGAAGATCATTTGCTTTTCGATTTCGTAAACCTTGAGCTTCACCTAGACCGCTATATATCACAGAGGAAACCTACTGATATTATACCGCCATCGCCAGCATGGCCGCTCCACAGATGGCACGCGCGACTCGGAGTCTTCTCTCAAATCCCAAAAGAATATCCAGAGTCAAGATCCCGCAATGCCTATATCAATCTCGAAGCGCATCCACCTCCACCGAAACGACCGACCTGTCAGAAGACGTCGTCCCGGACACCTCCTTCCGTAACACCACATCTGAAGAACATATCAAATCCTTCAACCCCTTGGCAAGATCCCGACGGCGGAAGGCTCAATTACCACCCAGTCGGTTCGTCCCACCCCTTTTCCCCCCAAATCCCCCCGCCCCCTCCTCTAAGATCAAAACCTCCTTCATTCCACCCCACTGAACCCTCCTACCCCTTAGCTACCAATTCCGCCCCCCCAAATACTACCGCGGCCCCCTGCACCCGCACCAACCCCCCGCCCCCTCGGACCCCTCCTCCCGCCTCTTCGTCCCCGGCCCCTTCTCCCTGCCCCGCCTCGAAGAAACATACCACACGACCCTGGCCCCGGATCTCCTCACGCTGATGTACACGCACCACCCCCCCGGCACGCTCCCCGGCCCCTCCCCGCCCCGGCTGCGCGGGTGGGACAACACGTCCCCTTACCACAAGAACCGACCGCTCCGCCCCCCTCGGGGCGCCTCCGGCCGCTTACCCCTGATGGACCGCCCGATCACGTTCCGCAACATCCCCCGGTTGGACAAGATCCACGTGCACTCCTTCCTGCGGGACGCCGGGGTTGATCAGAACGTCGTGGCCGTGGCGTGCATGGCCGTGCAGGCGATCACGGGGGTCCGGGCGAGCGTGTACAGGGCGAAGCACAACATCAACAATTTCAACCTGGTGAAGGGGCGGCCGTGCAGTGTGGGCGTGGAGTTGCGCGGCGAGGACATGTACGCGTTTCTGAGTAAAGTGGTGGAGGTGGTGATGCCGAGGATTAAGGAGTATAAGGGTGTGGAGGGGGGGAGTGGAGATGGGAGTGGGGATATCGGGTGGGGGTTCAGTGGCGAGGTGGTGGGTGGGTTCCCGGAGGTGGAGGTGAATTATGATGCGTGAGTTCTCTTCCTTTCCTCCTCTTTTGGGCTTGGGAGGGGGGAGTGGGTCTTTCATTTGGGCGAAGGGGGGTACACAAAGGGGGAGGGGGGATGGTGGGATGTGGCGAGTTGCGTGAGAAGGGGTAAACGCTGAGGCTGACAATGATGGTGTCTTGCAGATACCCACCCAAGATGATCCCCGGCATCGACATCAATTGCTGCACCACTGCCACCAACGATCGGGATGCGAGGTTACTGTTGAGCTCACTGGGGGTGCCATTTCATGGGAAGCACATCAATTAGCTAGCTAGCTTTAGCACCTTAGTTTCCTCTGAAAGACTCATTGCGAGCAAGTGAGCGAATCGAGCTATAGTTCAGCCAGCCAGGTCTATCCATATAAAATGCAATCGCCAGGCTTTGTTTCCGCCATGTTTTGGGGTATCATGTTGCAAATGGTCCCACCACCCTGAGCGCCATGCTGCTGTCTCTGCCTGCCTGCCAAACTCCATGCTGGATGTTGCCCCCTGCCTGAAAACGCCCGGAGTTTCTTATGTCCATCGTCGCCTCACATGATGCTGCATTCCCTGTCCGGCTTCTCCCCCTTGATAAGATGGTGATGTTGTTTGAGTCCTTTGTGTTTCTCCTTTGCTTCTTTCTTTAACTTCGCTCGTTCATTGGCCTTGTCAAGCTCCACTGACACTGGGTTGTTGCTCCCTTGTACTTCCTCCGAGCGTCTCTCCGCTTGCGCGGGGAGCGAGCTCAATTTATCTCTGCTGATACGATTGGCCAGTCGTGTAAGGGACCCACTCAACCGGCCCTCGCCAGACGAGCTGCCAGGTCTGCTCCTGCTGCTAGATTTCGTGGCCTTGGAGCCTCGTCGAGACGCTGTGAGCGTGTTTGGCCCGTCATTGAGCACTCCTAGCTCGCTTCGAGTGGCGGCCGCTACTGCATCGGCGAAATGTTGGATAGGAGGAGCCTCAACAGCAGGAACTGGGGGCACTACACTGCCATTGCTCCTATCGGTGAGGGCTACACTTCGTGGACGTTCGCCGGTCATGCTGGATCGACCACGTCGTTCTCCTATGCTGGTGCTGTCGAGGCTTGTGCGCGGTAGAGCGTTTTCGTCACTGGTTCGCCGTTTGCGGAAGACATCACCGCCAATGCCAGAGTCCGGCTTGGAGCGGTTGCTAGCGTTGGAGTCTGCATACGGCGGCGGTGCGTCCCCGTTGACTGTCACATTCTCGCTGTTCACTTCAGATGACTCGCCTTCGATTGGGATGACCTGATAGAAGAGGAGATAAGGAGAGTCTCGCCGGAGCCGATCCTCAATCGAGACAAAAGTAGCTCGTTCCCTCGCTATGTCATCGAACCGTATCCATTGATCCTGACCTTCTCCGTTGGGATCTGGGCTACGCACTAGAGATACGTAGTGTCCGGACTCCACGGTGAGACCTTCGTGGCAGACCACCGATTGAAGAGATAGCTTGAAATTGCCAAAAGCAGGCCCATCGTCGGATATGGCGTCGTCAGAGACAAAGTGTGGTAAACCGATCTCCAACGGTATATCGATGTGAGTGCGTCTTTTGAAGGCGATGCCATTGTTATTGACTCCGTAACGCTTGAGGCATATACCTAGGACCGGACGAGTTGTCGAGAAATGGGCAGCCACTTGGGCGTCGGTCTTGGGCTGATTATTGGTATACCAAGCTGTTGATAGCCAACCGGTCAGACGTGATATAGGTAAAGGGAGTTTGGAGGAAGAAGACGTACGAATTAGACTGAAGAATTGCCAAGCAGGCATCATCACCTCCTTTCTCGTCCTTGGCTGGCCAGTACCATCGTCCTCGCCTTTCAGCAAGCCGTGCTTTTCGTTGATGTAATGGTCTTGAATGAGGCTTGGGGCTCGATGCCGCGACATGACTGGCCGGACAGGAGAGGATGGTACGGAGTCGTTTAGCTCTGCTACCTCAACGTGGGTTGCAGAGCCTTTGGTCGAATTGACGGAGCCTCTCGAGCGTATTGAGTTGATAGTATTCCTTCTCTCCAGGGAATCCAGATACCGCTTGACTTCAATCTTGTTGTTGAAGAAGAGCTCCAGACATTGTTCCAACGTGATTGAGTGGCCATCGCTTGGCTCCTCTGGAATCGCAAGCTCCAGCAATCTCTCATTAATGAACTTATGATCATCATTCTGATCCTCCTTGCCGGTGTGGAAGATGTCCATCTTCAGGGTGAGCAGGGGTAACGCGAGGGTCTCGGTAATGAATGTGAAAGCCTCGGATGCGTCCTGTTGGCGCACCTCTTTGGCTTCACTCCAACCGCAATTGGCAAGCTGAAGTTGTATTTGCTTAGTCTGTGCCTACGTATCAGCTTTGGCTACTTCAGACAAGCCGATGGGGTGACCCACAATGTCCACGGTGATGAGTTTTCCCGCTCTCAGCACATTGACCCAGAGTCTCAACAACGTTGCCAATCTCTTCCTCTGCTCATCCTCGAAATTCTTGTAGAGCATGGCCTCGAAGCTCCCGAGTCTTGCAAACATAGCAAATAAGAGTGCATCGAGGTAGCATGTAACCCCTTCGCGGTTGACGGCCCCCAGCAACTTGACATCTCCTTTCCATGGATTGATGATACCCTCTTCTGAGTCCTCCAAGATCAAGAGGAGCTCATAGGACTTCTCCAGATCACCTCTCGAGTACTGTGTGGACAACACAAATGCAATGTCTGAGTCTTTGAAACTTCTGATTCCATGTCGAAGAAGGCGTTGTCTTATAGCTTTGATCTGGGGGTGTCAGTGCTCTTTACATTGACAAGCTTGACAGGTCTGCAAAGAACACACCTTGGCATCCTCATCCTTGCTCGACTTCCTGTCTTTCTCCTCATCGATGAAGACACCATTCAGACGCGTCGATACCGTTTGGTCTTTCGGCTGCAGGAGAAATTTCCTCGAGTTAGCACTTATACACTCTATTGCCTGGTCGCTAGCCTGCAGATAGGGAGATCTTTTGGGTCTCAGTCGTGTGAATGCCATGGACAAGGAATCTGGGGGTCGAATGGAACGTGTGGCCTGCCATTCGGAAGATGCAGAGCGGGACGAATGGTTGTCCATGATCAGAAGACAAAGGGGCAAGGACCCGCGACGACGCTTGGGAAGCGAAGTGAAATGATCTACCTCATTCTTTGGCTCCTCATCATGATTATGATTATGGTGCTTGTCTCGGCGACTCAGCAGTCGATTGAATGTGCTCATGCTGGAAGAAGCAGTCTCGGGGCAATGTTGCACGCTCTTGCCTTTACGGGCAGACGCTGATCAATAACAAACGTTCGATTGACTGGAAGATGTGTTGCAGCGCGGAATGAGGCAACGGCAAGAATCATGAAATTGCGGTACATGCATGTCGAAGCTTCATCTGTCTTGAATGCAACAAGTGAAGGGATACAAATGGCATTGACTTTCTTGACGCTGCTGAACAGCCCCCACAATCTGTTCCCCCCACTTACAGCTCGGCTATACCGAAAGAGCTGCGTCCGTAATTTACGAGTATTCAATCAATCATCGGCTAGTACCTTGTCAAGTGGCCTATAATGTCTACTAAGTTTTGGTAATCAGGCGGCAGTGGCTCAAACTTACGTTTAGGGGCTCAAGACGTCGATCATAAACGTACGAGGAAGTCTACATGCATGAAGCTGGCAGTATGAGAAGGAGAGCATGAGGATCGCTTTCGAGTAGATGTCATTTCATCTATGCTAGGGGTTTTCTGAAAGTCGCGTTCCCTTCTATTGAACGGACGATGCCACGATCCTTCCGTAGACTGTCACAATCAGCCACTCTCATACACAACCATGCGATTGACTCCACCACAGGACTCTGTTGGAGCCCCAGCACATGGGACATTGCATTCCGAATTGTCGACTTTTGCCGCCGCCGCATAGAGTTCGTAACCGCAGTAGCAGTCGTGCCCATCTACCACACCAGCATACTTGGCACCACAAGTCCCGACACAGCTTTCCTCGGTCATGCCAACTGAGTCAGTGTAGCGGAAAGTCAAAGTATGATGAGTGGGATCATCGGTGTAGCAACCAATGAAGGCCTCGCCGTCGATGACAGGGACAAATGTTAGGGTACTAGAAGGTGCCGTCGTAGATTTTGTGGTTGTCGCAGGACTGACTGGAGTTGAGGTCATGGTCGTGAAGCCGCTTGATATTTCATTGTAAGTGTGATGCCCATGAGAGGGACAGGTCCTAGAACCAGTGTCGATACCGCTCGCTTCGAGTGGAGCGCAAGACTGAGCTGGTTCCAAGGGATGGAGATCACCACATTGCTTGATGGCAGCAGCCAGGACAGAAGGATTCCAACGGCTCACAAAAGTACCGAAAAACCCATAACCTTATCCAGGTCAGCATGTAGACCGATGTTCCAATAGGGAAGATACGAAGCTTACCAGTGGTGTCTCCATTGGCGAGAAAATAGTAGCCACCATCTCTTGGATCCTGTGGAACTACGTTGACCTTGTAGACCACCTCGAGATAGATGGATGGCAGTTCGACAGGATGAGTCGAAGGACAGGCATCATGAGCAGGATATGCAACATGGGAGTTGTCTGCCGTAACGAGATCGTGCCCGTTCCAACATGATTGGAACTTCACAAAACCGGTCAAGGCATCTGGGCAGAACGGATGGGGAAAACTTGGGTCTTCGTGACAGGTCAATCCCGTGTTTCCCGCGGGATCACTCGTTCGCGCAAGTGGATTACCAGCCACCATGGTTAGTCCGGCTGGAAAGGGTTGGGCTGATGATCCCGCAGAATACTGAAGTGAGATACCATTGTTGGTCACCTCCTCGACGCGTCCGTCTGGATGTTGATAGAATATGCCTGGGACATAGTAACCTGACTCGTCTGCCTGTACATCACACTGGTGGCAACTTGCAGAAGCCTTGATGGCTTCGAGAGCATTCTCGGGGCTGAGGTTTGCAGCTGTTGACACGGTTTTGGCGAGTGAGGGCAGAACACATTGCTCCTTCCAAGCAGCAGCGCTGCTTAGCCCAGCCGCAGCTAGGGTAAGTAAGGTCAAGGAGAATGATAGCATTTTTGCTGTGCTTGCTATGTTCTTTGGATGGAAATGGGTTGATAGATGGGTTTGGAAGCGAGGAATGTGGATGAGAGTGGGATGAGAAAGGATTATATCAAAGTCAAAACAAGACGAAAGAATTCCTGAGCCTGGTTTGCTCTAACACTTCATCACCACTCGATGAAACGATGAAACTTTAGTCCTTGCCCAATAACACAGCGTGAATCGAGAGATTTTGAGTGACAGACATGAGTGGCCAAGATCAAGTCAGGTAAGCCTTTGCCATTTCGTGGCGTGTCTGAGCGGTAGTGGCCCAAAGGTGGTCAGACTTGTGGAGGTGAATGCTCCGTGCTTTCCATAACTCTGAATGCTCTCTTTTGGGAAGGTGGTGCAAGTCCGATTCTTCCCTGTCAGTACTACAGCGATGGTTTGCAAGGAGGTGTATCGGATTTGAAATACTCAATTACCCTCATACCCAGCTGATCATGGATGACTAGTCATAGATGACTACCAGTCAAGATCTCGGGTACCAGGCAACGCTGACGAAACAGGATCTGGGATTGTTTCTGGGCACGTTGCATACCCGTGTCTTGATCATGCACGCAATTGCAATACTTCGATGTCTTTGCGAGGTTGGCTTACATCTCCTCAGGCCTAGAACGCCCATCAAAGCAAATGATTCATCCTACCGTTGTGGTCAAAGTTGTATTGTAGGCGAAAACATGAATAGGTGTGCTCAGCATCGCCAGCAAAATGCAGCTAATGATTGCGGAAATCAAGTCGGGGCGCCTTCGACTCGAGTTGCTGTGAATGATGAAACCATCACGATGTCTATGTTGACTGGAGTACGACTTCGACCAGAACGAGAAGCCGACAGCTTCACTCACGTACTTTTGCGTAACTCATCCTTCTGAGGCAGCTACAGGCGACCATTGTCAATCCTGGCTACAAAGGCTGTCGGAGCAACCGTGAGCCGATTGAGGACTTCTTAGCTGAGATCTACCGGCTTCGTGCCAGCCACGTCAGCGCCATCCATCTCAGCACGAGATCAAGTCAAGTCTCGCTCGCTCTCGTTTGTCGTCCAGTTCAACAAATGGTCATGGGATATGGCGGATACCAACCTTGAAAGAAACCCCTCAAGCATAATCAAGTTCAGCGTTGCTTGGCGGAAGGTCTGTGCCACCGCTGCAGACTAGACGATGTTGGAGGTCGCAAGGACCATCTTGCTCGCGACGTCCTTCTCGTCCGCTTATCCTGGGTGGGCGCTGGCACACGCTGTGCCTTTACCTCCCTACCTTTGGCACCCTGTGCCTTTGCCTCCCTTCCTTTGGACCGTCGGGTGGTGGGTCCATATATCCCGCGCTACTCAAGCCTCATATCTGATGTGCTCAACGCAGTCGAGGGCACAGCAACTGCGTTTCGTCTGCCATAAAGGAGCGACTTCGACTTCTGACTGCGCCCATCTAAATATGCCTTCGACTTCTTTGACGGCTCTCCAGTCGTTCAACAAAAGAATGTGATACCGAATCCGGACAGCTGCTTTTTCCAACCTGAACCTGGGCAGGCAGGCTTGGACTCTCGCCGATCGAGTGGATCAAGAGTAACGGCCAGCTGCTCTCAGGCGAAGACTTCCAATATTCGAAGAGAGCCGATCAAGATATCATATACAGATCAGCAACCGGCTTTCTTTTTGAACACCGGGAGATATTGGGCTACCAAAGGTAGTATTGGCGGCGACTCATGACAACATCATCAAGCAACAGACGACGCTGGAACAAGTAGAGGATATACATTCACCTCGCCCAAAGCTTCCGACCATGCGACTCCCAGCCACCTTCCTTCAAGAAACCGCGACGCTCATGATCACATGAGCAGCCAGACGAGGCCGGCTCAGCTTCTACAATCTTACCGGTGATGCTTTCAGCCATGACCCCTCGTTCGATCCTATTCCGCGATGGCTTATTACGACACAGCCTGTCAGACGATACTGGCCAAATATAAAATCTCAGATGATATTGCAGAGATATTACCCCTGAATCCCGACCTCAAGAGCTCAACCACAGGACCAGATGCCAAGAGCTCACTAGCATCGCTTACGTCTAGCGCCGTCGTCTTCCCCGCGCACTTCTTATTTCAAGTTGGGAACGTCGAAGCTTCTTGTCGACAGCATCTTCACTCATCAACATCGTCAAGTAAGTGCCCACTGCAATCAAACGTCTGGCTTTCCATTGGCACCCATACGCAACTCGTCTCCAATAGTTCCACATTCATCTTACCACACATGGCACGTCCAATTGGCTGACAATGGCACCTCTCTAGGCTCATCACCCCAAAACTGGAGCAAAGATGAGAGCTAAGTGGAGGAAGAAGCGAGTCCGTAGGCTCAAGCGTAAGAGAAGAAAGACTAGAGCACGCAGGTTCGTCCTCCAACATTCTCTATCATACACAATTGGCCATCCCTACTGTACTCCCTCGACCATCCTGATGCAAAACATCGAGCTGACCAAGTCTGTGTGTGATTCTACAGCAAGTAAACAACCAACACCTACCCGCCATCGCCCGCCCCGTCCTCAGCCCTCCATCAACGAAAGAGGCAACCTTCAAATCTGATCTCCTCCAAGCCAAATCACCACCATCCACTTGACCTAAGCACGGAAAGACAGTGGGCTGCGGTGGAATAGGGAGCAGATTTGAAGGAGATGCCGCAGGAGGAAATGTGTTTTATTGAGGAAAGGTGGACGAGACAAGCACACCATCGAGTAGGACGATTGATTGTTGCGTCTTGCATAACGCTATTCGACGAAGTTGTTGGTGTCGGCATTGTCTGAAAGCTGGGGGATTTCCCATCTTTAGCTTGAATGATCATGTCGTCGTGGACCTAGCTAGCAAGTCCAATCGAAAGCAATTGCCCGAGCTGTCTGATCTCAACCTGATCGGTTGTTCTCCTGCCTCCCGCCCTGTTATCTTGTCAATATATGTCCATATCATTTTACCGTGAAGAAGATCACTCACGACAACGGGCGAGGTTCAGCTTGATGGCCTTGTGAGACCGCGTTGAGTTCTCTCTCTGTTCCCATCATTTCTCGACGCCGTAGCGTCCGTCTGGATCCTCTGCCTTTCGAACGCCATGCTTGGATGAAGGGCTGTCGTAGCAAAACATCTCGTATCGCGACCACGTTGCTCAACCACTCAGAACCTGATCTCATAGCTGCCCGCCCTCGTCATATACCGCACCCACTTGACGCTCCCATAATTCCCCTTCTCAAACACCTTCAGATACCGCACCAGCAACCCACTGCTCGTGAACATGAGCAGACTGAACGCCAAGCTCAACGGCGGCCGACTCCACGCCTTCTGGGTCGTCATCGCGCTCAGCGACGCCTCCGCACTCAGCACGAACTCCGACTGGCCCGAGAACCGCGGGATCTTCCACACGATGTTGTTGTGCTCGGGCTCATACCGCGCCTTGCCCTGACTGACCCGCTCCGTCGTCTTGGCCGTGTTCAGCGGCGTGGGCACGCGGATCACCACGTTGGTCGCGAACAGCTTGCTCCCGTAGTTGGATTTGACCGCGATGCTGTACTCCACCTTGCTCCGCCCCACTTCGTTCACGATCGCGTGCACCTTGAAGGGCAGGTTCACGTTCTCGGTGGCCCGGTACCGCATCAGCTCGAACTCGCCGTCGGGCGGCACGAAGCTGATGATCCGATCGTTCTGGAACTTGCCCAGCTGCACGCACTGGTGGAACTGGCAATCCTCCAACGTGACAGATCCTGCCGCGGCTTTCGTCGCTTTGGCCCCCGCCGTGTTGCCCACCGCGGGGCCTCCCTGGGCCAAGCTCGCGGGGTCCAGCAACAAGCGGTCGTTGAGCCCGAATTTGCAATCCGGCATCCCCGATAGGTAGGCCCGCATGATGATTTGCCCGGACACATCAGCACGGAGGACGGTGCCAGCGGCGGACATGAGGAGGTTGACGTCCTCGATGACATCGACGAAGGCTTCATTCTTGCGGTAGCGGATGTCGGGTTTCCGCCAGGAGAGGGCGCCGGTGGCTTGCATGGTGATGCGGGAGGAGTCCTCGAGGGAGCGGGTTCCCGAGGAGTGGACGCCTTCGGTGGTGATGTACATCTTGAGGGTGTCGGTTTCGGTGTTTTGGGGGTAGCCGAAGTCGATGATTTCTGTGGTGCGATGGGGCTGATGGTTAGCGATTGGGCTTATGTCTTTCATCCTTTTTCATATACGAAGATACAAGTCTGGACATCCTCGGATGATGCCAATCGAAGCTGGTCCAAACTCATTCTCGCGTCTGTGTCCCCCTGATCCCCATTCATATCCCTCCCCTGAACCACGCCCACGCTCATAGAACAAAGAAGAGGAAGACGAAACATACCCTCCAACAACTCATAAACACACACAAAATTATCCTTCACCGCCTCCTCGTCGAACTTGCCAAAGTAACTCCGCCCCAGCGCCACCAACTTCCCCAGCACCTCGAAGATCAGCGCCGCGTTCGCATTGCTCTTGGTCACCGCCACCAGATAGATGTTCTCGTGCTTCACGTGCGAGAACGTGGTGGAGCCCAGCGTTAAGATCGGGGACCGCACCGCCGGGTTGGAAATCACCTGGATGCGAAAGACGTCGGCGAGGCGGGGGCGGCAGTCTTGGCGGTAGGAGCGGAAGATCAGGTTCTCGCCTTTTTGGTTGAAGATGAGGATGCCGGAGATCATGGTGGCGGGCGGGCGAGACGAAGGAGGGGAGTCCCAACAAGAGGCAGCCCTGATCTCGTTGTGGTTTCCTTCAAACGCGAACGGGCTTTTGGAAAAGGGACGATTTGATATCACGTGACATCAATATGATCGAGCGAGGCGATGGAGCATGCGTGTAGTGCCGATCAGACATGGTTCTTGCATGGTCGTGTATGAACGCGGAGAGCAAATGATGGAAGGAAGGCTATGGCACTTTGTGTTACATGGATCACTATGTCAAATCTATGTGTCCTGCCCATTCGCCTCGCCAGAGCAAAGCTTGCCGGAAACCCCCAAATGCGTTCACGAATGCCTTGATCCTCAAGACGGCTTTTGATGTTACAACCGTATGAACACTGAAAAACAATTCCTTGCACGTGGAGCAGTGAGTATGGCGTGTTGCCACATAGAATGCCGTTGCTCTTGCCCTCCCCACATCGACCTCTACCCATTATATGAACCGTTGACTCCTTTCCCTAGTCGCCATCCAGGCAGGGGTCCCGCTCGTATGAATATCACAAGAAGTCGTCATTGATCTCTCCAATATTGCCCTTTCCTGAGCATACACCATCAGGTCATCATGTCCCGTGGAAGCAGACATTCAGATCTGTCATCCTTGCGTATACACGTGTGAGATACTCACGGCAGTCGCGCAGAGATCATATGCCACTGCCATCGGCAATCGCAAGTCGTTGCTTCGCTGTCTTGGCCTTCTTCGAGATACCCTTCCTCTTGGAGGCAGGTGCGGATTCTGCGGCATCAATGGGCGTCGCCGCACCAGAGGGTTTGTCGATCTCACCGCCAAAGTCGCCTTCACCTGAGAGCAGACATATAGGTCAGCATATGACCAGAGGCTGGAATGGTCTACATGGCGAATGTAACATACCTTCGTGATACATGTCTTCAAGAGCAATTTCCTTCTTCTTGCCGGGAGCCTTCTTCTTCTTCTGCTTCTTGTCTTCACCCTTTGCCGCAACCTCGGCTTCTTTCTTCTCAATCAGCTCGGCTTGCTCGTCGTCTGCCAGCCAGAGAGCAATGTCCTTGGTTCGATTCTCTTTGCTCCTAGCATTGAAATCAACACCAGCAGCACCGCCCCCGGAGATGACGACGCGCTGCACTTCCTCCTTCTGCAGAGCACGTTTGCGAATCCGCTCCTCAATGGTGCCGCGAGTAATCATTCGGTAGACGGTGACTTGCTTGGTCTGGCCAAGACGATGGGCACGATCCATGGCCTGCGAGTCAATTGTGGGATTCCAATCCGAATCATAGAAGATGACCGTATCTGCTGCCGTCAGATTGATGCCGAGGCCACCGGCACGTGTCGACAAGAGGAAAATGAAGACTTCCGGCTGCGTTTGGAAGTCCGCGACGGCATCTCTCCGATCTTCGAGTTTGGTCGAACCGTCAAGGCGGAGATATCGGTAATTCCTAAAGGTCAGGTATTCCTCCATGAGGTCCATCATCCTTGTCATTTGGAAGTAGAGCAGCACACGGTGACCTCCTTGCTTCAGCTCACGTAGAAGCTGATCAAGCCTGGCTAGCTTGCCCGAATCGGTCACGAAGCGCTGCATGGAAGGCACCTTGATATTGGTGTATTTGGACTTCCGCGACAGAGGCTCTGGCAGCATGTTGCGAACTGGGAATGCATCAGGTGGAACGTCGGCGTTGATCAGCGCGGCCTCCTCGGTCTCAGTGATGCCTGAGAGGGCTTGTCTGAGAGGCACGTTGAAAGCCACGTCTTCGAAGTCAAGTTGGGGGGTTTGGGTGTTGGATGAGATCTCAATTGGCGGGGCTTGAGCACCGGGGCCTGCACATCGATCCATGCTACGGAAAGGCGTCGTCTCAAGGTAGTCGCGAGATATGTTGAACATCGAATGCAACGGTCCCTTGGTCAACTCAGCTAAGGCTTGGCTGTCGTTGCGCTCGGTAATCTTGAACAAGGAGCGTGTTGGCGTGAATTCATCATCTGATGAATTGTCATACATAACATTGAGCCTCGGGAGGTAATTGCAATTCCCGACAAGATCAATGGCTCGCTCTGCCAAACCTCTGTGTGAGGCTCGATAGGCGTCTCCTGCTGTCATGTTCGCGAAAGGAAGCCACGAAAAAGCCGCCTTGCCTCCCCGCTGCTGCATGATTCGTTCAGGAGTCCAGATATCCAGAAGCTCACGCAAGTAGTAACGTCGAGAGCCAGCCTTGGTGTCCGAAGACCCCGACAGATCAATTCTAGGTTCTAGGTTGCACAAGAGACGAGGAAGATCATAGGTGATCAAGTTCCTCGTAGAATAGCGGAGGTTCACAAAACTGCCTTCTTTGACAAATGACTCGCACTCTCCCCAATGGACGTTGGAGAGAGGGGATGTTGTCTCCGCCCGCTTGAGCAGGTCCGGGTGGTTGCAGATCTTTCGAAATTCCATCACCAAGGTCATGAGGGTGGCAGAGTCTTGATCGTCGCCAATCGCAGCTATCTGAGCAACGTCGAGAATGTTGATTCTGCTTCTCTCTGTTGCGTATTGAACCCGCTGCCGGTAGCTCAGATCACAATAGACGTCCTTCTCCTCTTTGTCCCCAAGCTCCTTCTGGACGTGCTTCTTCACCCGCCGTAACATGAAAGGCTTGAGAATCTTATGGAGCCGCTTCAGCTGGTCCTCGTTCAATTTGGTGTTGCTCTGTGCATGGCTCTCAATGTCTTTGGAGAACCATTCGCTGAACTCTTCGTGAGAGTCGAACAAGGTGGGCATGATGAAATGGAGCAAGGCCCATAGTTCCTGCATGTTGTTCTGAATTGGAGTGCCTGTGAGGAGGAGGCGATTACGACAACGAAGCCCCAGGAGGCTCTTCCACCTAGTGCTCTGGGATGACTTGATGGCTTGAGCTTCGTCCAGGATCATGTACTGCCACCGTATCTTCTGAATGTATTGCGAATCGGTGACGGCAAGCTGGTACGAAGTGATGAGGACATGGAATGGAGAGTCCTTGTTATAGGTAATATGCTTCCTGTCCCAGAACTTCCGCAGGACTTTTCTATCCTTAGCGTTACCCCAGTATGGAAGGCATTTGAGGTCTGGGACGAATCGTGCTATTTCCTGTTGCCAGTTGTGGAGCGTGGATGAAGGGGCAATGACGACGAAGGGGCCCCAGATGTTGTACTTCTCTGCAAGATAGCCCATGACCGAGATCGACTGAACAGTCTTACCAAGACCCATCTCATCTGCAAGGATACCGTTGATGCCTTGCTCGTACAAATGCACCAGCCAGTTCAGCCCTTTGAGCTGGTATTCCTTGAGTTGTGCTGCAAGCATCTTTGGCTGCGAGATGTCAATATCACCCAATCCCGTCGGATTCTGGAAATTCATTTCGCCATCATCAAATTGTCCTTGGAGTTCCTGACCATCGGTATTGAATGCCCTTGCTTTTGCTTGGGCCTCCTCGACGGCATTCTGCGCATTAGCCTCAGCGGCCGCTCTTAAGACAGTGTCGTCTTCGGCGTCAAAATCCAGGTCTTCGAAATTGGTGACCTTGGGGCCTGCTTTACTTGTACTGTCAGGTAGAGTGACGGTCAGAGCACCGGCCTCGCCAGCTTGGATTTTCTCGGTCGAGATTGCGACCTCGTCACTGTCCGTGGAGCGCTCCACCTCAGCAGTCTTGACCTTGCGCCCGACGAAGTGGGAGAACAGCTCGGTCTGCTCGATCAGGAAGTTGAGCTTCCGCTTCTGGCGATTGGACTCGCGGTCAGCCTCTGCCTTCTTCGCGTTCTCAAGCTCCTGTTTTTCGGCCTGCTTGCGCATTTCACGCTCAGCCCGTTCGTTGCGCTTCCAGAAGGTCGTCATATCACGCATGCTCCGCTTTGCTCGAGCCTGGACGTCTTTGGTGGCTTTGTTGGTGCGCGATTGCCATCTCCGGGCTTCCTTGGATGCCAAAACTGCGGTCTTCTTGAAGTTGGTCGCCTTGGCCTCGTGTGACTTGTTCTTGATGCCGACGACCTTGTTCACGTTCTTGCTGATCTCCTTCCATATCTGCGCATATATCTGGTTGTAGACCTCGGAGTCGAAGTCTGGCACGATGTGTGCAGCTGGTGAAGCGTCCTTGGCCGCAGTCTCCTTGGACCGTCGTGTCTCACGCACTGGGCGCGCCGGCACGGTGAAGGGGGTCTCTTCCTTGGGTGCAATCAGGACGGGTTCATTACTGGGCAAGGTGTGCAAGCCAGCAGCGTAACCTGCTTCGGCGGCAGCTTTCTCGGCCTCCTTCTTCTCCTTGGACTTCTTTGGACGACTTCCGCCGCCACCTGCAGTCCTGGCTTTTTTCCTTGGTGGCTCCGGGGACATGTTGCTGGAGGTTTGGAAGGTTCCCATGGTACCGCCTTCGAGGTTGGGAGCCAAGGGTGTGACCTCTCGAATACCCTCCGGGGCATCCGCTCGCTCGATCATCCTCTTCGTAGTCTTGACCTTCTTCTCCGCCTTTTGGGCCTCGCGGACGAGCTTGCTGCGTTCGGCCTCGTCGGTCGTTCGCATAGCCTTCTCGTGAGCCTCCTGTTGGAGCTGAGCCTGCGTTTGGAGCGTCTTCTCGCGTCTTCTCTTCCTCTGCATATCCTTTTTACGTTCTTTCTCGTCCTGGACCTCTTTCGCTTGGACTTGTTGGGAAGCCAGCGCTTCGTACTGGTACCGGAATTTCTGCTTGCCCGCTTCTACGGCGGCGCCTGCTGAACGAGAGATACATCTGGCGATGACATTGCGACGTCGCTTCTGCTTTTCGCCCTCCGTCCTCTCCAGCTCGAGAAGACGCTTCTTTGACGTTTCGAAGTAGGCCAATTTTGCCGGCATGAACTCGGGCAAGTCTTCTTCGACGTCACTGAGATCCATGGCATCAATATCCTCCAGAGCCCTCTGGACCTTTTCTGCTTCTTTGATAGAAGGAGCCGACTTTCGTTTCGTCATGGCAGAATTTTTCGGAGTGGGGGGCAAGACGTCGGGTTTCAGTGATGCGGACGGGTCTGAGCTGTTGAGAGTAGAAGAGGAGCCCGGTTTCGCTTGCGCTTTTCGAGCGAGTGAGGCCTTACTGTTCCCGTTGGTGACGTTGAGGCTGGCCTTGGGGGCTTTGGCGTTGCCACTGGCACGAGATGACGACTTTGGTGTCTCGGAAACATCGTTCGACAGAATGTTTGAGAAGGACATAGGATCCGACTTCCTTGCGGGGACAATTTTGGGATGCTCGGCCGGCTCTTGGTTATTGTAATACGTTTCTTCATCAACCGTCCCCTGCGAAGAAGGGTGATCAACCATCCCGTTCGTCTCTCCGTTTTGTACTACGCCACTCCGCAGCTTGGGAGACATTGGTGGAGGCTTTACAGGTGAGTAGGAGATGGAAGTGTGTCTACTGTTTGGATGCGCGTGTGAGGATGCAAACGTTGGTGATTGATGGGGAAAGCGAGTCTGGGTTGGGGAGGGATACATGGTCGGAGATCCTTTGGCATCTGGGTGATAGCTATTGTATGGCGGGAGAGCGCTTCGGGTCTAGGCGTATCAGCATTAGAACATTTCATCTTCACTCAGGAGGGAGGCATCACGCATACTGGAATGGGTGATACTGCTTGACCATGGGTCTGCCTCCGCGTTCCATTTGTCTCACGATGATCTGCAAGAGGGTCGTATCGAGTGGTGGTACTGGGACCGTTGGTGTTATAAGCGGGTAAGCCCTGTGAACCGTTGACCTTGGGTGATGGTGGTGGTGCAAGCTTCGGGCTCATGTAGGGCGGAAGGTTGACGGCGGTGGAAGGTCGCGAAGGGTATCGAGTTGGCGGCGACTGGGGGGGTTGACTTCGACTTGACGGCGAATAAGGATGGCCGTGGACGGGTGAAGGAGGTTGATACTGGCGTTGCCGGTCGTCATCTTCCGATGGTCTCCGCATCATGGAGGTCTGCCCATTGTACATCGCTCGTCTCGGGGACATCTCACCGGGCCACTATGGCCATAGGTTGTGCCCCTGCGCACGAGGCAAGGATCATCTAGTGCAGTCGTGCTGAGGAATCGAGGTGGAGTGGATTAGAAGAGTTGCGAAGATGCAGTAACGACAGTAAGGACGAAAAGGGCGCTCTGACGGTCTTTCTGGGCTGTGACTGGAAGCGCTGATGGAAGTGACCCCTTGGCCGGTCAGATACAGACACTTTAGACAGATTTCGAAGGTTCGGTCAGACGCGCAACTGCCACAGTAGAGGCAAGTGATGATTAAGCCGATTCTTCAGGAGGGGAGATTGGGGAGATTGGGGAGATTTGGGAGGAAGGGTTCAGGAGGGTGATGATGGATTGTATCGATGAATGGCGTTGCGGAGGAGATGGACGGAGGGATGGGGGGAAGAAGTGGTTTGCGAGCTTGGATCGTGGAGGAGGATCTTGCATGGTGGCAGCCTTTTTTTTTCCTCTTTCCCTTTGTTGCACCAGGACCAAGACCAAGGAAACACGCTTCGATTCGGCGTGCAGTGAATTGGCCCGGGTGAGAACAATTTTCACAATTTCCCAATTTCCTGCAGGATTGATTTCTACAACAACTTTTCCATTCTCTTTTTTTTTTTTATATATACATGTTTACGGGATTATATTTGCCTATCGTAGAGCATGTTCAGTTATGCATTGTATTACGGTGCAACAGATCTGACGATTCCGTAGTTCTTATCATTAAAAGGTGATCGGATGATCGTGACCTGATGGGCGCAGTTGACTTCCTGGCTTGAACCTCCATTCCCTCCATTCCCCTTGCGATCCCAGCTGTTAGTGTTGCTGATTCACGCTAGTCTGATTTGAGACATTATCTTTGTTTGATCCGTACCGCCCTCCGCCCAAGCCGCCTTCTTCCCCACGCGACACCGTGTCGAATTCAACAATTGCCCCCCACCGATCTCACCCACCAAGCCATCTTGCCCGTCTTCAGAAATGGGCTTGCACCAACTAGAGCTCATGCACAGTGCGCAAGTTTGGAAGTGTTGAGGCTGCTTTTGTCAAAATTGATGTGATGCAGGCAGCGAAGGTGGCTTTCTATTCGTCCTTTCAGAGCCGTATGGCGAAGCTCTTAGCAATAATAATGATGATGCAGCCACTGCAAGTACTCTGTAGATTTAGCCAGTCCTGACTCGCCATCCACCCGCACTGGGCTTATCGATTGAACGCTGTCGTAAGAACACCCGCCCTCATAACGCCGTCGCCGTGGTCGTCGCAAACATCTATGCACCGCCTTTCCGATTCTGATCCAGCAAGAGCTTGGGCTTGATGAAGCCTTCGTCGATCTGCCGAAACCATGCTGCTTGCTCATCCGATGTCCCAGAAAACAATTGATGGATTGCCCCGCTTGCTGTGAGATTCCCGTCATGCCCAGGAACGCCCGCAGTAGAAGCCGCATGTGATGAGGAATCTGCCACTGCTGGTGGTGGTCCAGGCGGGGATTTCCTTTTTGGCGGTCTTGCTGCAGGCGGCAAGTCGCTGTCGGACCAGAGACCTTCGTCGTCACTTGGTGTCACATCTCCACGGGCGAGTAAAGACTGTCGTGCCCGCTCGTTCTCCCGTTCCCGCTGCCCAGCTGTCGAATTGTTCCGTGAGGTCGGACGCGCTGGAGGGCTAACGCTGGGCGTGCCACTGCTGTAGCTTCCTTGCTCGCCATCTTCCACTTTGCCACCTCGCCCGTTCTGGTCATATGCACCGCTGCTTTTAGGTTTTGGAACATAACCGACGGCGTTGCTCTTGTAGTAGGTGCCGTTGGTGGCCGTCTCGATATCGAACTCGTCATCCGAGTCGATTTCTTCAACTACCCCAGTCCTTATACCCATAATCTCCAACATGCGAGCAGTCGTTCCACCAAAGATGATGACAGTAAGCACAACGACCACGAGAACGGTAGCTTGCAGAGTCGGACCATTTGCACCCGTGAGACCAGCTGCAAGACCCACACCGACAGCGCCGCGTAGACCGGCCCAGAAGAGCATGACCTGATACGAGTAGGGGAGTTCATCGGCCACGTCCCGCCCTCGGCGCTTGGCTCGGTACCGAATGAACCAATTGATGGCTCTTGAGAGTGGAAAGACAGCACACCAACGAGCGGCGCAAACGCCAAGAATGGCTATCAGAATGAAAATGGGTTTGAAATACAAGGTCGTCCCTGTAAACAGCGTCAAGCCGAGATAGATGAAGATGAAATTTTCGGACAGTTGCGCCAGAGCTGAGAACATGTACTTTGTCGTCAATTGAGTTCTCCGAGACATGTTGTAATATGCGTAGTGCTTCAAGGTTATGCCGCAAAACAGTAGACTCACAATGCCTACACCTCCGTTAGACAGGGAAGCAGGCGGGAAGGCATGGGGACAGCGTTACCAGACATCAAGGCGCCATTGGCAAAATAGTAGCTTGCGTATGCTATCAGGATGACCAGACAACTCTCGATCTTCGGGAAGCGGCGAACCAAGGTGAATTTCAAGAGAAGGGCGGTTCCAATGCCCACCAGAATGCCAATCAGCATGCTTCCGAAGAACACCAAGAAGAATATGCCGACGGCTTCAAAAAAGCTGCCCACAGTCAACGAGGCACCTCGAGCAGCATCAGGCTTGTATTTCTGAGCGGTGTCAAAGATGACAATTGCAATGGCGTCGTTCAGGATGGATTCACCAAATATGACGGTGTAGAGTTTCGGGTCGACCTTGTATGTATTAAAGATGGCGAGTATAGTCACAGGATCGGTCGCGGACAACGTTGCCCCCACCGAGATTGCCTCGACAAATGATATTCTGAATCCATCGAGGGGCAGTAGCGTCCATACCCAAAGGAAGAGCCCCAAGACCACGGCGGAAATGAAGGTCCCCGCAAACGCAAAGGTCAGGATTGTGCCAATGTTGCGGAAGAAGTTGGCTTGGTGAAGCTCATATCCAGAGGCGAGGATGATGGGAGGAAGGAGGAGGTTGAAGAAGAATTGGTAATCGAAGCTGACCGTATTCTGAATGAAAGTGCCTTCGGTCAACTTGATGACAAGACCAGCGGCCATTCCTAATCTTTGTGAGTGCTGCGATTGCATCAAGCCAGTTGGGAGACAGGCATACCGGCAAATATTGAGAGCACAGTCTCGTGAATTGCCTGGATCTTTTTATGTTGCAGCATGTAACTGGCGAAGAGAGCGACAATGAGCAGCATGATGAGTATGAACAGTGCCCATGAGGAGAAGATCTCCTTTTGTCCTGCTTCAGGCTCTATTTCTCGACGTCAGCACCAGATCCCGCTGATTTGCACCTTGAGGCTTCCAATTCACCATCTTCAGGATCGGCATCTTCAGCGTCTCGCCCTATCAAAAGTCAACTCAAGCTTCTCAACAACGTCTTGTAGCTGAAGGGTCGTACTCAGAAGCTCATAGATCGCATTTCCTATATGTGACGCCATAATCGAAGCCTGCGACTAGATCGGCGTGGAAGGCGGAGAGACGCAATTGTCACAAGGATAAGCTGACCGATTACAAAGACGACTGGAAGGCTGTAAAGAGGGTCGCGCAGCCATTGAAGACGAGGATCAAATGGACACAGAGAGCATCGTCCTATTCGTCCAATCTGGCTGCAGATTGTTAGGCGCGACTGTCGCCAGTTGTAGCAATGCGGTATTTTACGTGGATACGATAGGCTGCCGGTTCCCGGTAATATTTCATAAACTACCATATGTGGTGGCTTTCTAACAATCAGTCCCTATGATCATACATCCACAATTTGTGAAGCGTACGTTTCACCAGAGGGACGAATTTTTCTCGCTGTGCCATACATCTATCAATATCCTTTCGTATTATTCTGTACTGTCACTTATCTTGATGTCGGAGCTCCACCTATTTGCCTGTAATTACCAATGCGGCGGAAGAGCGGCTTGATCCGCTAAAACGTCATTTCAAGGGTTCAAGATTCCTAAACGGGTAATAGCGAAGCTGAGAGGCTGACATCCCTCCACCAGAAAAGCAAAGCAACAGCTCATTGGGGAGGTTTGCATTTCAATCTTTGCAAGCCTCTCTCTCGTACAATGTTGTTCGCAGAGAATTCCACCTTGTCCGTTGGCTAAGACAGTCTTAGGCCTTTCCAGGTGTCCTATGACTGGCTTTTGTCATCAGACCAAACCCCCACCTGATTCGCTTTCAAAGGTTGACGCTGTTGTGATTTGGGCGTCAGAGACGATGTCGCAGGTAATATATTGAGCACGTCGTCACCTCCACCTGTGTCAAGCTCTGGTATTCGGTGGAGAACGCCTCGATGCTACTGTGAATCGCAGCTTGCGTCCTGCCTCAACCTGCGTACTGCGGATCAAGTCCAAGATAGTGTACGCTTCAAGATATATATGGCATCTAGTCTCCCTCCTTCTCCGACGAAATCGACTACATCTAGCGACTCGCGTGATTCAAAAGCTTCCTCACAGCGATATGGGACGGCAGGACCAGCCCCACAGAGTCCTCAAAGTCCACGAAACCCTCGCAAGGGGCAAAATGGGACGGCAGCGCAGACAGAAGGGTCACCTCTCCTAGAACCAGAGAGTCCCTCCTTCGATCCCACACGAAGTACAAGTCTAGAATCCCTTGACGCGTTGGATTGGGAAGAGAGCAAGCACGAGCCGGAGCCATCCAAAAGCATATTTTACCTTTTCATCCTCACGCTCAGCATTGGAGGCCTGCAGGTATGCTGGGCAACAGAGCTTTCGAAGGGCTCGCCGTATCTGCAGTCCCTGGGTATGAGCAAATCACTCCTCGCCTTCGTCTGGATTGCGGGTCCTTTAGGTGGCGTGCTTGTGCAGCCATATGTTGGCATTCGCAGCGACAATTGCCGCAGCAGATTCGGGAAGCGTGTGCCGTTCATGATAGGAGGAGCTTTGACCACTGCTATATCTTTCCTGTGCCTGGCCTGGACGAGGGAGATGGTTCAGGCCACTCTGGGCATTTTTGGCGCAAACCCCGACTCGAACGGTGTCCAGGTCACCTCCATCGTCTTTGCCATCATCTGGGTCTACGTACTTGACTTTTCAATCAACACCGTCCAAGCCGCAATTCGGGCTTTCATCGTCGACAACGCACCCCTACATCAACAGGAAGACGCCAATGCCTGGGCTGGTCGAATGACGGGGATCGGCAACATTCTCGGCTACATCTCCGGCTACGAAAAGCTGCCCAAGCTCTTGCCATGGCTCGGTCGCACCCAGATGCAGGTCCTGTGCGCCATCGCTGCTATCGCCATTTGCAGCACGGTGGCCATCTCAGCCTTGTCCATACGGGAACGAGATCCCCGCTTGGGAGCTCCCCCTTCAGAAAATCCAGGTCTCCTGAGCTTCTTCGTCCGATCCTTTCAGTCAGCCAAGCGGATGCCGCGCCAGATCCGCAGAGTCTGCTTTGCCCAATTCTTTGCCTGGCTCGGCTGGTTTGGCTTCCTCTTTTACGAAACGACTTATGTCGGTCAAATCAAGCTCAACCCATACTTTGCCTCTCACCCCGACCTGACACCCGACGAAATCGACGATGCTTGGGAGGATGCCACGCGCTACGCAACTTTCGCTTTGCTGATATTCGCCATTGTTTCCTTCCTCGCCAACGTGATCCTCCCATTCTTCGTCCACCCCACATATGCTGCGCCATCAACCTCAGCGAACTTGGCTACCTCGAATGACCGACTGAGCACCAAATCAACCTCCACTATTCGCCATCAGCTCAGCCAAATGATGGCTCGCCTCGAGATCAAATGGCTCACCCTTCGCCGCGCCTGGCTTCTCTCCCACCTCATGTTCGCTCTCTGCATGTTTTCGACCTTTTTCATCTTCACCTCCACAGCTGCCACCATCCTCACAGCCATCATCGGCATCCCTTGGGCATTCTCCCATTGGGCACCGTTCGCCCTGATCTCTGCGGAAATCGCCAAGCGCGATCTCGAAACCAGACGCAGCGCCGACAGTCGGCCCGAGGAAGCAGATGCAGCAGGGAACAAGCAGGACGATCAGGCGGGCGTAATCTTGGGCTTGCACAATGTCGCCATCTCCGCACCGCAGATCCTCGCCACCTTGATCTCCAGCATCATCTTCAAGATTGCGCAGAGGCCGAGGGGCGAGCCCTACGACACCAGCGTCGGATGGGTGTTGAGGCTCGGAGGCGTGGCCGCCTTGCTGGCCGCTTATTTCACTTATCGCATTGGGGAGGAAGGAAACGTCAATAGGGATGATGGAGGCAATTCGATGAGGTATGAGAGGGTGGAGGACGGAATTGTGAGGGGGCGCGAAGAGGTATGAATATCACTTTGCCTTCCTTTTGCCGGAAAAGCAGCATTTATCGACTGGCGTTCGGCGTTCGCCAGGTTGGCACCTGATACCCCTTTGGGCGGGTAATCTGTCAAGCGAGTAAAGATTTGGCACAAAATGCTTTTACGATACACAGCATCGAATCAAATTATCATTTCTCAAATCTCCATGCATGAAAGTCCAATACTTTCTTCCGTGAAGCTAGTCCCTCTGACCCAAATACCCAAATTCCTTGCCTGTAAGTGCATCTACCTCAAGTCGTAGCAACCAGAGCAGGCCCATCATCACCATCCCCCACCGGCGCCAATCCAGTGGCATTCCCCCACCCTCCACCACCACCACCGCTACCGCTATCGTCAGGCTCCAGCCCATCCTGCCGGTTCCAGATCACACCGCGCGGGGCGCCCGTTTGCCGCTGCCAGCTGTAATTGTCGACGATGAATCTTCGTGGATCGTTGACGAGGGGATCGAGCGGTTGCCCCGCGTTGGCGAGCGTGGCGGCGAGGAAACCACCGACCTGGGCGTTACTGTCAGCGTGCCCTGTCTGCTTTCTGCTTGGGCGAGGCTGTTTTGCGGCTTTTGGGATAGGGAGTTGGTGGAGGGAAGCGGTGGGAAGGGAGGGTGAAAGAAGGGGGCTGGCTGGCGGAGTTGTGCTCGGGTTGGGAAAAATGGAGCTGGGAGGAGGAGAAGGAGAAGAGTAGGAGGCGGAAGGGGGAGGAGAGAAGGATCCAAGCCGGCAAAGCAGCTTAAGAGAAATGCCAAACTCACAGTAGCGGCTGCGAAGCCGGTGCCTCTCGCTCTGATCCCACGTGGACCAGGCCTCATCGAGCACTCGACTTGATCGACGGCCCAGACGGTCTCATCTCCCGCTGTGCTAGCTAAGCAAGACGAGAAGATCAGCACTGCTACTTACGATACCGGGATACCCAAGACACATGACAAGTCTCTGGGAAGAGATGTTCCTGGGGATGGTACTCACAGAGGTCCTGTGAGTAGGCCTCTTGGTAGCCTATATAATTGACTCCTCCGACCACGACTAATGGCATCTGCAGGATCGTGCGCAGGACAGCCGGTAACTTGGTGACGGGCACCTGACTGCCGTCGTCTCCGGCCGGGACGACAATGATGCCATTTTGCTTATGGATGATGTTTATCAGAGCAATAAATTGGGACCACAGCGGGTCGTTCACCAGCTCCGCCGGTCTCAGCACCCGGCCTTGATAACGTAAGGTCCAGACGATGACCGCATTTCGTCGGGCTGCCATACCCGATCGAAGCGCGAGCTGGGTAGCAACCGTCGCTATTGCCCAGAGGTGGTCCTGGATGGATGATCCGACCTTGAGGATGTTGACGTCCAGATTCTTGGATGCGCCGAACTTGGTACCGGCTGCTTTGGAGGCCTTGCAGGTACCGAGGTTCTGCGGGTCTTCGTCTTCTATCCTTCGAACGGCCCCAGGCGCAAAAAACCAGTGTAATTTATCTTGCGAGATATCCTAGTCGAAGAGTCAGTATCCTTGGGTGAGAGTGATAGGACTACACACAACGACGGTCGGAGTGACCCCAATACTAATCATGAATATTGGTATCGTATGGGTGGGATACACTGGGTACTTGTAGCACCGGTTGGTGATGTAGTTCCGCCCCCGAGCCCACTTCAGAGGGCAGAGGACGGAATCAGCTGGGATTCATGTGCAATGAGTATCCGTCAGGGGACTCATAACCCACCGATATCGCTTTGAGATCTGCAGGCGCGTCTTCCTGGCATACAGTGTCCAGATTGTTCTGCTCAGGACTTGACGTGGTACTATTAGTAGGAGGATTGCCGGCGAAATTTTCGGTTTGGCTGATCGTCGACGTCAGATTTGGGAGGTCAGCAGTGGTTGCAGTGAGGTTTGGACTTGTCTCTTCCATCAGAGGAAGATTGGCAGTCACAGATGCCTAAGGAGGGTATCAGTCATCTCTAACGGTATTGCCCCGACTCAGCGATGAATTGAGCTGGAGGGCCAAACCTGAGGATTGCTCTGGTTAAATGTCGCTAGCTCTTCTGGACTCAAAGTGACGCTCCAAAAGAAATAGTTGATGTCTGGAAATGAAAATTTTTGACGCCTGTCTTCTGGCAGCAGAGAGACTAGGGAGGCATCGACAGCTTTGTTGATAGCATCATCGGTTGAATTGTAGACGATGTATTCCTGCGGTGATCTAACATCTGAGCCATTAGCTGTGGTTTTGATATCATTGGCTTTTTGCATTGGCTTGGGTGAGCCATCCCGGACCGTGATGCCCGCCAGGGAGCATCTCAAGTACAGAAGACTCCATAAACCGAATATGACCTTGCTATGAAGGCGGCGACCCATATCGACAGGAACTTGCATGAGAAGCCGATTGAGACAACAAAGGGTCAATAGTACAGTGATTTCAACCCACGAGGCGGAATCCCGCGTCCCACGCATTGCCCAATTCGCAATCCCACTTTGACTCACCGCGCAAAGCGAAAAGACATTGCCGCATAAGGCGTATCCTGGTGGCCAAGCGCTAAGACACCAAGCGCTTGTAAGTGGACTTGGAAAGCTCCCGTGATATGAGAACGCTCTCAAGGGTCGATCCATCGAGAAAAGAACGTTGAACGCAGGCAGTAGAGGATGCTATCAATGACCAGATGAGCGGACTGGATTTGTGCCACTTGCACAGTAGATCTGCAATCGAATGAATACTTTGACTATGCCCTTTGCCATCTCTGGCAAGTGATTCGTGGAGACGTCAATTGGCATCCCGCGCACCTTTGAAGACAAGCTTGGTATGGGCTGAGAAAGGAGTCACAGAAATGAGGCTATCCAGCCCTCGTAATTTATACGACGCTAGAGCTATTCGAGGCCGTTTAGAAACAACATCACGGCGCAGCTGCCAACCAACCCGAAGATTCCAATGGGTAATGTCAGAGCTGAGTTTGGAATCCGGAGTTGGAACATCTTTGTTGCATACGCGAACATGCACCTACGCTCAGGCTTCGACCGAGGCGGCATACAACGTGATTTCGCATGAGATAAAATAGCTCCGTCAAGGGGCACACTCGAATCCCACTATTCCCGCTCTACGACACCAACTTTCCTAGGTGATGGGGTTCACAGCACAAGACCACAAGCCAATGATCGAGATATCATCATAGCACCCTTCTCACTAATCACCTCAGGACGACTTAGATCAACTCCCCATGCTATATGTCTATCATGATGATGTGACCCTCCGTTTGGGAGTGGTCTACCAATCCACTATGCCGGGCTTGCGCAACAAAAAGATAGGGGCAGCTCCTTTGTTGCCTTTTCACATTGAATTTCCTCTGTGATTACTTTTTCCGATTCATGAAAGAACCTTCGCCTCGAGCAGAAGTTCATTGTGTGAGCAGAATACTGGTTCTCTTTGTACTCGACTTCTACAAAAATGATTCTACTCGCTGCACAGTACAGGGGTCAGCATTCATCATTCCAACCTTTCATTCATACCTCCTTCCCCTAACCTCAAATTCCGTCACCTTTCTCAAGTCCAGGTCGACATAATGTGTCAGGTATCCGCAACCCGGTACTCGCGCTGCCAATGCGTTTGCAGATTTCGAGCCGAACAGTCATGTGAAGCCGGCTTCTCCTCCTCTCAGCTGTCTTGCAAAGAAGGCAGGAACAACATCATGAAAGTCGCAGTCGCACCACAGCCGATCTGCTTTCGATGTCATGACAAGATGCAGACTCTCCTCCGCGCGAAGTACACGAGCGAAGCGCAAACAGTTTTTGAGCGTGGAAGGTTGGAGAATTGGACTGACCGAAAGATCAAAGGTGAGGTCAAGATGAAATTGAAGGTGGGATCATCTGAGATAGCCAGGCTAGGCGTTGTGTGTGGCACCACATTACCAGACCTACCGGCTTGAGCAAGCATCAAAATCTCTTGATCATCGTAGCAACTCTGAAAAAGTCTCTATCCTTTGACACTATCTCTGTCGAATGGCTGTTTACCAGCCCATCTGTCTGCGATCTCCTGTGATCCATTAGATGTTATAGATACAGAAGAAACATTGTTCCTACCTTGGTCTGTGCCTGTCTCCTTCTCAATATTCTCAATTTAAATATATAGCAATACCTGCGTGCTAAAACAAGTCGGTAGGCTTTTGCCCTACTGCTCTTATCTGAGCTTGTATTGATAGTCAGAACAGAAAAGAATGGCTCGCAATGTTCAGATGGACGCCCGCACCCTCAAGAAAGCCGAACATGAGTGCAAAGTCACACCAGCCGTGGGGAAGGTAATATTGTCTGGCTGCATTTTCGCCAGATGACTCTTGGCACTGCAACAATGATCAAAGAGCTGCCATTTGATTTCTTGTGGGACAATGGTGTTGTTTCTCCAGCTCTTTGTTGAAGTGTCTCACAAAAGCTTTGTGTCGACACCATATATGTTCGATGCCCACCGCCATCTAAATCTTCATCACTTTCACAATGCCCCCTTCTGTCCATCCGACCGCATCGAAGCAGCTACTAGCATCGGAAGCACTTGTTGAAGGGGCGGAGTCTATGCGGAGATTTCTCAGGACAGCACGTAGAGCCATGACGCCAGCACCCATATTGGTTTCGGAGCTCGTCGAGAGGAGAGATCCAGCGTACATGGGGAGAATCGTTCAATCACCACTGGGAGCCACATGCCCGACACGCCCACTGACCCTGTTCCAAGATTTTCAGGGCGTCATCGATGACTCCCCAGAACCACCCTGTACGCACCAGGGCTCGGAAGAATGTGTCGACATCAGGCAAGTCAAGCCTCGCCTGAAGGGGAAGCAAGTGTCCGATCTTGGCCAGGACCATTTCAACCCTTTCAAGGTCTTGAAACGAGAACGACCCGCAAAGTCGACGAATGACATTCCGAAGGACAACGAAGGAGGCGAGGACCTGTCGCAGGTGCGGCGTTTGCCAGACCAGACACTGCCCGCGCAGCCAACACGTGATCTCTTTTCTATCCCAATGGAAGACTACCCGGCCCATTTTGTCCATCTCCGCAACCTCAACAATGGTGGCGAGGGCATGTGCTCGCTCGTCCAGCACAGAGAATCACGTCAGCTCTTCGCGATGAAGCAAGTCTACTCGCCGTACACCTACAAGGGCCGCCCACACGAAGCCGCCATACTCGATCAGCTGGAGCTGAATCTCGTTCATCACCCCAACATCATGAGCATGGAAGGGTACCGGTATTTTTGCGAGGGCGGCTTGGAGATCGCCGAGTATTACATGCCCTACCTCCCCCTCGGTGACCTCAGCGATTTCACGTTCACCTACGTCAGCCGCAACGAGCAGGTCCCTGAAGCTTTCATCTGTAAGTAATCCCTCCAAAGACGTTGCCGTCAAGTTCATTCAAAGGTCTCGGAAGTTACTATCGTGTGAAGCGATGCTGACTGGTTTCTAGGGAAAGCCTTCCGCGACATAGCGAGGGCGGTGGAGTTCTTACATAGGGGGTTTTACTCGAACATCCCCGGCTTCGCGAAGACAGACCTGCCGGGACTGGTGCACCGCGACATCAAGCCCGAAAACGTCATGCTGCGGGATAGTCCCGGGCGAGAGTCCTCGGTCACTCGCGGCCTGCCCTTTCCAGACCTCGTCCTCAGCGATTTCGGGCACGCGACCTTGGAGGAATTCACCTACACCCCAGCGGGGACATACCTGTGGCGCGCACCGGTAAGTCACTCCTCTGAGGACGTGTCTTTTCTCGTTGCGGCCAGAATATCTTCCTCGGTGGTTTTCTCCCTCGGACCAAAAATAATTTCTGATATGCGTAAAAATGGGCCAAACCGCTGACTTCATCTTACTTTTAGGAAATGCCACGAAACAGCCCTAAGGGCGACGTCTGGGGCATCGGCTCCGTCATCCACTGCCTGATTCACAACGGCAACGCGCCCATCTCCTACCCCCCGGGCACGCTGGAGCCGTCCGAGCAGCGCCGCCTGTGGGAGCGAAGACCCGAGGCTCGCTCGCCCAACCCGAATATCAGGGTCAAAGGCTATTCGGGTGAGCTGGCCGGGTGCGTGATGCTGGCCTTGAGGATGGATGAGGGGAGACGGCCGTGTGCTAAGGTACTGCTGCAGATGGTGGAGCGGATTTGGGGCGACGTTGTGAGGGGCAGGTTCGATGAGAGGGTTGGGTTGCCTCGGTGGGTGTATGGTGGTCGTGGATGAGTTCAAGGAATGGGGAAGTGGGTGAGCTGGTCTGGCGTATTTCTATTTCAAATAGATCTTTGTCACCAAGATCGCACTTTCAGCATAAAATCATTGAACTGGAAGTCTGTTGCTTTGATTTGAGAATGAAAGAAGTAAGTTGGAAATATACAATGCTTCTCTAATTGTTTTTGCCTCCTACATTGATATTGTTCACCTCGTTAGATACAATTACCTGATCGGGTTGCATTACACGAAGGATTATTGCTGAAGTCAAGGCCATCAAGCAAGCTGTCCTCGAACAGCCCCCGGAACGGCAAGACTGGAATGCACGTCCGCCATGAAAGCAGATGGGTTATCCTCAATCTGCGCCACCTTGAATCCCGCACCAGTATCCTGACCGTTAGCCTTCAAACCGGTGGTGAAAGGGCCTTTTGGAATGTACAGCGTCAGCTCATGGGCATGTGGGACACAATGAGGTTGATTGACTGCAAATCCACATACCCTGGAGACATCCAAAACTATACCTCACATCCCCCTCACCCACCGGATTCGGGAACGCCAGCCTCGGCGGTCCATTCTTCCCCCTCGCCGCTTCATGCACATGAGTGGACGTGCTGGCGGGGGACTGGTACTCCCCGCGAAACCCCACGAGCTTGATGCTGTAGCAGATCAGATCCAGATCCACGTTGATGCCGATATCGTAAAATCCCTGTGCATCCTTGAGGCCGCCGGTGAAAGTCGGGTTGTCGCCGGTGCCGTTGACGACTTGGTCGGGAGTGGCGGCGACGTGGTAGGTCGACGTGAAGTTGAAAATGGAGGATTGACAGCCGCTGCCGGGGTAGAAGGGAAGGTTCTCGCCTGTGCCGGGGGGATATTCGTGGAGGACCCCTGTGCCGGCTGGGTATTCGTGGAGCTGGCCGGTGCCGTCTGGGTAATCGACAGTGTCGAAGGCTTGACGCTTCTCGATCGGGCTGCTAAGGATGTAGGGGGCGAATGCCGCTGCAAGAGCGAAGGTGGTTGAGGCTTTCATTGCTAATTCAGGCCAGGGGGTGGATTGACTATGGATTGTATACTGATTCTATAGTAGTGGTGATAATTTGTAGGATAAGTGAACTTATTGAGACGACACATTCGATGGGCATGGGCAAGCTCTTCTTATATACGCTGGCTGGAGACATGGCCATTGATACCAAGCTGACCATTCGGCATAGCTTTGAATCCAAGTCGCCCGGAAGTCGGTCTGGCAGAGTCGTCGTCATACGCCAGACCATGAAATCGAAGCATCATCCCAAAACCATGGGCGAAGCCGCGAAAAAAGACGACGTTCTTTCAAGTGTCCTGGCAGTTGGGCTATGGCCCTGGGCGGCAGATATCATCAAGGCTTTGTGGTTTCTCAACCTAATGCTCTCTCGAAGTCTTGTCTTCGTACAGTCGCCACTGGTAAGGAGCCAGTTGAAGTCTCTTCTGCAGGAATTCAAAGCCGAACCTAATGGGAAGAGGCAGCTCGAGAGTCAAGAATCTGGGGAAGCTTCGGCCAAGCGCGCATAGATGGCACGATATCGTCATCAGCCTTGTCTCTGGCCCAAAGCAGTAATTTCTGACTGTGAAAGGTAAAGCCATCGTGAAGCCAAGATCGATAGGTGGTTGGAAACGGATTGGCAGCGGCTTGGCTTCAGGACCATGGCGTTGCTGCGGTCAGCTTGGCAAGTGGTTCGACCGCCAGGAAACGCCGCGCGTTAGTCTCTGTCGAAGTTCGTCCCGCTGACCTTCTGATTTTCTGGTAATGAATGCCCATCTCAGGCTACGCTGTTGCATTGAAGGCTGGAAGTCATTGCTAGGAGATTAGACTGCAAAACTGCACTCAACCTGACTCGACGACCGCTTGGCAGGTACTTGGCAGGTCTGATAAGCCGATTTTGGACCTCTCTTGCTATCCCGATGGTTCCACCGTGGTAATTTGATATTGAGCAGCGATTCAATTCGTGTGACGTCCTCATGTGATGATCCAGTCAGAATCTGATAGGCCGAGTCCCAAACCGGCAAAACCTTCTTTTCTCTCCCACAATGTCTTGGCAAATAGACCTCGCCTCGAGCAGTATTCGCTTCCTGGATTGATACGGTTCTGCATTTTGCTCGGTCACTGATCGAAAATGTCCTTGGGAAACGCCTAAGAGCAACGAGCATGTGAAAGGGCTGAGGAGGACACATAGGTAGATGTCTGGCTCATCAATGGCAATAGCATCTCAAAATGAGACAGTGCTGATGGAACAGACTCTCCTGGGCAAGCACCATGGACCAATCAAGAGCATAGAAACCATGGATGTCTCCTTGAAAATCGCAGTGATCACACAAGCATCATGATGGAACTGACTCATTCACCAATGGACAATTGCTCATACATCTTGTACCAAACCCACAAAACGGCATTCAGGACACCTGAGACGTCCATCATGATTTCAGCTCGTCATGGGGAAGCCTCGAAGAAAAAGGGTCATTCTAGACAGTGGGAGCGATTGCAGAACAACAACGGACAGTACTGGTCTGAAAATTTATTTTGGAGAAATCGATTTGTGTCTGAAAGGCCGACTGCTTCCTTGGCAAACCCATCGACCTGTCGATATCGGCTTACGGCAGTAAGTATGTAGTGTGATAGACCGGTATCGTGTGTGAACATGATACCTGCCTTCTTTGTGCCTGCCGAAAAGAAACCGCTCGAAGTTCTTGATGTGCTGAAGACTGAAACTAACAATTGAGTAGGGGTATCTTCAACTTGCCGCTGCAGTGTACGCCGGAAAATGAAAAAGATTGGCCTCGAGTCAGGCTGAATGAGAAGAAAACCTCCTTTGTCCCTTACGCCCTGTCAATGCCTCGAGAAGACGAATCCCTTCACGTCTTAACCGATCTCAGGACCGAACTCCATGCTCTGAAGGGCGCGCCTCCTCTGGACACCCTTGCTTCGTCGCCTGAGCTCGCCGTATTCAGATCCTGTGCCCTCGCCGACGAGCATCTTCCACCTCTCGCCAAAGCTATCCTTGTTGCCATTGACGCTCAGGTGATGCGAGACTTCCTCCCATTCGCTCTGTCGTAAGCGAAGTTTGTTCAAAATTAGCTGGACAAGCGCAGTGTCGTCTGAAGTGGTCCAGTCCATGTCGGCGTCTGACGTCTCCCGGTCATTTCCGTCGTCGTGTATCGAACGCCTTGTACGATGTGGAGCGATCTGCGGAATGTTGAAGGGCAGAGGGCGTGATGGTGTGACGAAACTCATGTCTGGCTGCAGCTGGAATGGCGTGTGAGGTTTGGGGGCAAGAGGACTGGCTGGCAAGGCGTCAAAGTCTTCTTTGTCTAAGCCCATGGGGAGCGATGGCGGACATTTGCGCTGACGCTTCGGTGTGGATGGTGCGGATCCTTGTGCGGTATTCTCTTGGTCATACAAGGGTCCAGCATCGTCGCTGAGAGCGCGGCGGCGCTTGCGCACTGGTGTCTTCGTGATAGGATTGGTGACCTTGTGATCTGTTCTCTTCTTCTTGGTTGATGAGACAAGCTTGGGGTTGAAGCTGATTGGACTATCGAGTCGAGGAGGTGGACGTATAATGGAAGCTGCAGTTGAAGGTAGAGAGGACTGGAGGAGTGATTGAAGGTTGCGACAGGTGCTCAAGATGCTCGAATTGGGTGAAGCGCACGCTGGCGCGACCGAAGGCAGGGGTGGTGAGAGCATTGGAGCAAGCTGGTATGGAATCTCAAAGTCGGTGTCGCAAGAAAAGCCTGCAGGAGGGAGCAACATGGTCACGCTGGCTCTGAGCGCAGTCCGAGTATTGCTGCCTCAGGTGGCGGTGTGCGACGTCGGATGCGCCGGCAGTAGTGGTAGATGCGGCGTTGGCTGGATGGAGGTTTTGATGTTGCCAAAGAGCTCAGGAAGAAACGGCGACTCAATTGCGCCCGGTCGCGGTATCGGAATGATGGGGAGGAGGGTTGGTTGCGAAATGCGACAAGGTGTTGAGGCAGGAATTTGTGATGAGTCGATGACTCTTTGGAAAGAGGCCGGGGGCAAGAGGATCAACGCTTCAAGCCGGGCTCAAGCGCTAATTGACCCTAAGATTGACGCTAATTCTCAGGATCTCTGCATCCGACAGGCACTCCCAGGCACCGCGTCTCAGGCTTGTTCCCTGAACGGAGTCACGGATTGGTTCATTCGATGATTAATCTTCCGGCAGCCACTTGCAGGTCGTTCCAAGAAACACAATCTGTCCGATCTGAGAAGGGGGCCTGCATGGGCTTTGCAATTTGCTCTGCCTTGACTTTGGGCGGATGTCTTGATCCGTTGAGCAATGGTTGAAAGGAGACAGGCAGCTGATGATCTGAGCTTACTGGAAATGGCATCCACTCGTCATCATTAAATACTGCTGTTGTCAAGAATAGGATGAGGAATCAGGGGGTTTCTCTTCCTACGGCAAGCCAGAATGCAAAAGCACGAGCACACCTCCTTATGCAAGTCAAACGGTTTCGGAAGGAAAAGGATGCGTTTTACCATGCCATTTCTTATGCAACCACGTCACATTGCTATTCTCGTCCTGCACAAGTCCTCCTCGCGCGCCTCTCAGGGCTCTTCGCCCCTGCACGGCTTTTAATACTCCATCCTGCAATCATCCATTGTCACATCCCAGTAGGCGTTCCGGAACCACTGAACAGATCTTGAAATACAGATTGCCCCTATTGCACGCCAGTAGATATCTTGATTCTACGCTACCTCGGAAGGAATACCCTAACATAAGCAACCAAAGTCACCCTGTACTCTTCCCAAACAGATCTCTGATCGCAACCACTACATCTCGATCACACGGCGTTTCCAGCAAACGCGTCGCAGAACGCGTCTGTCTCGCGTTCTTCGGAACATTGAATGACCGGAGCCGCTGCTTCAGGGGCAGGCCTAGCGGCCGGAGGGAGACAGGGGTGGTTATTGATCCTCGTCAACGACATCCGAGGATCTCGAGATTGGTTTGCCTCTCGCATTCCTGAACCAACAATATTCCATGGTAGTTGTTCTTCAGTCCACGATCAGCCAGCCTCGGGGATCCACGTACTGTTGTGTCACTATTTTCAATTGAGAATGATGGTAAATGCAGTACTTCATATTCTTGAGCCTCCTCCGTACGATCTTTGTAAGATGCAGTTGTCTTGGAAGACATTGATACAGCGAAGTCACTCGATGCTTTGCAATGACTTCAGCCTTCGAACAGGCGTCGTTATTGATGGGGCACATGACAATGCAAGGAGATGCCAATTTACAAAGGCATCCCCTTCACATCACCTCATCGTTGTATCAAGCTGATCAGCAACAATGTCAAAGCAGAGTAACTCTTTCCTTGTAGAAAGAATCGAAGCGTTCACTTTGCATACAGAGGGCAACGGTAGGCAGTACTCAAGCTCTCCAAATTCTCCACATTCTCTTAAAACTGTTCATTATACACCTCAGAGCGATTGGTCTTATAACTCAAAAACATTAGCTCAACTATCACCCATAGCCCATGATCTATCTGCCCCATTGTCCTTTGCAATCCGATCTTTGTCTTTAGTGTGATCCATCGTTGCCAAAGCCTCCCACCGCAGTGGTGTTTCGTGGATGTAGAAGCCTTCCTCGTAATCATCATCGAGACGCGATGATGTCCAGCAACGCGCACGAATCCCTCGGGAAATGCACACCCACGATACACAGCACCCATCAAACAGCCCCAGAGCCTGTCACAATGGACTGCTACCATCTCTCCGTCCTTTGCTTCCATTTTGTCCTCGTCCTTAGCCTCTATGTGGAGCTGAGTTTGCGGTCTCGCCTCCGTGTATACTTTCAGCCAGATGAGACTTTGTACGTGATCGATTTCGTCGCGGCTTTGCAGCGAACGGATTGAGCGGTAAGTGAGGGTGATATGCTTCGAGGGATTGTGGGCTGGGCTAGGGGATACCGCGATGCAGGTAGATGGATATCTTGTTGATCAGCATTACCAGGAGCTTTCGTTCATATGTGAGAGCGAAGTGAGCTGGTTTCGCGTCATGATCAAGATTCAGGAAAACTCGTTTGCTTCACGGGGGTATCTCGAACCAACGCGCTATCAAAGCTAATCACCTTGTTATCAGACCAATGTCTCTCACATCGCCTTCTTCGCTCCCCTCCCCATCTTCCTCCTCTCCACCCCCAACTTGCTCCCATCCGGCGCCCTCCCCGCCGTCCTCATCTCCCGCCTGTACTTCCGACCAAGCACATCCTCGACATAACTCACCAACCCCCAAACCAGCTGCCCGGGCATACTCACAACCGTCCAAGCCAGCTGCACAGGGATCAGCACGGCGCTAGTGGCCCAATCCAGCATCATTATAACACTGGACCCACGCCGGTGCTTCGAAGCCTGAGAACTCCTCTCCGCGGCTGCAGCCAAGGTGATGGCATCGGCGAGCTTACCTTCGAGCCCTTGAAGCCGGGATTCTGTCTGCATGGTCAGCAAGGTGGCGCGTTTCTCGTAGCGGCGGACGGCGCGATTGAGGGCGTCCACGTCAGGTTGGAGAGTCTTTCGGGTGGCGGTGATGAGGTCCTGTTGCTGCTGGGCAGGGTTGATGGGGGGTTTGGGAGTCCCGTTCGGGGAGGTGGGGAGTTGGGATTCGAGCTCGGAGATGCGGTGGGTCAGCTCCTCGATGATGTCTTGCTGGAACAAAGATGAGGATGTCTGGTGCGGGTTGGAAGAGACGATACGTTGGAGATAGAGTGTTCGTGCTTGGACAAGCTTGATCAAGTGGGAGAGAGGACGTAGTTCGGCAGCCATGACGAAGATGGTGAGATTGTAGTTGGACACGAGGCCTTCTGATGGTCGACTGAGCTGAGCGCGGATGTGATGGAGAAGCCACGAGCCGACCAAGGGAGAGATGAAGCAGGTAAGGAGGGCAAGGAGCTCGTGTATGCGGAGCTCAGAGGCCGCGCTGGATGACGTTGGAGAAGGACTCTGCGCGGGAGGCTGGGCCGGAGACTCGAGATGATTGGGCTTGTTGTCAACAGCCGGAGTGGTAGGGCCACTTACTTCCGGGCTGCCTTCTTGCTCGCTACCTTCTTCGATGATGGTGTCGTTGTCGCGATAGGATGGCTGATCCGTGGGCACCTCCTGGACTTGCATCATTTGCGCCGAGTGGTACCAATCCCTTCAGATAGTCAGCGAGCATCCGCGCCCGCTTTACAGCTGAACCACTGAATCTTACCATGGAAGTCTCACAGACCAATTCAGAAACACCGCTGCCAGTGCTAGGAGGGTCAAGTCCGTTATGATAGCACCTCCCTTTTCAAAGAGCAACCCCCCAATAGCCGGCAACAAGGCCAGAGCCAGAGGGATCGAGTGCCAGTGCGATGAATCATGATGGACCACCTTCTGGGCGCTCTTTGCTCGCGGTAGTAATAGGTTGTCCGTCGACGACTTCAGCGAGGATGCCGACTCTGAAAAGGTGGAGCTTCGTCTCTTTCTGAGCGGATGATTTTCGATAAATGTAGCCGCGCGAGTGAGAGGGCGATTCGGCAGAGGCGAGAGGCTCGAACGACCAGTTGCTTTGGCGAAGTCGGACAATTGAGTCGTCATTGACGGACTGGTAGGCCGCTGATCTCGTTGCGCCATCACGTTCGAGCAGAAAAGACAGCGGCATTCAAGCGAGTGCATGTGAGAGGACGGTTGACAGCGACACAGAGCAAGACACCGAGTGGAGGCATGCTTGGTTTTTTTTGGTTTGAAGATCTCGTTACGGAAGGAAGTGTACAATCGCAATTCCCTTCCTTGGGCGCGACGAAAGCGTCATCGAACAGATTCACGTCAAAGAGTTTCTGGTCTCGCTGGCCGAAGGGTTCGGACATGTTCGGTCCATGCCGCACCTAAGCCGCCTAGAGATTGGCCCCAGCGTATCCCAGGGGAAGCCCAAGATTAGGTTGCTCAGGGCCCCAAGAAGGTTACGGCACGCATTTTATCTTCAATCCTCACTCGGCTAGACGTCACTGTACACAGGCAAGCAACACAATCGCGATGTAACTAGCAGCTTTCAAGACTATTTGAAGCGACGAAACCGAGTCATAGACTCGAAAGCCCTTTGAACTCGAATCATCTAAATTACGACCATACGAGCGTGAAGCATTTCCGATTCCACGATCGCTTCCTCCGTACTAAGTAATTAATTTGCATCCCAAGTGACAGAAAGAAAGCATCCGCTGAGTCTTGATACCTTGCCTTGTTTTGGCCAGCCAAACCAGGAATGCTGAGACTGCCTCGTGCATTGCTCCGTCACTCTGATCGGCATTTGACCCCAAAAGCCTGCATTCACGATAAGTGCATCTAATGGTCCAGTTTCCGAAGATACACGGTAGCACCACTTCACATTCTTTCGAGCCCAGCTAGTCTTCATGGATGTCTTGAGGGCGCCGGTGGTTGACAATAAGATCACACAATCGGGCAAAGCCCGGGTAAGCCGTTGGACGAGCATGTTGGCTCAGTGCGAGATGTGTGAGAGGGATCTATCCACAAGCATCCGGAAGCAGATAATGCAGCATATCGAGAAACGGGAAGACAGAAAAGTTGTTGGCAGTCGAGCCTTGTCCGTGAGGACTCGGCGACACCTTGTAGGACACACTTCATATTGATTTGCTACCCGCACCTACCACACGCCACTCATGCCCTTGGATAGGACAGACAACCTCCCACCTACTTCGGAAGGCGGTCACCAAAGCGTCTTGGTCGCTCGGCAACTTGCTGTTGCGCGACTGCCACCACGTTCACGGATAATGAATCAAACTATTGCAAAGAACCGCTGTCAGTGTTGGGACAACGACACAAGAGCAGCCAAGCACTGAAGGTGCTTTCCCTATCGTCCAGTCGAAGAGAGGAATTCACATACCCCTAAGCTCTTCAACAGATCCTTGGTGTCCTGATCCACATCCAAGGCCCCGTTCTCCATGTCCGCGACACTCAATGCTGACACCTCTGGCACATATTGATCTTTCCTCTCTCGCTCTTCTTCCTGAAGCTTGAAAGAAATGCCACGGACAGGCCCCCGTTGAATGCGCTTCATCAGATGGGTGGTGTATCCTGCAATCTAGACATTCACGCCCGTATATTAGCCATTCGCCCCGTGTGCTGATGGATGAGCGACTCATGCGCTTCTGGGAGAGCCATGTACCTTGTTGCGAAGACGCTTGGAGGCAATGATGGCGATTTCATCGGTGATTCTTTTGTTGGTTTCGAAGTCGAGGGTGAGGCGGGGGTAGTAGCGCTCAATGAGAACTTTGGCGCTCTTCTTGACGGTCTGAAAGGGAAGTCAGAGGTCTACGAAGGGAGATTAGAGGTTATAGGATAGCGAATTACCTTTGTCCGGACTCGACCCATGATTGCGGTGTTATCGACGCTTGTTAATGGGTGAAATGCGAGTTGTTCCTTGAGATTTTGGTGGTTGGAGGTTGTGGTGCTGATTAGTAAGCCATCTCGGCTAACCCGCGCCAAGACCTGATTTCTCGATCGCCAAGCTTACGACTAGACACGACAGGATTATCATCTTGCTGTCTATTTACATTTCGGGAGCTGGCAACATCATACGTGGCTTCAATCTGTACCGATGCGGACGGATCCTTGAAAGGTCATGGTGGTTATCCTCATGAGAGTGAAGAATGCAAGTGATCTGCATTGTCCCGAGCTCACGCCCATACATGGCCAAGGATCGCATAGGATGCTGCAAATATCAACTTCAAGATCGGCACAAAAGCTCAGAAATGATTTGCCATCACCCATTTTGCAAAGATGGGAGATATGTGTACCTGCCATACTGCTCATGATGGGGCGTGGCTGCTTTCAATTTTCTCTCATTATTGTCTTGCCTATTGAAGCCTCAAAGGGGTAATACTCTTGAAACCTGTCATGCTCTGCAAGGTCCCCAATAGAGCCGCCACTCGCAAAGTGCTGCTCCATTTGGATTGGATCCTATCATTCCGGCAGCTTTCAATCTCCTTGACCCCCGATGATGAATTGAGTGCTTCGTGCACTAGGGCATTTGAGTTGTTGCTCGGCCTCACAAACTTGCTTCAAGTCCTCGTCTTCAGTATGCTTTCTAGGATACTCCACCCCCGAAGACTTTCATATCACGCATCCTTTCTCATCATATGGTTATCGAGCACTCCCTCTAAGTTGAATCGTATCATTAGTCGATTTCGTCCCATACTTGTCTCTGTTCGCTCACTAGAAAGAAGTGCCGTCAAAAAAGAGGCCAGAGACACTTGAGAAGAGATTGCACTAGAACTCGCCAGCTTTCGGCGAGAGCACCTTTCAAACCCTCACTTGACTGTGCCTCACACATCTATAAGTCTCTCGAGCTTTGCATCTCTTCAACTTTATACATACACCAATCTTCGTTCGTACGTACGAGCGTTATATCGTTACTCAATCTTCATCTCGATAGTGATTGTATCCGCTAATCTTTGACTGTCAGCATTCAGCCTGCAGCTTCACTGATCACGTCTTTCAGAAACATCATAGATCATTGCACTCGGTCAGCCACCGGCCATTCTTATTTGCATTCGTTCAACAGGTTATAGGCTGTCATCCTGGTCCATTTGCAATAAGCTAGCTCCCGAAGTGCGCCAGAACGCTGCTTGTTGCTTCTGAGGCCTCGTCACGTCACAAGCTCAGTTCTTCCACTTCATCAGACTTCATCTCAGCATTTGATCCGACTCCTCACCATGACCACTCGAAATGCAACGCTCGCCGAGGAATTCGCATCGGAAACGGTCCCAGCCACCGCAATCTTACTCCCGATCCTTGCCATGCTTTCGGTCTTGTTGGACATCCCACCAATGATCTGGCACATCCGTAATCACAATCTGGCCGCTTGCTTCCTGGTCTTTTGGTTCATGCTGGTCAATACAATCAACACTCTAAACGCATTCATCTGGCCAACCGACTCCTCGCTTCTTCGGTGGAATGGAGCTATCTTCTGTGACATTGAGGTCAAACTCATCGTCGCTACCTACATTGGCGCTACTGGAGCTCTAATCTGTATCTTCTATGCGCTGTACCACGCTTTGGACACTGACAGAACGGTTTTGAGCCATACCAAAGCCCAGAAAACCCGCAAATTGGCTTGGGAATTACTCGCCTGCCTTGGTGCCCCGGTTTTGTGCATGATCGTGCATGCTCTGGCTCAGGACAATCGCTACGAGCTGGTCACCGTAATGGGTTGCTATCCGACGACCGATTCTAGCTGGGTGACGGGGCTAGGTCTGTGGCTTCTGCCGGTGGCATTCTCAATTGCAGCCGCTGTTTTTGGCGGTGAATTATTCTACCCTCAACTCAATTACAACTCACTGATATTGGAACAGCCCTGGTCATGCATCGAACGATGACTTACCGCAAGAATATCTCAGCAATTCTCAACTCCAACAGCTCAAGCACATTGAAGACCAAACGCCGCTTCGCCCGCCTCCTCATCATGTCGCTGGTCCTGATCTTTGTCCTGCTCCCAGTGCAGGCGTATGTCCTGATCTGGAACGTGCAAGGCGGGCCGTACCTAACAGTCTATCATTGGAACCGGAGCAAGTGGCATGATATCGTTGTGATCCCCACTGGCGGAGAGGTACAATTCGACCGCTGGCTGCAAGCTGTTTTTGGATTCGGAATCTTTGCGCTGTTCGGGGCCGGACGCGATGCCAGGGAGATGTACAGAACGGCCCTCTTACGCATGGGTATGGGCAAGATCTGGCCATGCTTGCGGGCCTCCAGGCAAGAGAGAATTGAGCTTCAGACGCTCAGCACGGTGAGGACGAGTACGGCGTGAGGGTGGAGGTGAGATGGGGTGCCTATAATTCAGGGGTTTTTGAGTTTTGGGGGAGTTCATGGCATGTTCTTTGCATGTTCTTGTCGTTTTGCTTGAAAATCGCACGAGATTTTTTATATCGACTAGGTAGCATAGATAGGAAATTGCATTGCTAGACCAGCGACTGTTTCCTAGAGTGGTGTACAGAGCAGCCGCATCAACACACGTTACAACGACTATCCAAAAGTAGCCCCCCTGAGCCCCCTGGCCTCTGATTGGTCGACGCCCCTTAGCCCCATACTCATCCTCCATCGCGCGCGCTCTCTCTCACCACCCCCAGCCAGCCACATACCCCCCACAATCACACCCAACGCTCTCTCTCACAACCCCCCACCCCCCTCCTTCTTCCCCACCACAAACCACACAAATCACCTTCCCCCATAAAAGAGATGTCCTTCCTCACATCCCGCCTCCCCCTTTCCCCTTCCTCCTCCTCCTCCACGCTCCTCCGCCTCTCCCAACGCGCCGCCTTCTTCAGCACCACACCCCCCACGCGCGTGGCCCGCATGACCATCGTCGGCCGCCTGGCCGATTCCCCCGAACTCGTCCCCACGGCGACAGGGCAAGATGTGGTCCGCTACGCGCTGGGCACGAGCACGGGGCCCCGCGATAACCGGACGACGAGCTGGTGGCGGGTCGCGTGTTTCGCGGAGGGACCGATTAGGGATGTTGTTCTGGGGTTGGGGAAGGGGTGAGTTCTTTTGGTTTTCTTGGTTTGTGGGCGGGGGGGGGGCGCCCCGGGGAGAGTGGAGGGTCATATGGGATATAGGGATGGCGAGGGAGTCGGGCAAGGGGCAGGGATAGGAGTGGGCGGACGGAAAGAATCTGCAAGAAACCAAGCGGGTTGGCGCGTGTGTGTCTGGAGCGGGCTGATGGCAAGCAAGGAGGAAGGCGTCGAGCTGACGATTTGTCTGAATGTACAGGTCCCTCGTCTATGTCGAGGGCGACTGCAGCATGAACAAGTTCAACGACAAGGAGGGTAAACCGACGAGCGCGCTGAGTATTGTGCAGCGTAAGTGGATGTTCTTTGGAGCTTGATTGCTTCGCCTACTGAGGGTCAATGATACTGATCTGTTTGGTTACAGGGAATATTGAGGTGATGGAGAAGAGGACTTCGGAGGGTGAAGGAGGGAGTGAGTGATTGTGTGATGGCGGTCACGCATAGGATGAGGTTGGCGACGGGACAGCAAGATATGGCAGGGCAAGGATGAGCATTAGCGGACTTGTACCATTCTCAGCTCCTCCACATTACATTCTTGATGTATGTTTGTACTAGCAGGTTGGAGAGGCTCAGGGAGGCGAGTGTATGATATACCCCAAGGGCGCAGTTGAGGGGTTGAGATGACACCAGGTTTCGGTCGTGCAAGTGTATGAGACCCTTCATTCCATTCATACCAGGACTCCAAGCGACTACGGGGTATCTCAAAGCTGAAACTTCGTCCTGACCTTCTCCATCCCTCCCTTCCACTCCCACTCTTGCCCGCTACTCCTCTGGATCCCCTTATCCACCCTCCGCAACTTCAATGTGAACCTTGGCCCCAACTCCTGAAGGCCTGCTCTGAGCCCCTCGACTCCCGGCACCTCCTTCCCATCAGGACCCACCACGTTCTTCTCGGTCGCCCGCTTCTCCCTGAACACGTACCGATGCCGCCGCAAGAAGATGTAGTCTCGCTGATTGTGCAGCGTGACCACCTGCCTGCCTCTCAGCTCCGGCTGGGGTGGGAACAGCGTGCGGAAGAGGTGAGCCGTCAGCAGGCCCAAGGGGGTTCGAAAATTGTTCAAGATGAGCTCGGGGATGTGCTCGGTCGGTCGGCCATGGCCCGGGATTCTCTTGCCGTCGACCCATGAGGATACTGTGAAGTGGAAGGTGGGGCCCGCAGGTAAGTGCACCATGGTCAGGCCCTTGGGTTTCTTCTGGTCTTCTTCGAGGACGAGGACGCTGGTATAGTTGCGGTTGGCGGCGAAGGCGGAGATCTCCCGGATGCTGAATTTGTGGCTGTAGCGGTGGGAGGAGCGAGGAATGTAGACGCTGAAGGGGAAAAGGGTCGTTAGGAGCTCGGCTTCGTGGTGGAGGGTTGAGTTTAGTGAGGTAGTAACGAGGATTTTGGGGGTTGGTGGAGGGTCTTGAGAGAATAATGTGGGAAATTTGAGGGCGAGGGATTCTGGGGTCAGGTCCAGATTCGTGCTTGTGGTTGAATGGATGGGGCTTGTGGCTCGTTCTGTGGGTGTTCGCTTGGTGGGTTGCTGCTCCGGCTTCTCTACTTTGGCGCCTTCGCTGCTATCGGACTCGCTGTCGCTGGCCGGGTCAATCATACTGTCTCTGTCGGTGTCTGAATCATGAAGGATGCCGCTGTCATCATCACTCTCTGCCCCGTCTTGGCCATCATCCTCAAGCTTTTGTTTTTTCAAGCGTTCGACATCCACGGAAACCCCTAGTCCATCCCCAGTGTCTCTGTCCACGTCATCCCATACTCTCTTTCGCTCCAGAGTCAGAGGAACATTACGTTTCAATCTTTCCTCTCGTAACTTCGGATCTTTATCCTCATCGCGCCGCCTCCGAAAGCGCTCATCCCGCTTGGTGCTGTCTATAGCTTTCTTTCTCTTGATGTGAAGATTTTGCCGTTTCTCTTTGTTTGACGCCTTGAACGGCAACGAAGCCTTGGGACCAAGTCTCAGCTTTTTGGAAGCCATTCAACCCTTGCAGCCAAGGTCTGTATTGTGTTCGCGGGTTCTTGACTTTATTTTTGTCGCTGTGGAGAAAAAGGGTTCGTAGGGCTGAGCTCGAGGCGTGACATGCCAACACAGAGATATTCTGAATCATAGCAGTAACTTGAGTCAGACAAGCCATTGGACTTGCTAAATCCCTTCAAAAAGTGACTCCATCTGGCGGTAGTCATATGCGATCACTTTGCCTTCTTACAAGGGCCAGTGTTTTGAAGACTACTAAGCAATTACCTTGCTCCGCTACCAGAGAATTTGGGTCTACAAGTGGGCTCTTTAGAGCTCAAACACCGCAGCGAAAGAACATCATGGCGCCAGACATGACAACCAAGACGGGAAAACCGCTGGATCAAAAGTCGTTGGACACCATCCTAAAACGTCGCTTGTTCTATACCCCAGCATTCGAAGTATACAATGGTGTTGCAGGGCTCTATGATTACGGTCCACCTGGCTGCACGTTACAGGCTAATATCATCGACACTTGGAGGAAGCACTTTGTGCTCGAAGAAGACATGCTAGAAGTTGACTGTACGATGCTGACTCCCGCCGAGGTGCTCAAGACTAGCGGCCATGTGGACAAGTTTGCAGACTGGATGTGCAAAGACCCCAAGACTGGTGACATCTTTCGGGCAGACCATCTTGTTGAAGAGGTCCTGGAAGCGAGATTGGCCGGCAACAAGAAGGCACGTGGGGAAGAAGTCGTCGTGGATGAGGCCAAAGAAGCCAAGAAGAAGAGGAAAACCAAGGACACGGGAGCGATCAGGCTCGACGATGCGGTGGTGAAGGAATATGAGGAGACTCTTGCGAGGATCGACAACTACGATGGGGCTGAACTGGGTCAGCTCATCACCAAGTTTCAGATCAAGAATCCCGTCAGTGGCGGCGATGTCCTGCCGCCTGTTGCATTCAACCTCATGTTCCAAACCTCCATTGGTCCAAGCAGCAATCTCGCGGGCTACCTGCGGCCAGAGACAGCCCAAGGCCAATTCTTGACCTTCCAAAAGCTCCTCGAATTCAATCAGCAAGCCATGCCATTTGCATCCGCATGCATTGGCAAATCCTTCAGAAATGAGATTTCTCCGAGGCAAGGCCTCCTGAGGGTAAGAGAGTTCTTGATGGCCGAGATTGAGCATTACGTGGATCCTGAGGGTGGCAAGAAACATCCAAGATTCAGTGAAGTCAGGCATGTCAAGTTGGGCCTGCTGGACCGGAAAGTCCAGCTCTCTGGAAGCACCCGGCTGACATACATGACAATGGGTGAGGCGGTCGATGCCGGTATCGTCGACAGCGAGACTCTGGGTTACTTTGTGGTACGAATATACTTGTTCCTTGTTCGAGTTGGCGCAGACCCGCACAAGATCCGGTTTAGACAGCATATGGCCAATGAGATGGCTCATTATGCTGCCGATTGCTGGGATGCTGAGCTGCAGACCAGTTACGGATGGATTGAGTGTGTCGGTTGTGCGGACCGAAGCGCTTATGACTTGTCTGTCCATGCAAAGAAGACTGGTGCACCTCTTTGTGTTCGAGAGACCCGCAAAGAGCCTCTGAAAGTCGAGGAATGGGCGCTGGACCTGGACAAGAAGAAGTTCGGCCCAAGATTCAAGAAAGACGCCAAGGCTGTTGAGGCAGCTCTCGAGGCTTTGACGCAGGACGTCCGAGAGAAATTATCTCTGGATCTGGCCAACACTGGGCAGGCCGAGATCCCGGTGACAGGCCTTGCATCTGGCGACAGTACTGTCGAAATTGGGAAGGATCTGATCAGCATCGAAAAGAGGACTAGGGTAGAGCATGTTCGAGAGTACACACCCAACGTGATCGAGCCCGCTTTCGGTATTGGCAGGATTTTGTATAGTGTGATCGAGCATGTCTATTGGTCGAGAGATGGTGCTGAAGCGCGAGGGGTAATCATCGATTTTCCTTCTTGAAAGCTTTCACTAACGCTCTACAAAGGTCCTATCGTTCCCACCGCCTGTCGCCCCCACCAAAGTCCTCCTGGTACCCTTGTCAACTCACCCTGACTTCAAACCTCTCGTACAGCGGTTAGGCCACAAGCTGCGTCAACTTGAAATCTCCAATCGAGTCGATGACTCTTCGGCAAGTATTGGTAAGCGGTATTCCAGAAATGATGAGCTCGGGACGCCGCTGGGCGTCACCGTCGATTTCCAATCTGTCAAGGACAACACCTTTACCTTGAGAGATAGGGACACTACTAAGCAAGTCAGAGCCGATGAGCAAACAATCTGTAAGGCGATAGAGAGTCTAGTCAGGGGCCAGAAGACGTGGACGGACATCCAACACGAACTGCCGGAGTTCACGCAGCAAGATGTCGACTGAGCTCCACCTTGGACTTTGCGGGAGATCGCTCGCCTTTTGATTTCCCACCGAGATACGACAGCACCAGTCTTTTCCCGAACTTGAGGGTGCATTCACCCGGCACGACGTGGTTTTGATGTTACTAAGGAAGGCCTGGAGCGCACCGATGCAAAAGCAAAGTAATCTTTGCTTTTGGAGAAGTGACATTTGCAGTACCGGACCCAATTGCCTGGGAAACCGGGTGGATATCCGAAGCACGGGGTCTCTCAAGTCTAGCGAGCAAGACGGAAAGGATTGGCTACCATATACCGTGGGCCTTAGACCTGCATAAGAGCATGCAAATTAGGGAACGTCGCAGCCGTTGGGGTTTGGGATGAGGAGTTGAAACCACCCGTTCCTGACCCGACAGTGTGGAAGCGATGAAGGCGCGCTTATCAGATTGAGTATGGTGCTGACCGCTGAGGGTGGTGGCCACCGACGACAATAAATAGCACATCCACTGATCGATCGTCCAATATCCCACCAAGTCTCTTGCGTTGCTTGGACATCGGCCAGAGACGCCTTTGCCTCGCCGTTGTCCGCCTTATCTGGTGGCCAATGCTACCGCACTTGCCAGCGCATAAGACAACTATAATCCGAAATTCTGACACATCGCACTTGTCTGCGTTCTACTAAGGCATGCTTTGATCGTGGAACGAGGTGCCGAACGCCGGCCCTGCTGATCGGGTGGGAATAAGTAGGAGACTAATTGCATTGCCACGCCACTCGGACGCATCGATGAAGGGAGGAACTTGAGAGGAACTTAGCAGGGGCCTATGAAAAGGCACCTTATGATCTCTTTCGGAACGTTACTCGTCCCACTGACAACGATGACGGCAATTCTGTTATCCTCACAATCTTTTTTCTCCTACTTCTCCCCGCGGCCAGAAGGTCAAGTTGGAGAATGCTTCCTGCATCGCTTGGCCTTTCAAAGGGGAAAGGCTTAATACAACGTTGGTGGAGTCAAATTAGCAGCGCTTCGTTGCTCACTACTTGAATCTCCTGGAATCAAAGTGACATGTCTCATATTATCTCGCGACTTGTGATTTGCTGCCCACACAAAGGATCCTTTGCTAGACTTTGATGCTTCAACCTCTTCGCTTTTTCTATTTGTATCAAGAGTATTGTCGATCATGCATACCACAGTCTTTACCGATTGACCAATCATTTATTTCCGTGTGTGCCTTCTCCTTTTCTCTATATCACAAGACCCTTTTCAAGAAATGTTTGCCTGACCCCTGAGTCATTCAAAACGTCCCTTGCACCTACCGATCACGTGCACCTTCCTCGTCTATCGACTACTTCAGTACTGCAGCAGTCAGTCTTGCGCGGCAACTGTCATATCAAAGATTCGATCTGCATGTCGGCACCCATTGAAGTACGTGAGGAGGACTTGGCATCGGAAGAGCATGATGTCAGTACGCAGGACGAGCAAGTCAGAAGCTCCTCAGATCCAGAAGCTGCCTCAGGGGAATCAGGGTGAGATGCTGCTCCAACCTCCTCCAGCGATCTTCGTATTGACATCCATCAGACGATCCACCCGATCCCTCAAGTCCGAAGCGGCGGAAGCGATGTTGGAGAACGGGCGCTACTACTGCGATGAATTCTATCTGATGCCCTGTGACGAGGCCGAGCAGACCCGGCTCAGCATCACCTACCAGACGTATCTATTCCTACTCGGCAAGCAGATAACCCTGGGACAAGTCCGCAACCCGGAACGGATCCTCGACGTCGGCACTGGAACGGCTGATTGGGCGATTGCGGCTGCTGAGAGATTCCCCAATGCAGAGATCATCGGCACGGACATCACCCCCACACTCCACCCCCCGGCTGCGCCTACCAATGTGTCCTTTGAGCTCGACGACGCGCAGGACGAGTGGACGTACAACGAACCGTTCGACTTCATCCACCTTCGCGAGCTGCGGGGAGCCTTTTCCGACTGGGAGGCGGTGTACGCGCAGGTGGCCAAGCATCTCAAAGCAGGCGGGGTGGTGGAAGTGGCAGACCACGGCATGATCAAGCTCACCAACGAGCCCGAGAATTCGTACCTCAGCATCTTCAGCGGGGCGCTGCTGTCGGCGTCGGAGAAGGCCAAGACCCCGCTGACGTTCGATCACATGAAGAAGGCGATGTTCGAGAAGGCCGGGTTGAGCATCACGAAGAACAAGAGCTTCGACCTGCCGATCGGACCCTGGAGCGACGACCCCAGGCAGAAGACGGCGGGCAAGATTGCCCTGGTCGCGGCTCTCGAAGGTCTGGAAGCTTACAGTCTACGACTCCTGACGAGGTATCAGGGATGGACGGAGGAGGAGGTGAGGGATATGTGTGGGAAAGTGCAGGCTGAGATGATGGCGCCGGATGCGAAGCCGTTCGTCAAGATTCAATTTGTTGTGGCAAGAAAGATGGCGTTCTAGCATGGCATTAGAGGGCGGAAGGTGAAAATGTATGATTTACGCTTGATGAGGCACGAGATGTATGATATTGAAGCGACGATGGTATGACTTGGCATGGGCGGATTAGATTCCCTTAGAAGCATCCTCCAGGCAGCAGATCTATCCTCTTCATAGACAATTGGGCAATTTCCAAGGTCTCGAATCACAGCTCTTCCCTTTGTCGATACTCCCTCGTCCAGCAATAAGGAAAAGGAGAAAGGGCAACGAGGCAACCTCCCGCCTTCTCACCCTTTTTCATCTCCCATTGGCTCCAGGCTTCCAGGCTGCTGCTTCCGCCTTGGCGTCCGAAACCAGGAACCCGAAAGATTTAATAGAATTGAGACTGGATCTGGTTGAGGCCACGAAGCCTGGATGAAGCAGCGTATTCCTAATGTGCTAATGATATCATATATGGACATGAACTTGTAGGCACCCAAGGCACCTTGCGCGTCCAAGCCACCGAGCCACGTCATGTCTCTTGACTACGCTACCGCAAAGAAAACCCTGAGCTGTCCACTTTACGCCGCCGATTTCGACCCCCGGAATAATGGCTTCCTGCTGGTCGGAGGAGGAGGTGGAGAGGGTCGCAGTGGAGTGGGCAACAAGATAGTAAAGCGACTTTCCCCCCCTTTGTTCCTGTCGTCGTTCTGACCAAAGACCAAACAGACCCTGCTTCATGCATTCAAGAAACATGAATTATCAGAGGTTATAGAGATAGATCTCTCGAGGGACGAGGATTCCGTAACCTCACTTGCTTACGCCCAGTCTACAGACCTGTGGGCCACCGCTTTCGCAGGGATCAATTCGTCAACAAAGGAGCAGAAGGAGGGCAAGAACCGGCATCTGCGCTCTTTCTTATTGGAGTATCCACCGAAGCGGACCACCAGTGCGGCGGCAGGAGATGCAGCACAGGGCGAAAAACCGGCGGAGTATGCAGGCAAGACCAAGGCTTTGGGAAGGGTTTCGTACTTCACGCCGACTACTACCGCGAAGCCGGAGACCTTCCAGCGAGTCTTGCGGCTTTCAAAGAAGAGAAAGGATAATGGACCGCGCATGGGAGCTGTAGCTACAGGCCTCGCCCCCAAAGGCGAGATTGTCATGTTTGCAGCAGACACCAATTCACCCAGCTCGAATGATATCAGGGGCCGCATCGACCTGGGGGAAAAAGAAGAAGCGGCAGACTTGGACCTGGCACCGATAGTCGAGGACGACGATGCTTCCAACTTCCTCATCGCTTATTGTACTGATTACGATATCTACACCACCACTCGCAACTTCAACTACAACCGCTCAGAACAATGTGAGACCCGATGCGTCCACAGCAATCCCCATCCAGACGTCTTCGCCGGCTCCAAAAGTCGTCCCAGATTCCGCTCCCTCCGCTTCCTCACACCTTCCCTCCTCCTGATACTCCAGAATTTCCCCAACGGCACAGGAGCCGAGCTCCTCCTCATGCAAACATCCGGCACCATCCTCCTCCGCAAGCGTCTCCACAAGAAGATCAAATCCGGCACTGCTCTCACCGTCTGCTCCCTCCCGTTCACCACCCCCGCTCCCAAATCCGAGCCACGGGTTCAACACGCCATCGCCGTTGCCGGCGCCGACACCTCCATCACCGTCATCACCCTCGATACGCCCCCCTCAGCACCCTACCCCCCGGCAGGCAAGAATCTACAATTCAAGCAACAAGAACTCATCAAGAACGACCACCCTACCTCCATCACCTCCCTCGCCTTCTCCTCCCACACCCCACCAACAACGTCCTGGGTCTCCACCCCAGCCCAATACCTCAAACTCGCCTCCACCTCAATCGCCAACACCGTCGTCGTCCACACCTTCCCCCTCTTCCCTTACCCACCTCCCCCAAAGACCCCGCACGAAGACACCAAACCCGCAAGCGGATACCTCCTCGCCCCTCCCCCCCATCGGCGCGAGACCGCGACCGAAACCCTCTTCAGTCTCATGATGGCCTGCCTTGCCATCGCCTTCTCGGCCTTCGCACTGCAAGCCTTCAGCGAGATCCGCGGTGTTAGTCCCGAAGTACTGGGCGCCAAGGGTTGGTTGAGCGGGTCCTGGCATGACGCGCTGGTTTCGCCGAATATTTACGGAAGTGCCTCGCCGCAAGAGGTTTTTGACAACTTCGTCTCCAGGGGGGGGATGAGGAAGGCGCCCGTTATGGCGGCGTCCTCTGTGAGTACCGCACTGCAGGGGGCAGGAGCCAGTGTCTCCAGCGCGGCGGGCGAGGCGTCCGCGGGGGTCAAAGTCGGGTTGAGGGAGTTGGTGCGGAGCAGGGATCGGGGCGATGATACTGGGGATGAGGGGAATGATGGGAATGCCATCGTCGTCGTCCAGCACCACGACGCAGCCTCTGACGAGGAGGGCAACGACTTTCCGAACCCGGGCAAGGGCGAGCTCTCAGCGGTCCTCCATCCCGAGGAACTGATCCAGCAACGACACAAGGGCGCAAGGAAATGGGAGGACCTGGCTAGTCATGAGAAGGAGGTCTGGAAGCATCGGTTGGAGGAGGCGGGGCAGTGGGCTGTTGAGGAGGGGGAGACCGTGTTGAAGGGCGTGTTCTTTTCGGGCCTCGCGGGGGCGGTGGGGGCGGCGGTGCATGCGGAGTTGTGAAGATGGGAGGACAGGAGAAAGGGAGGGGTGATTTGTAGATAGGGAGGGGTTAGTCTTGCACCGGTAGCAGTACTGTATATTCAATTAAACCAACATCTGCAAGAACCAGGCACAGAGCATTTGGATTCTTCGACTTCGATGATTGAGGAATTAGACAATATCGATTATGTATAAGCCGCCCCATAACAGAAGGAAGGGATGGTGTAGTCGAAAGATCCCAAAATCTACACACCCGCGACCCACAGACGAATTCCCCTTGCGTGTGCGTTTTTCTCTTTTTTGGCCGCTATGCAGGTCATCCATCCATCCATCCATCCATCCAAAAATTAGTTCCAAAAAGGGGTTCCAAAATTGGGGTTTTTTTTAAAAAAATAAAAAAAAAGAGATTGGCGCCCCCCTCTCTCCCCCCCGCTCCCCCAAAAAAACAGATGTATCCAAATCATCGTCGTGATCTTCAAAGGGGTATCCTAGCAAGAATCAAAGAGCCCCGAAAGAAATGAGAAAGCGCAAAATGCTCTCCAAAGGATTGTCCCATCCCATCCCATCCCATCCCAGCCTTCATGTACTTTTGCGGGGATGATCCAAATCTTGCCTCCTCCGCTTTTTCCTTTTTTCTTCCTCCTCCTCATCAGATGAACGCAATCAACTCAATGCTGTTGAAACAACTTCTCCGTCGACGCAGCACTCGCCCGATGCAAATCCTGATTGACCTGCCCCTGCATCTTGCGCATGGCCTCCTTGTGCGCATCGGCCAGGTTCCCGCGCCGCATCTCCCGCTCCACCATCTTCTTGCGCTGCTTGTCCACCATCGCGGCGTGCTGCACGCTGCTCCGGATCCGCTGCTTGTCCTCGATCATCTCCTGCCGCCGGTCCTCGAGGTCCGCGTCTTCTTGCAGGTTCGCGTGCGCGTGGTCGCCGGCCAACGAGGCCCGCCACGCGAGGATGGCGGGGGATTCCGGGCGCGCGTTGGAGAGCGGGTGGCCCCGGATGTGGTTCGTGGACAGGCGGGAGGGGTTGCGGACGGGGTCGGTGGATTGGAAGGACGCGGTGGAGGAGGGGCGTTTCAGCTTTGGGTTGGATTGCTCGAGGTAGGTGGCTGGTTGCGGGCGGTGGGGGTTGGGATGGTGGTTGCCAGTGGGTATTCGGTCGAAGTAGGATTGGTGCTTGGAGTCCGAGGATTGTTGTCGTTGTCGAGGGACGCCTTGCTGGAGCTGCAGCAGGGATTTGCGTCTGGAAAGGGGGATGTCGTCGTCTTCACCGATGTTGGATAGGGAGGCGCTAAGGGAGGAACTCGAGGAGGACCGACGCGCCAAAGGAGGAGGCTGTGAGGTTCGTGCTTGGAGGGAGGTTGACTGTGGCCGGGCGCGAACACGTGAATCGCGTTGTGACATGAGGTGATCAGGCATAGGGGCGAATCGAGACTTGAAGCTGGCTTCGACACCTTCTTCAATCGGCGTCTCCGCCAAGGGCGAGCTTATGAGAGGTGTTGAGCTGCTCCGCAAGCCACGATGCGATGGCAGAGCACTCTGAGACAGGCGAGCTTTGAGGGAGGGTCGGCGAGAAGCTTCAGGATTGCTGATAAGAGATGTTCGAGAGGGTGCACTGATCGGGCTGCTTGTGGACTGGGAGCGAAGAATCGGATTGGAGACTGTGTGGCGAGGATGCTGCGGAAGTTGAGCAGCTGGCTCATTGGATGTACTATCGCTGACAGTGCTGTCGAGGAGGGTACTCCAGGATACCTTGTTAGCAAGAGGAGTGATAGTCGACGGAAGAGGCTGGGGTTCTGCAGTCAAGGAGGTCTGGCCAAGAGCCTGGACATCGACAGGAGCAACGCGTTCTGCCTTCTTTACAGCAGACGGCTGCTGGGGGCTGCTCTTGAGATCATCTACCTCAGGTATATCGGCATTACTCAAATGCTTTGCCCATTCATTGGTCCTATAGGCCATCACCACCTTGGAAGCAGCCTCGGGGAGGTTTGGCGCCAGAGTTGTCCGTGGATTCGGCTGCTGCTCTGAACCATGCGATGTACCGTCCGTCTCGGAGGTGGCTACCGTCTTCACGCTCCGAGTGAGCTTTGGGGTCGTGATGCCGCTTTCTGCATCCGTAATTTCGACGTTTGCAGTATCATACTCTGACGGCGTTGCCAGCAAATTATCAGTTTTACCTTCCGCAGGAGTCGGCTTTTGCTGGTCGCCCGTCATCTCGATTGCAGCTTTCTCATTTGCAGGATCCTTTACTTCTGGAGGTGATTTGTCCAAGGTCTCCGTGGGAAGGGGCTCGGGATGCTGCTGAAATGTGTCGGTCACTGGCGATGGTTTAGGGCTCACTTCTTCGACTGACATCCCGTCTACCGTTGCGTCAAGAGACGAAGCGGTATCAGAATCGATTTGGGAGTCCACTAATGCCTCAGCAGACTCTGATGGAGCTTGCGACTGTCGTTTTGTCTTGAGTGATAATCTCCTGACAATTGATGATCCAGACAGTCTGTCCGCAGCGTTTGACGGGTAGCGATCGGATGCTGCAAATGTTGCCACGGAGGACTTGTCGTCCTCGTCGGTAGTTACTGTGTACGGAACCTTGAAGGGCAAGGGAGGCACCTTTGGCTGTCGAGGGGCGTTGACGTCTAGATCAGCCAGGGGAGTCTTCTTGGTCTTCGTGGCCTTGGCGGGGGAGGCATTAGGGATATCCGAGTTACCAACGTCTGGCTGAGTCCCGTGCTCATGAACGTCCATTGAGGTCCGTGCTTTTGACTTGGTGGATTTGATAGAGACATTTGACTTCATCGATCGGATTGACTTTGCAACAGAGTTCGAAGGTGCCGGTTCTGGAGCCTCATCGTCCTGCGCCACGTGAACAAGGATTCTCCCTTCTCCCGCGTGCTGAGAACTAGATGAGGACATGTTTCGTAGTTCGATGCCCTCGTCCGGAACTTCTTGCACGTCCACAACGCTCATGGACCCTTTGCGCGTGCTTGTCTCAGTGCCAACACCCGAGTCGACATGTGATTCCTTGCTCTTGACTTGATCTCCGTAAGCGGCATCCCATACAGCCCGATCTCGCTCATTGCCTTCCTCAAGTTTTCTGCCCAGATCCTCATCTGCCTTCTCGCGTTCTTGTTCTTGTCGCTTCTGCTCAGCGGCTCGTTCCTCCCTTCTTTGTCTAACAATCTGCCACACTTTCATTTGAGACATCACACCGAGCACGAAGAGGATGAAGATGCAGGCGGTTTCCACCCGGATGCCTCGAGTTATAGGGTATGGTCCCTCGTACTGAAAAGGAAACAACCCCCGGTTCAAATTCCAGATGTAGACCCAAAATTCTTTCAATCCTGCACGGCTGTACATGTCCACCCCTAGCACAATTGCGGTAGCTCCAGCGAAAGATGTGGATCCGATAAGACCATATGGGCGCGTGTGATGGCTAAGGTATAGGCCAAAGGTAGCAGCTGTAAAGCAGCCAATGAAGATTGCTCGTCCAGCAGTAGACGTGATGAGACCATCCGCTTTCAAGACCAGAAACCACATGCTCAGAGTGAATCCCCCAATCAAGCAACCTAAGCCCTCAGTCACATCGGCGAACACGACGGCAATGCCTCCAAATATCAAACCTGTCATGACAATCGCCACCAGGTACGCTCCTTGAATCGCATTCGAGACGGGAGGATGCATGACATAGATGATCAAGACCGTCACAGCAAGGCTGAAGAGATAGGCGGTCGAGAGCGAAACGTGCAGCCATTTGGTCTTGATTCCTATCAGGGTATAGAAAGCACCCGAGAGTATCAGCAGAGCGCCGGCGACAGCCAAGGCTGGCGTAACCTCTGGGTGGATGGGCAATCCACGAATATCTGGGATCGACGTCAGATTACCGCTGTCAGTCGCGTTGGCTGTTGCATTAGCTATTGGGGTAGCAGCGGGCCCGAGAACGATGCCAGATGATACCGCAGCTGATGCTGAAGACGAGATTGCTGCTGCTTGTGAAGCAGATATTGCTGCAAATGAAGACGATTCTTTGCTAGTTGCGGACGATGCTATACTTGCTGCTGCAGATGAGGTTGGCGCCGTTGTGGTCGGCTCATTCTGGCGTCGTTGAACGGCAAGTCGATGCGCCTGGCCAGGTACGCAGTTACTTGCTAGCAAGAAGATCTGACATAGGCCGAGCAAGCAAGACAGCCGCATTCCTGTGGTGTGGACGAAGCGAAGGTTTGTAGGTTGCCAGCCCTGTGGGATATATGGGTCGGTCTTTCTTATATCTCTCGCATAGGTCGGAGACAAGCATAGAGGTTCGGGTATATTGAGGGAGGTCTCGGGTACTGTACTCGTTGCTGCAATTGCTGTGGGGGTTGGGTTCACTGGTTAGTATACTAGACATTAAGTTCATGTGATATGGACAGAAGCTGCAAAAACGACAGGCTCAGCAAGCAACAAGGAACGAAAACGACCGCTTCCCTAGAAAGGTCGGTGAAGCGTTTCGAGCCAGACAACGCAGAGGACGAAGAATGAGCCCAGCTGCAGGAGAGCAGCCACGAGCAAGGACCAATGGACAGTGATTGACAGAGCTCCATGGCAGGGCAGGGATTCATTCAGGGATTCGCTTTGGGAAGTGGGACGTGTTGGCGTCCGAACGGCGGCGGCCTCGTCCATCGGAAGGTCAGCACTGAGAATCCGGGGCGAATCATGGGGGAGCCAGGAAGCTGTTTGATTGCACCATCGCACGATAGCCCATCTCGTAAGCACGAGCCAGGACGATTTGCTCTGATGCTAAAGACTAAGAGTCTCGGGTCGATGATGATTTGATGGAGGGAATCCCAATTGAGTGCACTTTCGTTAATCAATATGCCCAACTCGGTTGGTCTTGAAGAGCTTTTACTTTAGGGGCCGCGATGAAGGTAGATCATGGAAATTGCGCTGTCCATTGGGGGAATTGGGGGCGGATCTTCAAAAGCTCCGATAGGCGTAAAAGGGAAAGACAACGGAGGTTTCGAAACACTCACCAGCTGGCTTGTCGACTTCGTCCACGACCTGCCCATCGACTTCATGGCCTCTGGCTTGTTGTTCGAAGCTCTACAGCTAACAGCCATCCTTCAACAGTACGAGCACAAGGCTAGGCTTTTTAACATTCTTGCCTTGATGTTGTGGGCTCTTACGTCTGTAAACAAATCCCCCTTTCCGGTTTGGGCTAGCAAGTAAATACCCCATAAATTAGGGAGGGGGGACTTTTGCTGATCATGTCGTTCTCGTCGCCCGCTTGCCTGCATAATTGAACTATGAGCGCGTGTCTCTCATCTCAAGGGTGCATAGTCCATGCTGAGCATCGATAATGATCACCAACGTGCATGACCAAATACCGGTAGCAGTGTCAGCGCAAAGCAAAACCTTCAGCCGCGTGAGATGGCGATGATGAGAATACTGCATAGAATCCTTGGCCCAACTCAAGCTTGCATAATACACTAAAGTAGTAGTGAATCACGGTGGTATCTCGCAAAACGCCTTCGCTCACCAGACTTCCCAGAGCTAGGGAGCATCATCGGTACGGTGTACATCTTCATCCGTCCGTATGCCCATCATGGTGATCATGCCCATTCGCTCCTCCCTCTCCCTCGGCCAAGCTGCCTTCCTTACTCTCCACGATGCCAAGCTTGGGGTCCGGGACTTGAATATCGAGACAGACGTAGCCTGTCCTCCGTAAAGGCACGACTTTGATCAGATCTGCCTCCTCGCTGCTTTCGATGAAGCCTGATCTCCGTCTGTCCCCATTCCACCGTTCGATGAATGCTTCCACATCCCTGCACCCCTTCTTCACCCCCGCGAAGCCTGCGTCCTCCCAGAGCCAGCCGGACAGTATACCGAGCAACAGATCCGTCCATGCTCGCCACCCATACGGTGAAAACGTAGCTATCAATCCTTCATTGACGCCTGAGACTAGCGTCCGGAAATCTGCCTCGCTGACCCAGGGTTCAAGTATTTCTGGGTAGGTATTGCTGAAGGTGGGCGCAAGATCTCCGGCTATCATCCAGTCTCTTGGTATCCGTATAATACGCGTGCTCTCGTATAGCGGGGAGGAAAGGGGGACGTGGGAATTGATGTGCGGGAAGCAAGGGTGGGACGGATCCCAGGGCAGGCCTGCTGCATCTTGATTGTCGGCAGGGAGAGATGCTCTTTTTGATGAGCCGTAAGAAGTACGCGCCCGGCTTGAGGGTCGCCGAGGGTCCCCATACTCGAGATCTTTTGCGGGGGTGGGGGGCCGTTTGGATGGCGTATCTGAATTCGCTGCTATCGAGGGAGTCTGAGACATTGTAGATAGCCGTTTAATCGGAGGAATTAAAGAGTCAGTTGTTATGTAAAGTGTAGCGATCCTTGCATCGGGTTTTTTTCTTCAAGAGGGGGTGCTCGTCTCGGAATGGCCGTTATAAGGTGTGAGGAAAGGGAGAGAGGCTATAGCATTGAAGACCCAGACGCGATGCTCGCTACAGTCATAACAAAAAATGCTTTGTTGGAGCAACTATCGCTAGCAATGACGGCGATATTGTCGTGTCCTGATCACTCGTGGCTTAATTATCATATCAGCAGGCATGAGTGCACAGACCAGGCTTGGAGCCGATAACGCCAGCGGCCAGCCCCCGGAGCGAACCCTAAAGCCCCTGAAGGATTTCTACTAGCTACCATGGTACAAATCATTGGCGCCGTCTTCTTTCAAAATCCCCCACATAGGTTCATGGTGAGCAGGTGAACCATGACTTCCATGAAAATGCTGCTCAGAATGAGACAGGGAAACCACATGGACTGGAATGAGGAGCTTGTTGTTCGGGCAACAGCATGGCATAAATCCAGGGTCTTGGCTATGGTGGCGGTGGAATGCAGGCAAAGCTCAATTGCCCTCTGGGCCAGCACTGACTTAGCTTTTTATCGATGAGCCTTCATCTAAAGCTCTTCCACAAGACAAACGCTGTCAACAGCACCAAAACCTGCTGCAACTCCTCCTTCCTCGCTCTCCCTCCCCTTTGTCCTCAACAAATAACCTGCTTCTTCGTTAAGAAGCACCCTCGAGCCTGTGCTCCCTTCATCCGTAGTCCACCATAAGCAGGTGCCATAGATTCCAAGCTCGCCAATCACTCCGCCGCTTTGCACTTCTCCATTCCTCAAGATTGAATTCGAGAGCGGCGGAGGCTCGATGAGCTCCATCAAGATGTGGCTTCGATACTTTCGTTCGTCATCGCCTAGCGATGACAGATAGTCCGGTATCTTGGCTCCGTAGATGTTGTTGCCTCCGCCTTCTCGTTGCGGCTTCAATACGTATTTGAGTGATTTGCTAGAGTCTCTGGCTATGGACAAAGCTTGTCTACCCTGCTCGCTATCGTCTAATGGATATATTGTTGCAAAGGTTGCCCGCAGTCGATCGACGTTGCCCCTGTGTGATGTGTTCGCGAGAACGCGGCTGAGATAGGGTGACGACGGCATTGCTAAGATCTGCTGAATCTTCTTGCTACCAGCCAGATGCGTCAGTATAGATGGGCATTTGATCGCCGCAGACCTTTCCAAATGTAGCCGAGCTTGCCATGCCGATGAAGAGTCGTATTCATCTGGAGAATAGCCTGCACGAAAGTAGAGAGTGCTGACCTCGAACTTCTCAGAGCTCAGAAAAGGAGGATGGTAGAGGAGAGGGCGACCCTTATGTTGCGGTGGTATGGATGTGTGATCAAGGACAGACCCAAATGGAACTCGGAATACCGGAATTTGATGATGTGTCTGCAAGTACGTCGAAATAGCCAGCTGGTCGAAGATATTGTTCTCGGGATCTTGGACGACGAAAAGAATACACTTTCGCAATGACGAATCTGATATGGCCGGGCCGTACGCTTCGTGAGCCGTTTGCAACGCGCCTGATATCGACTCAACCGATTTATTAGAGGGCAGTGCAGTCTTGCGAAGGCTGCGCGAGCTTGCCAGTGGGTAGGCATCAATGTTAAGAAGGTATCTATGGTTGTAGTGAGTACGCGGCTCTCCTGAGCAAAACCCATTACTTTACCCATGAAGTGCTGATACCTTGGCAGCAAGGCCACCAAAGGACGAGGCAATGGTATTGAATTCCACCTGCTTCAAACCAAGGGTTGCTTCGCCATTTGAATCATCCTCGTGGACCATATAATCAGAACGAAAGATTCCTAGGGAGAGGTGCTAAACAGACTTTAGTAACTTCTTTTCAAGGAGATGGTAGTTGCGGTACCTGCGCATAACCCTCCTTCTTGACTTCCAAATGGACGTTCCAAAGATTATTGATAAATTCGTCAACATCCTTGAGCCTGTCGGCTCTTCACGTCAGACTCAACAGCTGGAACAGCAATGCTGCCAATCAAGACAACGCCAAGTGCGGATCCAAAGACGCTCTTGAAGCTTTGCACCTTTTCACACGGTTCAAATAATGCAGCGGATTAGACGTCAATTGCTGAAGACCTACTGTGTGACCACTTCTTCGAGCCAGTGAACATCATTCGCGATAGCAGCGTACAACTCGTTGTAAGAGCGTTGAAGCGCCTTAGCCTCCTCGAAGCAAGATCCTGGGAACAGACTCGGATACAGAGTAACAGGAGCCGTGATTGCTAATGAACGTGAATCATGAGCATGTGGGGCGAGAAGATCTCTAGCCGGCCGGACAGCTAGACCGTTTAAGATCGACCAGTCCTTGATGTTCGCCAGTAGATACTGAAGCTGGCTGTCGTTAAGCTTGGGCGGATGATCTGGGTAAATTGAAGAAGTCATTGAACGATTGGGTCAAGGTCGTCGAGCACAGTCTTACATCTCAATCATGCTCACAATTGGAAAGCTCTCAAGGCAAATAAAGCATTTTGGGCTCTGTCGCGATACGATGATGACTACAATATATCTACCCTGATCTAGCTACTTTCGTTCTAATGCCGAGGTGCAAGAGAGACGCGATTCGCGACGTCAGGTCGTCCAAACACTCATCTCCCGCTTATCATCATTGAGGCATTCTAGCTCTCAAAAGATAAGATTCAAAAGCGAGGCCTGAGGTGGTGTGGTGGGTGAGTGGTTGGTGGTGGCTAGTGAGGGGTCGAAGTTCCAAGTCATCGTTGAGAGTGGCTTACCTTTCCCCATACCTTTCCTCATCTTGTCATTGCTTAGTGAAGTACATTCTCAAAAAGAGGCTTTATTCATCGCCTTCTCTCCTCATGGAACTGAGTTTGCTTCATTCACATATCGCGCTTTCAACACTTCAAACTTTTCAAGATATTTTCCTCCAACCTTTAAACCTCATCTTTGGCTGCTCAACGCAGCAGAACATGACGTGCGGCCTCCGTTGGCAATCTCCTGAGATTTGGAATTTTGATGGGCGTGCTCCATGACAATCAAAGAGCATCAATCGTGAGAGAAATCATCGTTCCCGTCTCACTGATTGGTGGGAGGTGCCGTTGCTGCTGATAGCGACCTTTTCAGCCAGCTAAACCAAGTTGGGCCATTTCCAACCTATTGACTACCTCTGATCACCCGACGCAAAAAACACTCATTGATCAGAACATCGCTGTCGCTCGTCTTTTGTCTTTGAGCCTCATGAGACCATGGCCTCGGCGGGAGATCTAAAACTATGCGTTTCAGAGAATCAAGTCCAAGCACTGGAGAGATCTTCATGCCCAAATTTCTCAGATTTCTTCCCTTCTGGACTCAGCCATCCCAAGCCTACGTTGAGGAATAGCACCTTTATCCATTTGGGCCCTCCTCCAGAAGCACCTCGACCATGGCATTCCGTCTTGGGGTTGGAGAGGACTAAGGGACCACGGAAACCTGGACGATCTATCTATGGTACTGATGTTCAGTTTCGTTGCGGCTTCGCGGCTTCGCCGCACCGTGATGGACAAGCGGACATCTATCGGTCAGCGTCAGCGAAGGCTCTATCGCCCAAAAGACACGAGGCGGTCGACACAACTAGTATTCATGCAAACGAAACCACCGTGACTATTCTCTACGTCTCTTCTATGGCCGAACCCGGGCTAATTGCCAGAAATAGGTCAATGTTCCAACAGGTCATAAGAGGAAGCGCCTTGATCTTTGTCGGCTTGAAAATATTCCACTAGCGTCAGAATTTTCGCCTGGCTTAGACCCCCCAACAGCGCACCACATCCAAGCCTCGGACGAGTACGAAAGAGGTGGATCCGACACAAGAACCCCCCAACTCGAGCACACTCAGATGTCCCGGCCTCCTACTTTGACGCAGTCCGATGCTCCCTCAAATATCAACACAGCCACTGAACCGGGCCGTGTGTTTCGCGACAAGGCCGGCCGCAAGCGGCTGGTGCCTATTCTGACATCAATGGACAGGCAAAGCCCAATCGGTGACTCGAGCCTGTCAGTCGAACGCCATATGGACTTGGAAAACCCAATTCGCGATTCGGGTCTGTCTCTCGAACGCCATCTCGACTTGAAAAGTTCGGCCTTGATCCAACCTCCTGATCTCGGGAATACCAGACTTGGCAAAAAATCCTGCCGTGTGGCAAGTCAAGTATACCTGGGCTTGGAATCGCTGCCTGTTGACCGTCTTTTCTACGACAAGGCTAGATTTGGAGACATGTTGGACACGTGTATGAAAGAGCCGGATTGTCTCTCCTTTGCCCGGTCAGCTTCTGGTAGTCCAGGTCAGCAGCTTTATGTCCACTCCAGGATCAAGCATTACCTGCGATCACGACCTATGAGTCTCTTTTCGGGTTCGGAACAACGTCTTGGCCGAATACCATATCCGAGCTGGATTGGCAAAAAGAAGATGCCACTGTCGGTAACTACATTTTCAAGGAGTGCCGATCAATTAGTCGCAGCTTTCCGCTCCAAGCGTCTTTCTTGGCACAAGGGAAAATGGGATACAAAGGGGTCTACTGACAGCGATGTTGCGAAATTAGGTCTAATCGATTACCCTGAGATAGCTTCAGAAGACTTTGACTTGGATGATGAGCTCAAAGGTCTTGAGAAATGGAAATACTTAGATGAACATCAGCATGTACTTCCAGCATACGGAGATTCTGGCTCTGAGGGGCAATATGATATGGATACATGGAGAGAGATGGAGGATGAAGCTGATAGGAAGCTCGAGAGACCGGAGAGAAAGTCGAACAAATTGCTGCTCGATGTGGGTAAGGTGCAAGACACGATCGCAGTAGCTATGGAGGCGATGATTGCGGAATGGAATATTAGAAAACGGCCCAAGATGGAAGCAAAAGCGTGGCGGATCTGGACAAAAGCTAGGCGTGACAAGACTTTGCGTTCCCAAGTAAGGGTCAAAGATGGCAAGATTGAAGACCTGGAGCTACGAATTGAGAAACTGTGCGCAAGGATCATTGACGAGCCATGGAGTGCAAGCAAGGCTTTGACTAGGCAATGCAAGATTATGGAGGTTTCCATATTCGATCTTGAAGAAAACAAATGGGCCAGGGAAATGCTGTTGAATCCCTTAGCGCCAAAAAAGGCTCGGATAAGTGTGAGGCCCAATAAACGCGCACCAAAACAAGTTTTCAGTCCGCGTGATACATCACCGCTCCTTGAAGGTGACGAGATCATTTCATCCACCAGCGGTTCTGATAGCACGTCTGGCGACGAGCTAGAAGATTTCATCGTTAGTGACGAGGACGACAGCGGTTCTTCTAGGCCTGCTGGTGTCTGTGATTCTGATTCTGCTTCATCGACCCTTGGGAAGGCTAGGGATCATATCTCCCTGCCAAACAGACATCCACAAGCTTTCTTACCACAAAGGCCACGTTCCCAGTCTTCGAAATCGGCACCGTCCCATTCTAAACACTTGTCACACAATATCATCGATTTGACTCTTGACCCTGAAAGTTCAGAAAGTGACTCAAAGACCGCGACTGAGGCTATCATATCCAGGATTTCGACCCCAATTATTGACAGCGACTCGAGCAGTGGCATTTGGCGTCGGGGCAAGAAGACTTCCTTCAGGACTCCACCAAAAAAACGAACCAGAGAAGAAGTCGTAGATCTTGTGAGCTCCCCAGACATGGATTACAGATTTCTCAGCGACCTTCCCTCAGCAGTACGCAAATCCTTGGAACTTCCAAAGTCCAAGGAAACCTCAAATGGCATAGTTGATGAAAGATTCTTGCATAGCGAAGATGTTGTTGTCAAGCGTAGGAAAGGGGACACGCCAAAAGAGATCGAACTCAGCCTAGATGCTGCAAACGGCTACCAATTCCAGCTCGATCCTGCTTTCGGTAATGGTCGTATTCTCAAGTCTCATCAAACAGATGCGCTCAAAAAGATTTGGGAGGAGGTCGTTAAAACTGCTCATCCTGGACGTGGATATATCCTGGCTCATACAATGGGCTTGGGGAAAACTGCAACGATCATTGCAGTCATTCACGCTATCGTGCAAATTGGTAAAGGTGACAAGAGATGGCTCAAAGATCGCTTACCAGATTCTTTACACAATCTACACGCCCTGATTCTTTGTCCTGCGCACTTGGTCAAAAACTGGGTGGAAGAACTACGCCGATGGCTCCCCATCAACGACGATAGGATCCAAACTCTTTACAAGGTCACATCCTCAGACCCAATCGGAGACCGTATTAAGATCGTGCGGAACTGGGCCCGACTTGACGGGATTCTCGTAATGTCGTTCACAATTTTCAAGGATCTGGTGGACCCTAAAAGCGCTTCCAACGAGCCTGCCGCTTTTCGGGCCGACCCAAAAGCAAGAGTTGAAGTTACAAATGCACTCTTGGGCAAAACGGCACTCGTGATTGTGGATGAAGCTCACAGCATCAAAAACCCACAATCTGAGATATCCAAAAGTGTCAACAGGATAAGGACCAGGCGCAGGATTGGTCTTACTGGGTCCCCGTTGTCCAACAACCTAGCAGAATATTATGCCCTGATCAATTGGGCTGCTCCGGGGCATCTAGGTGCCTATGACCAATTCCGATCTCGTTACGAAACAGTCATCGAGAAGATCTTTGTGGAAAATGCCACTGCCGCCGAATATCGTTCGGCTATTGTAGCGCTGAAGGCTCTTCAGAAGGACATTGAACCTAGAGTCGACCGAGCAGACTCCGCTAAACTCGATCCTGAGCTCCGGGGCAAAGAGGAATTTCTCATCAGAATCCCTCTAAGTGAGCTGCAATTCGACCTCTATGGGAATTATACCAAGCATTTGGTAGGACCTTCGGCTCAAGACCCTTTCAGAAGGTGGAAGCATATCCGCCTACTACAACTTCTCTGTCTACACCCGGAGTTACTCATCGATGATTTACGCGCTTGCTCGATCTCCTCAAACTTTGAAGAGCAATTGCCAGACAATGCAATCGAGGTGGACGCTCCGATCTCTCTTGAGACTTGTGTTCTGCCCGAGAATGACCCGAACATTGGTTACCAGAAAGACCTTATGTCCAAGATCCACAAGTCGACCGAGCATCTGCTCAATTCATATGATCGAGACTGGAAGAACACGCAAGAATCCTACAAGATGCAAGTGCTCCTGGCAATTGTTCAGAAGTGCTCTCGCATTGAGGACAAGGTCCTCATATTCTCCCAACGTAAACCAGTCATCTCGTACGTCGCCGCCCGGTTACGAAAGAACAGGTATGACGTCGTTGTGATCGAGGGTCAGGTGCATCCTGAGAAGCGGCAGGAGATCACGGAGGCCTTTAATGGATCGAAGAAGTTCCAAATCGGTGTGGTTTCAACCTTAGCAGGTGGGATCGGTCTGAATCTCCACGGTGCCAATCGAGTGATTATTCTCGATGAGGGATATAACCCCACACACGAGGAACAAGCTATCGGAAGAGCTTACCGGTTAGGGCAACGTAAGAAGGTATTTGTGTATCGTCTGGTCTGTGCCGGTACCATTGAAGACGCCTTCCGAGACCAAGGAATCCTTAAGGGCAATCGTGCAGCCCGTGTCCTTGATAGAAAGGTGGCCAACGAGCAGAACATACGCGGTAATGGACGATCTCCAAGGGTTGTGGCACCTCAACTCCCAAGATATGAACGACTGTCAAACATGGAAAAAAAGGACAAAGTTCTTGACCAGATGCTGTTATCCCATGGACGGTAGGCTTGACTTTCTTCAAGAAGAGGATATATACTGATTGACTGGTGCCAGAGACTTCATCGCTTCTATAACGTCTCTCCATTCGTATCGACCTGAAGACACCGAAGAGCTTACGGAGGCGGAGAAGAATGACGTAAAAGCGATGCAAGTTGAAGAGACTCAGAGACGAGAGAACGAGCGATCAGCCAGAGCTTTAGCATCCAGGGCAAACGGTAGTCGTGGCCAATCAACAGCACCGTCAAAGCTATTGCTTGGCCCGATGACCGCCTCAGCTACGGCTTCTGCACCTGGGGTACCAGCGATCGCTAAGCCCACGCCAGCGCCTTCAGCGCCCTCATCGTGGCCATCGTTCCCCGCAATTTCTCACAGCAGTCGTGCAACATCTTTGCCGTCCATGCCAGCGGGTTCTGATCATGCAACCCTTCCTTCGAATGCTCTTTTGCCAGCCTCAGGACCTCGTTTCAATTCGCAGCCGGCCGATTCGACCAATGAGCCCTTGCAACCATTGCAGCCATTGCAGCCCCTGCAGCCTCAGGTGCAGTCAACGAACCTCATCCGGTTCAGGATAGACGCACCCAACAGCCAAGACAGTCGCTCTAACAAGAGACAGAAGCTTGAATAGGCTGAAATTCTGAACATGCAATCGAACAAAGGGTCAAGGAGTTTAGGCGCATGTTTGCAACAGGGAGGAAAGATGTCAATCATCATGAAAATACAGGGAGGCAGTGCGAAAATCTCCCGTACCATTGTGCTATTCGATTGCCTCTTGCTTGTATTCTAACAAACCAATACCAAGTCATTTCCATCAACTGCCGTGAAGGCAGTCACCCTTTCCATCGAGCTTTTCCTGACTCAAGAGTTGATCTGTGTTGTTCTCCCGTGCTTTTGTCTGTATGGAGCTCTGACACATAACGTGCTACCCCCAGGCTTGAGGACCTGTCGAGCTATCATGACACCGTCATATACGCTCAAGATATTACAGTGCATTGAGAAGGGTTCACTGTTTCAGCACCGGTCATCACATGCAGCTAGTGTAAGTCTTCTGTCGAAAGATCGTAGCACTTGGGGCTAATTTCATGTATCTTCATTCCATGACCAGGCTTGGATAAATACTATACCAAGATTTATCTTCAGACGTCAATCTTTTGCCCTTTGCGGCCTCTCTTGAGCTTCTGTTGGTCTACTGGACTTTCTAAATATATAATTCGAGCCCGAAGGTCAGTTCAAGCTCAGATGCCAGGGGGCGGCTGTTAGTCTATCAACATCAAAGACTCCTCTAACCTTTCTCGAAGAGGGAACACCCTGGAAAAGCTGTTCTGCAGGCCCCTTTGCATTCTTGGAGCTATGGGTGAACGGAGACAAGCAGTTAACAAGCGTTCTATGAAAATTGGAGACCGGCTAATTCGATTCTCTTGTAACAGCTGTGGAAGCACTTGTCGACAATATCCAGGAATGCCTGAGTCCGGACCCAGGATGTCGGGAGTAGGCCCTGTGTCATCCCAACTAGCACTGGAACAATCAAGGGCTGGTGTTCCAAAGCTCAATTGGTATTGGGCATCATTGAGTGTCACGAGGCGGGTATTTAGGATCGATGCCGAGCCTTTTCTTTTCTCTTTCCTCTTCCAACCTCCTCTTACCCAACCTCTATCTCCCGCAAACAGACTTCTTCTAGAACCTTCAGTCTCATCAGCAAACAAAGGTCTTGAACGACAAAAAGCTCGCTTGAACCCACCTGATACACTCCATCAACTTATCCTTGGCTCTGCATCTTTTTCTTATGGCTGCACACTTCGTCATGGAGGACCAAGTCCTAAAGAAATTTGCTGGCTTCCAGGCTCTGGCCTCTCCCATCCGGCCAGATGCTGTCCCAATGCTGAACGCACTGCAAAGGATCCAGACCTACCAGGACTTCCACCTGCAGCAACAAGACACCGTCAACATCAAGACCGAGGCGGTGACTCATATACTGGCACAGATCGACTTCGTCCAGGACTGGAACAGCACAGCGGCATCGAGATACGCTGCGTTCGCGGACAGATTTTTGCCATTATACAAGGAGCTGGCGCGCGCCAAAGAGGAGCTGCAATGTATCGAGCAGGTGCTCTTGCCAGATGTCCTTGAGCAGGCTATGGGCCCACCGAAGGAAAATCAGCCCTTGTTGTTGGCCATGAAGGAGTAAGTCATTCGCCTGTCCGATATCAGCCAGACATTTGATTGACATTTATCATAGAGTAGTCAAGGACCAGATCAGGAGTCTAGGTTCGCGGCTAGCAGACCTTGGGATTCGGCCTGCTCAACCAGTCTGGGGAAGACGTTCTGATCGAGTCGAGGGCTCAATAGACATCCTTGAAGATTGCATGCAGGTGAGCAAGATACCGTACTTTGCCACTTTCACTGCTATGTTCGCAACGCTTGCAGATAACAACACAAAGATTGATACGGGATGATGTCACTGATCTACCAACACTCCTAAATATCATTTCGTCTGCGAATAGAATTGTGTGAATACTGACGTTTTCTTCCCTCTTCTCTCACTAGATCACCTTCCTTGAGCAAGAGATGCGGCAGCGGAGTAAGACTGCGGATGGTAAGACATGGATCCACGAAGACGGGTCCTGCTTCATCCGCAACGCGATCAAGTCCGAAGAAGGCAACCTAGTGCTACACCAAACCTGGGTGCGCGGCTGGGAGATCGTGGCCTACAATGAGAACCGTCGCAGCTTCATTGCGCAGGGGCCTCAAAGGGATGAACACGCCGCGGCCGCAATACTGGCCCAAGGTAACGCAGAAGAGGCGAAGTCGAACGTCGAGTCCACAGAGCAGCATCTCCGCCATCTGAAACGGGAGTATGTCCGCAAGAACAAATTGCGCCGCTACGATGAATGCTCGTATCAGACGATCTTGGGCAGGCGCAAGTCGGATTCCGACGGGAGACATGGTGAAATGAAGAGGCAAAGGATGTCTGGCTCACAGGCTCGGAAGAGGATAATCGAGCATAGGATGGTCGGCGAAAAGCTAGCCGATTATTTCTTGAAGTCAGATCAAGCAGGAGCCTCATCAGCAGCATCAGCCCGGCCAGCGTCGCCGGAAGGCTTCAGAACATACGGCTGGACATCGGTCAATGCTCCGGCGCTTGCACAACGGCAATCATCTCCGCCAAAGACTGCTGCAAGTCCGCCTCTGCCAGCTTCGACAGAGACGGAATCCGAGCCTCCCAGTCCTCGCCCCTCACGCCGCAGAGGGTTCTCTCTGGACCGAGCCTCCCAGCTTTCGCCAATCGCACCGCTGCAGCCCCCTAAGCCTTCGTCTCCTCATCAGCCATCACCTCGGCCAGTCATCGCCCCAGCAGAAGGTCGTCGACGAATCATTCTCGATTCTCCCTCACCAGCTCGCGGCCCTCTCAAACCAGCGCCACCTTCACCCAATTCGCTGACTGCCACATTTACTCAACCATCTCAATCACCAGCGCCCGCCCGACCATCAACATCCTCTTCAGCTGGTCTCACCAATAAGCGGAAGCGTGACACAGACGAGGAGGTGACGGATGCAGCAGGAGTGTCAACATCAGAAGCCGGTCCCAACAGTAAGCGGGTACGCGAACAGCCTGCTCCCGCTGCTGCTCTGGCTCGAGCTCTCACTACTGCTACTGCTGCTCCTGTTCCTGCCCCTCCGCCACAGCCTCCCATGAACGCGACGCCACCGCCCAAGTACGTCCGTGGCGGCGTCAAGAGCAAATTCTTGGGAGAAGCAGAGGCGCTGGCGAGTCATGTCGCTCCTGACGGGAAGACGAGGAAGAGTACTAGAGTCAGCAAGAGGTGGGGGGGATAGAGAATAGGGTCGAATAGACCTTAATCTGTTGCTAGACGGGTCGGGTCGAGGAGGGATGGAAACGTGATCTGTTAGACTTGAGCGTGTTTCAATTCATCGATGGACGTCAAGCACTCCACAGAGTATGTGCTGCACAAGCACTACTTTGAGGAATATCTGGTAATCTTAGGAGCTGCTGCGGAGCAGGAAATACCTGATCAGCAACAGGGACCATACCGGGAGAGACTAAGCAGCCAACGACCGTTCATGCTCGCGAGGGACTCGAAGAGGAAAACAGGGGATCGTCTAACTTCCTCGGGCTCACCAGGCCACCCAGTGGTCCTAACAAGCTCACCACGCTCTGTTGCCCCCCACGCTACTAGTCTTGACGGCCCCCCTTGATTCGACGACATTCTTGGGGACCAGATTTCGGAAATCGGACCCGCCCCGCCAGCATATCCTGCAGGTCAAGGGTCTCCCCCATGGCCAAGACTTCGGTGACTTGATCATAGGGATGGGTGGGATCATGAAACCTCCCCAATAGCAGGCTGCCTCGTCTCGCGATTTTTGGGGGCCAGCATGAACCAAGCACTTCGGCGCCATACATCCTGCAGGATATGGGAAGGAGCTGCTTGAGGGGAGGGGTTCGGGGGGCCTCAATTTAAATATATATGCTCTCACCAGCGGGTGAGGAAATTGAGCGCCGCTGCCTCCAAGCGCGATAACACAGGCAATCTTGCAATTGCTTTACGACCACGAGTATTGGATTCCAACAAACAGTCTGGGTATCAAAGATATTTGATAGTATCCAATACACAGTTTTCATACCAGTTGTTGTACGATCAAAAATACTTAAGAAAAGTTCTAAGCGTATCAGGAGTATCGTTTTACTTGCGTGGGCCAAGAGCGGCCCTCGTTTCCCTCACCCACGGGTCTTCTAAGAGGCTTCGGACAGCGGATGCGCGATGACCTCGTCAGTGCGTCACAAATGATACCACGGGAAACCCAGTGATTGTATTGACGGACGTACACAATCAGACAAATATTGCGACGAAGCAAGTCCCATAGCAAGATCTTCCAACGGGGAGTCTCACGGATGGTATAGCCGAATTTAAGAAGGTGAATCATGCAGGCTTGCTCTGAAAAATAGAATCGCTATCTTGAATCTTACATCTGAAGAGCGATTGGTTCTAGTCCTGAGTGAGAAAGACCAATATATACATCTACCGGAATTCCTCCCAATCCCAGCTATCCATCCCCGACCATCAAAACGTGCAATCATTCCTCATCAGAACAATTCACTCCATCATGACTTGAATTCTCCTTCTCAAGTCAGCCAAGCAAATGACGTTCTGCAAGGTGGACTCCCTCCCCCCTTGGCCAAAATCTCCAACTCCATCCTCCAGAGAAACGAACCATGAACCAACGCCGCATTCATCCGGATGCAGTAGGATCAGCGCTCACACGATCCGCCGTCTTCACTCACAACTAATCCTTAGCGAAACGGACTCAGCACGCATGTCATCTTCAGCAGATTTTATCCACACGGCAGCACCGCACTCGTGTTCGATTTCCTATGCGACAATGTGTTCGGATGAGGCGGGAGGTTGAAATGCAATGATGAAGATTAAGACTTGGGAAGCAAGCGGGGTTGGGGCGGGGGGATGAGGAGGATATTGCTGCTGAGAGGAAGGGAGGGGAATTGGTGGTTTGTTGATCGGGTGTGTCTTGGCTCTGGCTGTGTGTTGGGTGGAAGCAAGGTCTGGATGATCTGGATATTTCTTCGTCTGGCTAGGGGTGAGGAAATGAGCCTGCTAGGGGGGGCCGTTGATACATATAGGGTAAAGCTGTGACGAATGATTTTATATCAGGAAACATCTGGGCGGAAAGAATAGACTATGGGAGCATTTATTCAAACGTGAACGTGGCTGTGAAAATACTATCCTTGCAAATTGAATTTCTATTTGTATACCTATCAAAGCCTGTGTGCGTGCGAGTAATAGAACGAGAAGCGTTGAATTCATTTGATATCCTTGGTGTTCAACTCTGACCGAAATCGTAATTCCTGCGTTCGAGACGTGGACTTCTGTCCATTCCATCCATCTGGTCAACACTCCTTGAGAAGCGTGTGGCCTGTGTGTCTTCCATGGTGGAGTACTGGGGCCATGATATAATCCTCCTGCTCTGGCTGACACCGGGCGAAGTGGGATTTGGTCGACCTTTTGTAGCGGGCTGGATCCTGAACACACTGGTCCACTTCGGGGGTTTGATGCTCTGATTGAGGCTTCTTTGTAGTCTCTAGAGGTCGTTGGTATGAGAATATTTCATTGTGGGAGTCTGTAGCAGGGATATCGGTGTGAGGCGTGGGGCTGGTCTTTCTGTCTAAGTGACCATGCCCGAATTCTCCTTAGCTGGTTGAGGTGTTGGTGGTCTTGAGTGTTGGAGAAGAGTTCTAGGCTTCTGAGCTGGCGATGTTGAGCCTCTGTCATTGGTACTGGTGAGCAAGCACCTTGTGTCCTTTCGAGAGCCTCCCTGAGCTTCTCAAGTTCTAATCTCGTCATATTGCGATAGCGTCAGGGGCTGGTGATTGCCGGCGATGATGGCAAGAAAGAAGGAAAGTCAGTCGAGTGGATTCTCGTTGATGTGCTGTCAAAGCTTTCCAATCACCAATTTGGCGTGCCTTACTAGAAACTTCCCTTTAGTCCTTTCCAACTTCCAGAGCTCAGCTTCGAATCACGTGGTCTCGTTGAATCAAGGGTGCACACCTCCTCCGGGTAATGTTCGAGCTGGCAAGTGGTGTGAAAGCTTGATTAGCATTGCTTCACACGTGCATTCCAGCTGATTGTTGAACCCTGCTTGTTGCGTCATGCCAGGGGGCCAGCTCGAACTGCGATGTACGGCCCTGCCTCAAGCCCACTGTCTAAACCCCCCGTGAAATGTGCGGTCTGAACGGTACTACTTCTTGACGGCTGCGTGAATAGATCACCCTCGATCTAGGACGACCGCTGTCTGTGGCTTGGCGAGAAGGACGACATGTCTTTGGAGCCCTGTATCAGAAATGGTGGTGGGTGGATTGGAGAGGTGGCCGTGCTGCTACTTCCCACCGAGAGCTCTAGCGCTCTTGGTCGGAGGCAGAGGATTCGCGGGTAGTGTTGTTCAAAGCCGCAATCGCGTTGCGGGCCAACGTCTCAAGATCCTCCTGATCGTCCGCGGCGCCACCCGCTGCGAACCCTGATGAGGACGATGCCGCTTCGTTGACATTGACAGAAACGTCAATGTTTCCGCTTGCAGCTTCGCCTTCGGGCTGGCTGGCGTCGACATCCGCGCTGCTTCCTGCTGGGTCAGTGGGCTGTTGAGAGTCGAGCCTGGTTGTGGATGCTTCCGTATCATCCCTTACAGATTGCCCACCTGCTGGACGTTGATGAGCGCTGGCAGGCCTCCCGTTCCTGGAATTGCTAGCCTCTGTTGGAGTGTCCGATCCTGCCTGCGAAGAATGGGCGGACTCAGTGCTGCCGCCTGACCCTGGCTCTGACTCTGAACCATCCATCTCAGGGTCTTGGTGGACTGGAGGTCCGAAGATAAAGCTGATATCTTGGGGACCTCTGAAGACACATCTCGGGGCCATACTTGTCCTTTGCTGTTCGTGTGCCTTGTCTTGTCTGTCGAATATCGCTTCTACACCGTTTCTGCTTTGTTTACTGGGCGTGGAATGATCAAAATACGATATCAGGTGCGATAGATGCGATTTCCTGGCCAAGAGATGGTTCTTGATTGACGAAGAAGGTTGATTCAGAAGCAGGAAGAAGTCCGATTTGGAATGGCTCGAAACGGAGGCTGGGGACGAGGACAAATGACGGAATAAGGGCCGTTTACTATACCGAGCTGGCCAAGATCCGATCAGATAATCTGAAGGACGTTTACTTGGCCTCCACTTCTCGGGTGGCTTAGTCCGTCGCTCAGTCAATTGCTGCCATCCGTTTCGAGTGGGGATGAAGGAGCGAAGATAGAGTTTGTATCAAAAGGCAGCTGCATCGTTGAGTTGCATGCACCAGACGTAGCCCAAGAAAGGCATCTTTGTCCTGGTTGACCAGTAGCCGTAATCCGAACTCTGGACCTTGGAGTGTAATTAGTCCAGGTAGAGAGGCCTTATACAGGCTTGCATCCATAATCCATAATCCACCATTTTGGCCCTGTCCCTGATCCGTTCCCGCTTATCCGTGACTTGGCTCGTGGGAAAATTTTGATAGGTTGCAACCACAACACTTCTCTTTGGCAACAGCCGTCAGCCCATAACCTCCTTCCATCGCGATCATCGTGATCTTAGCAGCCATGCTTCATCCATCACAAGTCTGAGTCTTTCATGACATGTCGCGTCCCAGCTGATGTGAGTATGTCTGAGCTCAAAAGCATCTGACAGCTCTTGCCATCAACAGCAGCTATCGGCAGATGATGCAAAGCCTTTTCTTGTACTAAGACTTGCTAATGCTCAATCTAAAGCATCATCACGTATCAGTCGATCGTCATCGATGAAGCTGCTCTTTCCGAGCACTGGCTGCCGTTCTGAGGTCAGTACACAGCTCCCAGAACACACGCTCGAACAACTATTCATTGACATTAGAGTCCCACTCAAGCCTCATCCAACCAGCCCACCAACAAGCAATGTAGACAGGCTCATCCCAGTAGCCAAGGAGCAGACGGGAATCACGGTTCCCCTAGTCCAACAATTCTTTGCATACATCCACGACGATTAAGGACTCCGCTCTATTCACTACCCCAAGGGTTGCCCACACAAAAAAGTACAAGTATTACCTCGCTGTTCAGCAAGAATATATATTTAGAGAATTGGGAAGAAAAGAAAAGATACTCATCGTGTCGTTCCAGCCTGGATCAAGCGTTGGCACACGGAGTCCGTCTGCCTTGCTCTATCCCAGGGTTCAGATGGAAATTCTTCAGGACTGACCGATCAGGAATGCCATCCGATAGACTGCTTTGGTGGGTTGCTCAAACGAACCGTGAAGGCCTAAACTAAGAGTTCATGTAGGATTCAAGGTTTCCGGCCCCAAACATTCGGTCCGCGTAATCGTGGACGTGGGACCCGAGATCAATGAATACTGTTGTGGTCCTGCAAGCTCTCCAGCGCTACTTGCTCTGAGCAGAATCCTCCCGGATGTTAGACACGTTGTGGACGGCGAGCATGGGCGAGACGCAAGACGGCTAATATGAGAATCGCCCCATGGGAGATTCCGCGGCAAACCCCAAGAGCCACCTAGGAAATTATCAAGATCATCGCCCATTCAAGAACCATACTTCGGGAGGCTGCTCTTTCTTTGTTCAAGGACGCCTTGTCACAAAGCAGGCCTTACCAGTCGTTCCGTCCTAGATTGCGCAAAAAAGCCAATGAAGCAGGTGTCCCCACGCTACCCAGCAGCAAACATCGAATGCCACATCAGAATATCTCATACATAGTCGAATACGTGGAATGTGCAGAATCCTGTGAGCTGTCCGAGCTATTGACAGAACTCTGAACTGATTGACTTAGGTCTTACAAGGCTTCAGCGTTCGATCGAAGGGGCGTCTATTTGTGGCAATCGCCCGATCTGGACATGCTCACACCAATCTTCCACCACTTGGCTGGGAGTTGCGGCCGTGGGTCCTAGTGCCAGTCAGCCTTCTGCCATCGGTCCCTTATTGCGCGCTCTGGCCGTCTAGCTGCAAGTGGACAGATCTCCCAAGTCACGTAAGCTCACAATGGGCTATTGTGGCAATCGCCCGATTAGTAGAACGGGCATCTGGTGCACCGAGAAACTGTCCGGGTCTATTCGAAGACCACCTCAAGTTATCTTTTCCCGAGGTTGTAGATGGGAAATGGGAGCCAATTTCAGTGCACGGAAACTCTTCGCACCTGAACACATCAGCAAGCCCACCTCGAGCTGCCATCTTTGACGACCGCCCTCTCGCCGCGAAGGGATCCTTGTCCAGATCACAGAGATGCTAGAAAGCCCTCTTACACCTTTGTGTCGGCGCGTTGGCTGCTGAGCGATTTTGGATCCTCTTTGGGACTCCATGTCTGAAGTAGCGCTTTTGCGAAACGGTGGAGGTGTCTGTGATGGACCAATTGCGCAAGTGCCTGGCGATAGTGCCGTCGCCGGCGGAGACAAAAATCCGACTCTACACCTCCACGTGGTGTCTTTGGGTACCTGTTCGCAGGTAGCTGAGTAGAGCGGTATACCGCGGTGCCGGCCACGAACCCATCAATTTGTTGTACAGGCCATTGCGGCAAACTTGGTTTGGGATCAGAATCCAGGCACTCGTGATGCTTTTGGACCTTTACACAGCGCTGAATTGTTTTGAGCAAGACCAGAAGATGGACGCAGCGTGTGCTCCTGCAAGGAAGCGAAGCCAACGGAGGGGTTGCCTCTCCCCATGAACCAAGTGGGTGCCTCAACCCATGAATCAAGAGCGTGCCTCAGCCCATGAACCAAGAGCGTGCCTCAGCCCATGAACCAAGCGGATGCCTCAGCACATGAACCAAGCGGGTGCCTCAACTCATGAGACTATCCGCCGATCCAAATAAGAAGGCCGTATTTGGAGGTAGAGCCTCCAACTTTGTACCAGATGATACGCTGCAGTCGTTCTTCCACAGCTTCGGTGCAGTTGACCATGTGAAGATGCAGAGGAACCAAAGGACGAGACTTATTCCTGTGTGCCAAATGTGCGCACGGCGTTGGGCGGAGTAAGGTACGTGGTCTCTGACGCCTTAGCTTGCCGACCTCCACCTGGCCTCGCTCGATCAGATGGCTAAGGGACGTCCACCAAAGCACCTGGCCAAGTCTGGCAGAACAGGCTTGCTGGTATGGTGACATGGTTCTCCTAATACAACACGAGGATCCGCTGGCTCATTGGTCGAATGATTTGGCACATAAATCTATGACTAGGTACCGGTCCATTAGTTTTGAGACTGACCACCCACTCACCGATGCCTTTTGAGGGGGTGTGCAGGCCGCGTCGTCTGGGCCGCAATCTAGACGAGCACTTCCCCTCCAGCTCCGGTGTATCGATGGGAATCGAGCACTTCCCCTCCTCCTCTGGTATAGTGAATGGGGTTTGAGTACTTCCCCTCCAGCTCTGGTGGATCGAATGGGAGTCGAGCACTTCCCCTCCACCTGAGGCCTATCGCATGGGGTTTGAGCACTTCCCCTCCACCTCCGGCGTATCGAATGGGGTTTGAGCACTTCCCCTCCAGCTCTGGTGCATCGAAGGTGGGGTGAGCACTTCCCCTCCATCGCCAGCGTAATTGGGATGGCACCTCAACAGCCATACGGAAATTTGCTACCTCTGGTGGTCCATGGGTTTCGAGACTGACCAACCACTCACCGATGCCTATTGAAGTTGCATATAGGCGGCCTCGGCTGGGGTAGAAGCGATGTGAGCACTTCCCCTCCACCGCCGCTGTATATGATGGAAATGGAACCTCCGCTCTGAATAAGAGCCCAAATCTCGAGCAAAGACTACCGGTGCACCGCAACACCCATACTGGGTTTTCTGTCCCGGCCGGCCCACCAGGTGACCACAGAGAAGGGTTTGAGAATCCCCTCGGCACCGCAACATCCATACTGGGTGTTCTGCCCCTGCCGGCCACCAGGTGACCACAGAGAAAGGTTTGAGAACCCCCTCGGCACCGCAACATCCATACTGGGTGTTCTGCCCCTGCCGGCCCATCAGGTGACCACAGAGAAAGGTTTGAGAATCCCCTCGGCACCGCAACATCCATACTGGGTGTTCTGCCCCTGCCGGCCCACCAGGTGACCACAGAGAAAGGTTTGAGAACCCCCTCGGCACCGCAACATCCATACTGGGTGTTCTGCCCCTGCCGGCCCACCAGGTGACCAAAGAGAAAGACTTGAGAATCTTCGATCCACTGCGTCAATGAAAAAAGTTCCTCGGGCGCAGGGAGAAGTTGCAAAGACCGTCTCGGCTGGGGGCGAGCACTTCCCCTCCACCGCCGGTGTGCTCATTAAGGATGGCACCTCATCACCACCGGTGCACCGCAACATCCATATTGGGTGTTCTGTCCTTGCTGGCCTGACAGGTGACCACAGAGAAGGATTTGTGTGAATCCGTACGGCGAGCAAATTCCGTGATTTGAGCTGGAATTGGAAAAGGCCAAGGTCCAGCAGGTCCAGCAGGGACACCCACCCTATCGGCCATGCCGTCGGCCACGGCATGCAACTTCGCAACATTTATCCGCTGCGTTGCACAAATCATAACGGATCAAGATGGCGGCAGTCTGCGAAACCGACTGCGGGCACTGCGAGATGGCAATTCTCGCGTCCAAGTCAGCTGGTGGGTCGAAGCCAGAATAACAGTGTCCTCCGGGGAAAGCTCGCCATTCCAATCAAATCAGAGTCCGTTCTTGTTGTCGTTGTATATGTCTATCGGCCAGTATTTCGCCCTTCGCATGCAGCTTCGCAGCGAGGGGCAAGTTCTCAAAGCCGATTTAACTGGAGCAGGAGCAAAGGCATCCCTTGAGTCAGTTGAACGTCCCTGCGGGGACACCATATCGAGGGTCTGCTGCTCGCAAAACGCAGCGAGGCGGCAATTCTCATGTCCGACTTAGCTGTGGGTCGGGGCCAGAACAATGTGCTTCGCTCGGGACGCCTCGCCATTCCAATCAAATCAGTGTCCGTCCTTCTTGATGTCTTCTTCGTCGTACCACCATAGCCCGCCACCGCCATCAACTCTAACGAACTGCCAGCCTGGCTCCAAATTCATTTCGACGGAGAGGAGAGGGAGAGAGCGAGGGAGGGGGGGGAGCGAGGGGGAGAGGTAGGCTCAGGATGGCACAGGCGGATGAGAAGGATGTGGAGCGTGCCTGTCTGGGGCCTCCTGGATCTCCTGATCAGATGTCAGGAAGTGGGAACGCCAGGGAGGGGAAGGGAAGGGGCGGTCTGAGGACAAGACCTTTGCTCGTGAACGCATCGATTTCATTCGCTCTGCCGCCATCAGCCTACACAATCTGAACAAAGGTCTTGTCGTCCAAGGGTTCTCTCCTGCTGGTCCGCGAGGAGGTCTCAGTGAATGGAGGTATTTCTATGAAAAGCAGGGTCAGGACCTCGAAAGGAAGGCGATGTCGTGGTCGCAGGCTTGAGTAGATCAATGAATGGAAATTCAATCAAGTGAAACACATTCCAAGAAACAGCCGTATGGAAACAATGCAACGCTGAAGTTGTCGAGAAGTGATCGAGGTCTACTTGAGGTACGGACGCTCTAGGTTCACTCCCGCGAAGTCACGCTTAAGAGGGGCGCCAAGGCCGGCTGCTTTTAGGGGTCGAGCCGTCCTTTTGGCCGCCTACAACATTGTACGTGGGTACCTGCATTAGGGCTCTCTAGGGCTGAGTTCTAAGGGCTACAGCTGCATTGCCGCATTGGGACCCCTACAGATCCAGACGATCACTGCAGGATTCACGGAATCAACCTAGATTTGGAAATGAGGACATCTACTTGACCCTTCTCACCCAACCCCCCAATTCATGCATCTCAACCATTGTAGACTTGTGCGAACACGATCGATTTGCTTTTTCCAGACAACTACTCATTATACTACCTGTGTATGTAGATGGCTCTGACTACGTGACTAAATCCATTGGTCTATATCTCTTGCCATGCATACGGGGGTTTTTTCCAACCCTGGGTTGACGCAGGGAGCGTTATTGCCGCTGTGGTCGGGATACAAAGATGGTTGACGCTTGGGTGGGGATTACCGTCGTCATCGAGGTCGCTCACGATCTAGGAGATGAGCGAGTCGAGAAGGAATTTATCTTTCTAGTAGATTATGCATTGAGGGTCGAGCAAATGAGAATGGATAGTCGTTACACATGCAGGGTCATCGCGGTTCATCGTGCACATCAAGTTCAGAATGCTTCAAAATGATAATGTTCGATCGATTGGTATAGTCTGTAAATCTACCAAACGGTTCTATGACTCAGAGAACCCAGACATCCCACCAGACAGGTACTTAGGCACGAAAGTACAGACATACCCCAGACAGGTACTCAGCAAGAAGAAACCCAGACTCCCAGCCAGACAGATATTCAAGGTGAGCTTTCGACGAATGACAGATGCGAAGCCCTGGCCAGGCACCTTTGCGGTGCTCTGAGAAAAACCGACTCCTCCAATTATTGCCCATTCCCCCAAATATACCCGAGCGTAAAGAGAAGCAAGCGGGGTGTGGTGGTGTTCGAAGAAAACCCGAACCCTGGGCGACCTGTGCGGTGCATCCAGATGTTACGGTTGTTCTGATAACCAAACCCTCACAGACTGCTCTTTTCCCTTTTACCCCGTTCTCCCGGTTGTGTCTCCGACATCCCTTCGCTTTGTCCCTCGGGAAGGTTCCCGCCTCCCATCCTGTTTCCCGCCGGTAAGTATCGGAGCCTCCGTTGTTGATGACCGTGACCGGCACGGCGTGTGTAAATCCAAACCCAAACGCCGTGAATAAACAATATCACAAATTCTTTTAAGGTCGCGGCATGGGTATCCAGCAATGTCGTCAAACGCCTCCAGATCGCCTCTTTTCAGCGCCAGCTGTCGTCATCATCATGAAACCCTCCAGATGCATTGCAGTTATGCTGGTGAGTTCCTTCCCGTGTGCCCTTGCACACTCTATCCCTTCTTCATCTCCTGGACCCGCTTGCTCCGTCGTACACCACCGCTCGCCTCGGCTTCGGCCCGATAATCCTTCTTCTTGTAAGGAGTCTTGGGCTTGGGCTTGGTCACGCGGCCGGTCTTAGTGGCGCCGGCGGCGGTGGCCTTGCCCTCGCCCTTTTTGGATTTCGCTGCGGGTTTTCGGCCGCGGCGGGGCTCCTTGGTGGTGCTGCTGCCCTCAGGCTCGTCGTCCTCCTCCTCGGGGTCGGTGTCGACTTTGGGTGGGGGAGGAGAGGGTGCTGGGGACGTTGAGCGGGCGCGTTTGGCGGGTGGTGGTGATGGGGTGGGTGAGTGGTGGGGAGAGCGGTTGTCATCCGCCGCTGCTTCTTCCTCTGCCTCTTCCTCTGGTGGTGAGGCCGTCCGCTTCCGCTTGTTAGAGGGGCTGGCAGCTGGTGGCGCGACCACGTCTGCTGCAGCTTGGTTGGGTGATGGAGATGGTGGTGCGGGTGGCGGTGATGGCGTCTTGGAGGGTGGTGGGGAGGGGCTGTGCGCTGGTGATGTGGAGCGCGCACGCTTTGGAGGCGGAGGAGACGGGGTTGGTGACTGACGAGGTGAACGGCTAGCGTCCTCTTCTTCCTCGTCAGGTGGTGATGCCGAACGCTTGCGCTTGTTTGAAGGGCTGGCGGGTGGTGATGGGTCCCGCGCGTTCGTTGCAGAGGGGCCAGGTTGGTCGTTGGCCGTAGATGATGGTGCAGGAGGCGGGGAGAGACTCAGGGAACACCGAGGGGAGCGCGTGTCGTCCTCCTCGGGTTTCTCTGCAGCAGTGCCGGGGTGCTTGGCCTTGTCGGATGGAGGTGGCGGGGATGGCGACTTGGATTGTCGCCCTGTGGTGGCCTCAGGGTGCTTGGGAGGCGGGACACCCTCGTCATCCTCGAAGTCTTCGTAGTCTGGAAGATCATCGATGTCAGGCGTGGCTTGACGAGGAGCCACGTCTCCAGCCTTCTTGGCCGGTTGTTCCGTAGAGGCGGCGGCATCCTCGTCCTCAGTGTCTTCGTAATCCGGAAGATCATCTTCGTCCGGAGTTGGCTGACGCTGAGCCGCATTTCCCCCCTCGTTGGCAGGCCGTTCAACGGACGCCGCGGCGGTAGGCATCTTGGGTGCCTGAGCAGTCCTCGCAACTTGGTCCCTGGCCGGTCTGAAGAGCTGGGCCTCAGGAAAGAAATGGCCTGATTGAGAGGAGCCCGCCTCGACACTGGCCCATTGTTGCGCCTGCCTTTTCGACCCACGGTTGACTATGAAAGCAAGACGTGAGCCATTGATCGTAACAAGGAGGTATCATCGCATGCCTCACAGTAAGAACTTACCTTCGTTGAATCGAACCGTGATCATCCTGACCTGCTGCTCCATCTCCCACGCCGCCGTCAGATTGCCGATGGCTGCCTTCTTCGCTCGTTCCAGCTCCTCATACAGAGTAGCTGGCACGGCGTTTCCGGCAGCCTCTTGCGACACCAGGTCCAGCATCTTGCCCTCGATATGGGGCACGATCTCTTGCCAGACCTTGGAATGGGCCCGAAAGCGCCCGGCTCTCTCCCCCAAGAAGTCGAGCATCCTTTCCTGTTGTTTCTCAGGCGTAGGACGCGCCAACCAGCGACTTGGGAGGTCCTCAGCCGCAATCGACCAGCTCACCGCCCAATTCATCAGGTATGAAATTTGGCGGCTCAGAGCTCCCAACCTCCCAACGAAAGACTCGTCTCCACGGTTTGTCTTGTCAGCAGCATAGGGTACCCCCGCAAAGGTATCCGTATTTGCGTTGACTCTGGCGCCAAACATCATGAAGAGATACCTGACGTCCCTGAAACGCAGCTCCGACCCTGCACGTGTCCCGAGATCGCTTGATAGGTTGAGAGATACCTGCTCAATTTCTGAGATGGTACCTCTCGTTGCGTCCGCGATCACGTGGTACAGGTCGAAGAGACGCATCCACTCTCTGAATAAACCGCCGAGTCAGCGTTGCTCTGATTGACAAAGGAGAGCCACTTACTCGGCCGTCTTGCCGTAGTGCTTGGCCTCGGCGTCCTCCAGCGAGCCGTTGGTGATCACGCCTTGCAGTACGACGTTAGCCTCATCGGCCATCTGCATGACCGTCTCCAGGATCCAAAAATGGTAAACCTGGCAGGCTTTCATGTCGAAGAACTGCTTGACCGCATCGACCAAATCATCTGCGCACCTGATTGAATCGCGTGTTCAGCTTTGCTGTCCACAATATTGGACTGCCAAGACATTTACTCACCACTTCTCGTCCTTGGCTCGCTGCTTGTCAATGGAGCGACACAGCTCATTCTCGGGAAGATGCTCCTGGACGTCTTTAAAATTTTTCCAGAGTGCAAGTTCCAGAGACAGGCGAGCGCTTTCTGCCTTGTAGGCCTTCGCAGTGAGCGGGGTCTGGCTCAGCGGTCGGAGTGGGACGCCACCAAGGCTGACGAGCTCTTGGGTGGTGTTGGTGCATGCTAAGCGGCTGCTCGCCTCGTTGGGTCGAGTACTGTAAAATGTCACATAAGCCAAGTTCCTCGTTCTGCCAATCGAGACCTGCGTAAATTACCTCAGTGGGACATTGGTCTTTTCTGCTCCATTAGGATAATGCGAGCTGTGGAATTTGACCAAAAGAGTAACAGCACGCTGGGAGTCTGGATGGATCATCTTGAGAAGCTGAGGTGGGATGCTCCAAGGATGTCAAGATGCAGAGGTAGATTGGGAAAGGGGAGTAAAGAGCCCTGCAATTGGGATGCTCGAAAAGTGTCAAGTTGATGAAGTCAGAACCATGAAAGGCGAGTACAGAATTCTGTGAGTGTGCGGTGCTTGAAAGATGTGAAGATGTTTTTGCGTCTTTGCAAGCAAGAAGAAATTCTGTGGTGTAGAGATTCTGTGGTGTGCGAGCAGATTGACAAAGAAGAGTGTACTTGAGAGAAGATGGAGAACAAAGCATCAGGAAATTGGATTGAGAAATATAACAGTACGAGGCAACACGGCGGGAAGCTAAAGAAAGCCCTTGTGTCGACTCCATTGTGTTGTGGATGTGAATCATGGAACCCCGCATAAGTGTCACCACTCGGTGGAGTCAACACCTGGCGAGTGTTCCCGGGGCTCTGCGCCACTTGTGAGTGTTCCATTTTGCAAGTGTTATCATTAGCCATTGCGTCATCGTTAAATGATTGAACCTATTCTATCTTCCTAAAGGCAGAGACATGCCTCCAATGCTCGCTCCAGCTCTAGCTCGCTCGCACTTCTGATTGGCTTACCCAACATCACGAGCCCCATCTGGCCAATTGCTACATTGTCAACTGTCGCAACTCTGACCATAGACTTACAACTAGACATTGAGTCGTCAATGGCCAAATACGCACACCATGACCCGTTTCGAAGATCAATTGAGATTCATCGTATGATGATGCATGCTTGGAGTCCGCTGTTGGTGGCGATGTCGTCGCGTAGTGAAGCTTTTGGAAGAACTAGAACTAGCTAGAAAGGTATTAGAGCGGTCGTCTTATCAAAATGCTCGCCATTGTCGTCATCGCCAAAAATCTGTACATGGACTCGTATATTTATATGTTCGATTTTTGATGAGTAGAGTACAGAATTGATTCAACTGTGAAGACAATGCACGTGCAATATCATCGCAATTCCAGCTCACAATCATCATTGCACCCTCCCTTCCCTGCTCCGTACCCCAGCTGCTCGGGCTTCCAGCACCTTCCGCTTCCCTCTTTTTGGGTCTTATGAATCAAAACAAAAAGCCATATGACTCCTACTATCGTACATCTCCAACTGCTTCCTGCCATATATTCCGCAGATGATGAGACAATCCAGATCCGACATTCAAGTCGATAGAGGTTTTTGTGATTAGTAAGGAGCCCATCTCCCCTTCTGCTTTTGGACCCGACTGCTCCGTCGAAGCTTGGAAGCATCAACCCCTTGGTGGTCCTGTGAGCTCTTGGTGCTGCCCACAATTCGCCCATTCGAAGATCGATTGATCGGCTTGCTTCTCTGATCAATCTTGTGAGCGCCAGTTCCCGGTCCATGCGAAGATCGATTGTTCGGCTTGCTTCGCTGGACACGTTTGCTGGCACGGTCCTCAGACACTTCAGGAGCAGCATTCGTTATTGATGGAGTCTGAGTAGGTTGTGTTGCAGTAGGTGCCTCTTGAGTGATTGTGCGAGGACGAAGATCGTATCGTGGTGCCCCCGGAACATGGGCGTTTTTGTTGAGATTTTGGTGGTCTTTATTCTTGGGGCGTCTACCACGACGACCATTTGATGCCCCAGGCTTCGGAAGTACGCTCGATGCTGCCAAAGGTGAAGTATCTTGTACCACAGCAGGAACACCGGCATTACGCGGGGAGCCCGTCGACGGTGGAGTAGGATACACCGGAGATGCTGAAGCTCCATCAGGGTGTCCACTTGGGTGATGACGAGAATTAGGCGTTGATGCGATTGCTTCTTTTCCTGCTCCGTGTTTCTTTGGGGCAGCAGTGACTTCGTCATCAATGCAGACTCGTTTGGCCGGTGGGGCTCCTGGTGCATCCTCAACGGGCTTGCGCTTTCTCTTGATCTCGTCAACAAATTCGGATGGCACTCCCCAAGGGCATTTCGGGAGCTGAATATTGGCCTCATCCAGTTTTTGCAAGGCCTGGGAGGTTTCTGCCTGGGCAATTTTGAGTGCTTCGCCAGCGTCCAGAACTGAAGCCGTAGCCGCGAGCCATTCTTTTCTGGCGATTTCCTCATAATCGGATGACAACCCGCACCAAACTTTTCTGTACATTTCTCCACGGTAATCGGCGCAGTGATCTTTGATTCGCTTCCAACAAGCGACCCAATCGTCCGCTTGTTGGAGCTTTCCCTCATGATACGAGAGGTGCGCTTCCCATAGCATTCGGTTACGAATAGGGTTGGGCTCGGTGTCCAGGATGTAGATAACGTTGTCATGCATGGGATCGTGGTTTTCCTGCATTGACCTGAGGTTCTCTCTCCACTCAGCATACAGTTCCGCAAAGCGGGACACTTCCCCCTCCCAGTGCAAGAGTTTCTCTAGCTCAGACGATGAGTCAAGTGGCGACGTCGTGGGCCAGCAAGAGCCGCTCAAGCCTTCCAATTTGCCGGCGAGGTATTGGATAGTCCGCATTGCATCTTCACTAAGCCTTGCAAGTAAGCTTGGATCGTATCCGAACTCATTCACGCATTCCTCCAGAATTTTCGCAGTCCCGGTCTCGATTCGGACCAACATCTTCTTCTCAACCTGCCAAGTTTTGTTTGCTCTATGCAAATCACAAGCCCATTCCGACAACTCGTACTGAGCGTTCCGATTTTGCGGAGGGTCTGCGAGATCCAGGCAAGCTTGCATCAGGCGGGAGACCTCGTTTCGACACTTGGTCCTGAAGCGATCGAAATTCACCATCTGTGTAAGATGATAGGAGTGATATGCTCGCCAATCGTGGATCAATGTGAGTTTTTGCGTAAGTGCTGGATCATCTGATTTCAGTGCACCGAGGTCTGTTGGTCTGAGTAGTAGGTGATTCCTGAAGTAGCATTCGTCGTTGCTCTTAGCCTGTTGCTCGCGAAATTTGGTCCAACGATTGAGTTGGTCCTTGAAGAAGGCAAGCTCGCTTCTCCAATGGTGAGGCATGAGGTACTTGGATTCTAATTGGTACCATTTGTCGTGCTCCTCGTCGAAGAAATGGTAATAGCCATTGTCGTTCGGTGTAGATGTTTCGTAGGGGAATTCTTCTCGAATAGGCCTTGTAGGCCTTCCTCCTAATCTTACTAGTTTATCATAAGCTTCCTTTGTTTTGTGCTCATGTCGATTCATGAGTTCGAATTCATTGGGCGTTCGATCCCGTTCTTCTCTGCTCATAGTGTCATTACACGTCGGACAGGGGTGGAAAAGAAACACGCAGACTGTTACACTTACCGCATACGGCGATCCAAAAGCTCAAGATCTAGGCTCTCAGTAGTGGACTCGGCAGAACTGAGGTCTCTGGATCTCGACATGTCAGGTGATTTCGACATTCTGACGCTGCTGACTGCAAGGTAGAGGATGAAGTGAGCTTGAGAGCTTGCTTGAAGGTAGATGGTGAGTGAGAATGAATCAAGGTAGGGAATGATGAGGTTGCGTTGTGTTGGGTTGGGCTCGAAGTTGTGTTCAATTGAAATCGACGTGTTCTGAAGAGATTGAAGTTCGAGCTTGAAGAGAAATAGAATTTGTAAGATGCGCGTGTCATGTGAGGACTGGCGCAACACTCAGTCGAATTCACTTCACTTGTGATTTTTGGAACACCCATTTTGGCCAATAATCCCATACCTCCTCAATCTGTGCCTCAACACCATGTACCATCATTCAATACTAATACGCCGTGTTCCAGTACACCGTGGCAGAGTGTTTCGAAGAACGCGCATTCGAGAATATTCACATGTTAACAGGAATCCAACACTTGGTCTTACGATGCAGAATATGACACGCTCGAATCTTTGTGCAACATCAATCTTCAACTTTGATTTGCTTTTGTCTGCTTTATGGACAATTTTCTCCTAGTCTCAAAGTCGGATATATTTTCATCTATACTTCATCATTATCATGGCACTTGCACTACAGATGAATGAGACTTCCAACCTTCTTCTATCTATTGTTCCACTTGGTGCCTTAGCCAGACAGACATTCAGACATCCGATCAATCAAACCCGCTATCAGGCAGGTCCGAAGCTAGTTGATCTGTCAAAAGACCCTCCTCCGATCAGCTCTCGAGAATCTACGCCAGAGGCAGCATCGGCGGAAGTCACCACTAATGAAACATCTATGGTGGAGAGTCTCAATCGTAGAGACGAGTCGGCAATTCAGCTATCTCTGGAAAAACCACCACGATGTCTGTCGAGAGGGTTCGCTTTCGGCAGTGACGCCGTAAGCAGAACTACGTCCATGATTGCATTTACTCCTGATTAATTTTGTGGTACCGCAGACCAAATGTGATATCTGGGTCGGGTACCGACGTCATGGGATCAGTCCTCTCGACTTTACCATCAAGTTGACTAAGGCAAGAAGAATTCTGAACCCATAAGATGAGCAGTCAATATTAATCAATACCAATAAACAGGAAGGTCTCTTGGTCATGAACACGGCACGAGATAAAAATCCTCTAGAGGTCTCGTATGGCGACGGTGAAGACGCTATCATTCGATCAAGGTACAACTTTGTGTTGTTTCCCGAGAAGAAAGTCATTACTGTGAAGCTTGCAAATAGCCTACAGTTCGAGATCAGGTTCCCCGATGCTGGCAATCTTGCTAGGGCCAAGACAAATTTTCTCAAAGAGCTCAAAGGATCTTCTCTCTCTATCAACGGGCTCCAGGAGAAAACCTATCCAAGAGTCACTAACACGGCAGAATCTCTGGACTCTGGATCCAGATATGAAGCTCAGTTTACCAAGTTTTCAAAGCTAGGTGAAGGCAGATTTGGAGCAGTCCATGAGATCCGCGAAGTCAGCACCGCCGCACGCTTCGCTATTAAGATGGTGTTTCCGGGAAACGAAAAGTCGCAGGAATACAAGAATGCGTGCAGAATGCTATCCGACGAATTCAAGGCCTTGTTCAGGCTTGACCATGTAAGAAGTTGCGTCCTTGTCATGTTGTTGTGATATAGACTAACAAATGCAGAAACGCATCGTCACATCCTACGCGCTACTTCGCGCATTTGGTTCCCTCTGCCTAATCATGGAGCTCCTGCCATTGGGGAACCTTGAAACTTTTATCAAGAAAAGAGAGCTGACAATGGAAGAAGCCTCAATGGTCCTCTGGCAGAACTTGGATGCTCTGGATTATTTGCACACACAGGACATCACACATCGTGATCTTAAAATGGAAAACATATTGATTAGTCATCTTTTCTTTTTCGCACTACGCTCATATACTTTAAGTCATACTCAGAGCATTCTATTGGAATTATTATAAAAGGCAATCCTGAAAGCATTGATGGTCTAACGCGATATCTAGGTTGCTCAAACCTCTCCGTCATTGAAGATCAAGCTCGCAGACTTTGGTCTTGCAAAGGTGCCAAAGAATTCAGCTGATTATCTCAAGACGTTTTGCGGTACCGCCCCATGTATGGCTCCCGAATTGTTTACTGGCAACACCTCGAGTAAGTTCTCCCCTTGTTGGTCAAGTGGCTTTCACGTTGATGGTGTCTCGACCGTCATTGCCAAACCATGTCTGATCTGAACCATTCTATTAGCTTTGAATTACACCAGCAACGTCGACATATGGGCCCTTGGGGTTGTCATGCTAGAGTGCCTCGACATTCGGCCCGCAAAAAGATACTGGATCCGAGCCCGGAGCGAATGGTGCAGAGAGCTTCTTCGTACCTTTCAAGCCACTTCCGATGCTCCAAAGGGCCCTATCAGAGCCTATCTGACATATGTGATGGGTCGGGCACTGCTCAGGCAGAATCCAGTCGCCCGTCTAAGCGCGGCAGACACGCTCGCCCATTTTGCGGGCTTCTTTCAGAGCATCCAATTCATGGATGATGCGGCCGATCGAGAATCCAAAAGGAGTCCTGGCTGCATGGAAATGCCACCGGGATGGTCGGATGCACTGAGCACTTATTGCGCACAAGAGATGCGTATCAAAAAATTCTTTCCGAACATCCTTCCCACGGATAAGAAAGAAGACCAAGAACGACCCCAGAAGGTGGCAAAAGCCGACAGCGTTAAACCCCCGGAGAAACCCGAGTCCAACCGCCCCCAATCTATGAAGAAGGCCAAGTCTAAGAGCTTTCTTCCACAGAAGAGAATCAAACATAAGCCTGCAGGAATCCAGCCACGAAACAGCCACGTGGGCAAGGATGGTCAGACGATAACTAAACTAAAACCTACTGCAAAGGCTGCAGCGCCCAAGGCGCTTGCTGCCTCACAGAAGTCGGTCAAGACTTCATCATGCACAAAGGTTTCCCATGCTGCCCGGCCAAAAACCAAGAGACCAACAAAATCAACAAGCCGAAAACATGGTCGGGAAGGAGATGATGCGGTGGAGCCGGTGGGTGGAAGCACTTCCCAAAAAAGGAAGCGCGTTTAGGCTCTGAGGCGGAGGCTTTGGAAGGCTTGGAAGCAGGGACTTTTTCTGCGGGCAGAAAGTGGCACTTGGGTAGCGTAAATGTCTGACTCATCTTCTACAATATAAGGAAGTCTGTAGGCGACTAGCGAAGACTCTTCTGGACATATTGGTAATTAGATGATGCGTATGCACATCAAGCTGGAGTAATATGGAGATCTCAATGCACAGCCAATGTTCTCAAATGACAAATGTCGTGTTGATAAGATAAGGGGCACGGAAATAAGATCGTTTCCAAGACTATCAATGCCACGTGTTGCAGTTGCTCATTTGCATGCTGCTCTCGTCCTTCCCTCTGTCATTAATTTCTTTGCAATGACTATTGGTATGGAAAGCGTTGCGAAGTACACAAAATCAAGACCTTTGGTGGATGTGAATCGCTTCTTGTCAACCAGAAGAGTGGTATAGGATGCTTGATTGTCTTCTATGTTCAACATGAGAATGTATGGGTCTACTCTACGGCCGTATCACATTTGCCAAGAACTGTATGATAAGTTTTAGATTGATATATACCACCACGTACTTTTGTAAGCTGTTAAATCTCTGCTCTTAGTGAATCTTTTGCAACATGTGTCCCAGAAGGGTTCTGTCGAAGACATCGCGCCCTGATCATTCAACACGTACACGCTCCCGATACTCCCGTCACCTGTGAGAATTCCTTGTTCATGTGAATTTTGCACGGCTACCATGACGCACAGCTTTGTCTGTCCATCTTGCAACCCGAACCGAGACGCTCATGTCCACTTCTTCTTTCGAGAGTTACTACCGGCGGCGACAGAGCCAGGGTTGTCCGGCTTCCGATTTCGCTTTTCTCCTGACGACGGCTTCATCGCTCGTTTGGTGATGACTGATCCTGAGAATTGCTGGCCGTCCTCGTCGATGTATGGAGGCGGCTGAGCTCTCGGCTTTTGCTTCTGCTTTGCACTCTTTGCAGCCTTTGCAAGCTGGACCTCGACTTTCCTTACCCCATTCGGTACGAGCTTCTGTTTGAGGATGCGGAGAAGCTCCCATAAATAAGAGCCCTTCTTATGCAAGTAGGCTGTATTTTGTACAGTGACGGTGTAGATCAAGTCGACGATCTTTACGAAGGATGCTTTTTGCTCCTTCCATTTCGTCTCTTGTTGCTTGTGTATGACCTCTGCCATTTTGACCTTGTTGAATAGTGCCTTCTCAGCTTCAGGTGTTGAGCCTTCAGGCACGTCCAATGACGGTTCCTGCATCCGTATAACTGTCGCTGGTTGGCTTTCAAGATCTGGATTGATAAGGTCCCAGGTGTCGTAGGCATCGGCCTTCTTCTGAACCACATCGATCCATGCGTCCCAGTCTTCTTCTGACGAGGCGAGCTTGACGTCTCTGCCACCGACAATGCCTCTTTGCTAGGTCAGACAATTCTCCAAGTGTGGGATGGGAATCGTCTTCAGGAGGAGCGTCGGATGTGACTCCGTTGTCCCCTACAGCCTCCATCCGCTCAATGATGTGAAAGAACGGCTGGAACATCTCGAGAAGTCTTTGAGCCCGCTGCCGCCGGAATGCTCCTCCCTGTAGCATGTGCTGCCACACAATGTAGAGGACGTGCTCCTCCATAGCTTCTGGCTTGGCCTGCAACGCGCATTCCGAATGTGCGATGAGCCAGTCGCACCAAGTCTTTCTCTTCGGTCCCGGTCCATACAGTCTTTTCTTGACGGCTGGTTCTTCGGGGCTGATCGCCATGCAGTCCATGATCACCACAGCCAGCGCCCAGATGTCGGTAAGTCAGAACTAAAGGAGTCATAACCTTAGGACCTTCTTCTGGCATTGAGGGTCCAAAATGCCTCATGGCAAAAGCAGCTTGACCGAAAAAGGAGGACGGGTTGATGGTGACTCTTTATGGTGACTCTTTATAGTGATTGAGGGGCGGTATCGGAACTTCTATGTATTTATGTCTGCAATCTTTGGCGGATTCAGTGAAGCATCTAGATCCTTGATTCGCTGCTCAAGGGTTTCTTGATTCTTAAATGCCGACCAAGATTCTGGGTCGTGAAGATCATCATGGTGTGACATGGCGTCGTAAACCACATTCTGCCACATGCAATGATTCTCGAGACCCGAGGGCCACTTTGCAGACCATCGATTTCTTCTGTAAGCTTGGCATTGTATTCAAAATACACGCATGTGTTGCGCGCCTCCACAGCTGTCTCCATCTGTTGTCAGAAGGCGAAAGGATTACATTTCTGCAACAAGTCCTGCGCACTTCGTTGATGATCCGGCTCCAGCTGGATCATGTGGTGCGACAGGATGTTCACCAGGTGTCTTCGAATGCCAGCCTGCCCGAGACGTTGATTGACGTAGAATCCTCGACCCAGGAAGTTCCTGGGGGCTGATTGCCACGCAATCCATGATCACCACAGCTAAAGTCCAGATGTCGACGGAATTTTTGTGTAATCTCCCTGTAGCGTGTGATCATGAGATTGCGTCTGTTGCCGGTATGCGGGAGATACGATGATAGTGGCTGGGAGAATCGGGATTATCACCGCCAAAACCTGGATGGCAGTGGGTTGAGGGGCTGGCTGGTGGGTGTCGACCATCTGGAGAGATGTGGAGGGAAAATTCGGAAGGCGTATATATTTAGATGTTCAGAATCTTTTGCAGAGAAAATTCTGTGTAAAAGACTGATGGTCGAGGAGCATCGGGGGCTTGACCCGGACTTTATACCCTTACGTTGCGGTGTTGAACGAGAATCATAGGTCAAGAGTGTTGGGCTATGGAGGGACGCGTCGGGGTTGCAATCCCTCGGAAACACCGGACAACATGTTTTGAGTGGCGCAGATCCACCCTAGGAGAATCATGTTGAGCTCCACTTGCTTAGGTTGAACTTCCCTTTCTAATGGTCACGTGCTGCGGCCTTTATCGGGTCATCGAAGAATCTGCTACGTCACAGCTGACAATGCTCACAGGACCTTCTCTTTCCCAGACCTCGGCCTGTTAGAGGTGCGAAGAACATTTGGACGTGACCTTAGATCATCAAAAATGCTTTATTGTCTTTGCCTCTGTAATGTCTTGCAACAGACACATTCGTCTCACATACATTGCAGTGATATCCCATCAGATCTCTCTTCAATCGAGCATGGATTACAAGAAAGACTAAATCCAACATTCACCCAGACACGTTTTGGTAAATGACTCTCCGCCGCTAAATGCCGGTGACTAACAAAGAACTCAAGAGTCGTGCGCTGATCCCCCTGCGATTTCGCATCTCGTAATGACTTCGTTTTCCACAGAGCAGTATCAAAACATTCAGAAGCGCCTTTTCTTTGAGCTAGCCTCTGTGACCGCCTCAGAAGACTCGGAGGCTTGCCGACTGTGCTTTGAACCGGGCACGGCATGGGCGAGCTGCGACTGGGTCTGCCAATTCGTGATAGGCTGTCCGTTCTCGTCATGGAAGTAGTCGATAGTCTGTCCATGCTCGTCGTGGAAGAGGTCGATGGGCTGTCCGTTCTCGTCGTGGAAGAGGTCTATGGACTGTCCGTTCTTATCATGGAATAGGCTGAGAGGCTGATGTTCCTCTGCCGCAGGAGTTTGAGCCTGATTCACTTCCCTAGGGAGTTCGGGCTGATTCAGCGCAGCATCTGGTTCAACCTGTCCCTGGTTAGGAGCTTGTCGATTATTGTATGCCGCCCATGAATCTGGGTTCAGAGCATCACCCCAATCGCCCTTGGTGTCGCGTGCCGCATTTTGCCACATGCAGTGATCCTCGAGGCCCTTTTCCAGATTTTTGATGTTTCTGGTGAGTTCGGCATCGAACTCAAAGGGCATCTGTGGGTTCTGAGACTCCACGGCTGTCTCCATCTCCTGGAAGAACTTAAAGAAGCCGTCGTACAGCTTCAGCAACTCTTGGGCGCTCCGTCGACTGTCTGCCTCCAGCTGAATCATGTGGTGGGACAGTATGTTTACCAGCTGTCTTCGGATGCTGGCTGGGGCTCTCTCTTTGGCGGCACTCTCGATGGCAGCCATGAGATTATTGCACCAGACGATGTTGGTACATTCGGAGAGGGGAATCTCGCCCTGAATCCGGACGCAGTACATGATCACTACTGCTAGCGCCCATATGTCTACCTTGTTGGTATAGACGCCAACTGTTCAAGCAGGTGAGTCAGCCAAAGAGATCGAGGAATATGAACGAGATAGAAGTGAGAGGAAGAGGTCTTGAAAAAAAATAGAATCGACCACTTACCTATGAACTGTTCCGGGGCTAGGAAGTCGTATGTGCCGCATAAAGTGTTCATCTTGGATATCGGTCGTTGCCCCCGCGTTGGCGCATGGGAAAGTCCGAAATCAACGAGCTTGAATTTCAGTAGAGGAAATTCTACCACCTGCGCGTCGCGCATTAGCCAATGCGCTCAAAGGTAGGAGTCTGATCAGCCTAATGACGGCAATCGTAGACTATGCCAAGGAGATGCGCTACCATACCATGATGTTCTTCGGTTTAAGATCCCTGTGAGTAATGTTCTTCTCATGGAGATACTCCAGGGCTTCAAGGCCTTGCCAAAGGACTACAGCCGCTTGCGCATTAGACAAGCCCTGAGGTCCAGCCTGGTCCAGCAGATTTTGGAGATCGCCTTGCGGCAATAACTCCATCACCATACATAGAGAGGTAGGTTCCTTGAAGACACCATGATACCGAACAATGCGGCGCTGATATGCGTTAGCCATCCGCCGTCACCCTTGGTTTGTGGTACGTACATGAACAAGGCCAGCTAATATAGCAGCTTCTTTTTTCAGGGTTTCGCGTGCCGCCCTGTATTCCTTATACCTTACATGGCCCGGGAAGAGAGTCTTCATCGCAAAACGTGCGGCAGTGCTAGCTTCTGCGACCTCATGTACGCAGCCAAAGCCGCCTGCACCGAGCTCTTCGAACTTGGTGTAAATCTTCTTATTGAAAGGCACGATCGCTCCGCTGTCATCCTCGGTGTTGTGGTGGGTGTCGCGATTGAGCTGCAAAACGCTGACACACCCATTGTCAGGATTACTGATGAAGGTATCCCTAATACCCTGATGTATAGGCGCAAGATCGCCGAGGTTGGGAAAGCGGAAGCTAAACACGAGTTTGTTCACAAGTGTTACTGTGATATTGGTCCTCTCGGGAAAAAGAACCCAGACGTATGCCGAGCGCACTTCTGCTTTCTCCTCCCTTCCATAAGAGACCTTGATCTGGTTCGTCTCTGATTGGGAATGCAAAACCAAGTGTCCTTCCTGAACGAGGATCAATTTCAGCAAAGGCCCGAGAAATGGGGTACATGGGAGGCAGGGATATTTTGGTGATCACTTACCGTAGTATATTTAATACTGAACGTGATCGAGCTGATACCAGTCGACCTGCTTCCTATGAATATGTCACAAACATCCTAACCCATCAAACTGTCAGTCGCGAGGCTCTCTTTTTGGAAGAAGCCTAAAATTACAGACACTTACCGGGTCGCTCCCAAAGACATAACCGCTCGATGGATGTCGAGGCGGACGGGCAAAGGACAATCGGAGGGTCGACTCGTCTTCCCCCAATGTCTGATCATCTTCGGGTATGTCTTGTCTTGGCGTGGTCTCTCCTTCGTCCTTTGCTGTTACTTGCTCTTTTGGTTCAGTCGTAGAGGCGTGGCGATGATAGTGCCTCCAGTTGACAGAACGTTCGAATGTCTCGCGGGCTTTCTTGTTTAACGGGACCAGAGACAAGATAAGATCTGGGTCGTCCAGCTCTGTATTCGAGTAGGGTATGTCCATGGCCAATGTCTGGGAAAAGCCGGGTAGGTTTGAAGCCAAAGTCTTTGGTCTCCAACGCGAAAAGGGAGAGAATTGATTGGCAGGAGGAATTGAGAAAGCATGGTCTCGATGTATATGTTTAAGGCAGTCGTTCGTGGTGTTCAGACTGCGTTTCTAGACACAAGAGTAGGATTCAATCCACAACAAGTCGTGAACCTGGGCGTGTTACGAACAAAGCCGCTCAACTGTCCTGCTATACATTGAGACTGTGTCTGCAGAGGCGCATTTGGCTCCCAGGTTTCAGTAGAACAATGTGCCAATAGACGCGTTACTGTAGCCTGTCGAAACATTGCGCGAAGTGTCGAGAACTGACAAGAACAATGTAAGTGTGCTTTGTCAAAGTGCAGGTGTTGCAAAACTGCAATACACTACCTCAGATTGTCCCAAAATTCGAAAACCTCCCATATTCCTCGTACTATCAGAGAAGAATCTTGACCTCAGCGTACACAACAGTCGACTGATATCTAGACTATCCCAGTCACTTAACGAGTGATCCGCGATCATATTCACAGCTAATACCGCAATCAGATATCTGGTCTTATCTGGATCAACTCTGGAACCATGCTCAACACGTCAGAACGATCAATACTTGGTAACGCGGGTGCGGTCAGTTTAGCCAAGTACAACACGAGACTTGATCATCTTGATCCTAGCATGCAGTAAGTATACCTCCCCCGTCTTTCACACTATTCATATGCTGAAGTTCATTTTTCTAGCGCAAGACAGATGAAAATCAACGAGCATGAAAAGATGAGAACCAACGAAGCAGAGGCAAAAGCAGCATACCATGAGCTCGTGAGGTTGGGAGCTCGGCCATCGAGGCCCATCCGAGAAGAATTTGCATATCATACTTGGACCTATAAGCTGGGCGATTCAAAGTACGAGGGAAAGGTCGAATGGTACGATCCTGAAAATGACGCACTAGGCCATGCAGACGAGGCTTCTCTGCTGTCATGTCATTGGTTGCTAGAGCGGAGGCTATTCCAGGGGCAGCTTCAACGGTGGAGGGAATTCAGACTCGCACAAGAAACGTCCGAAGGAGATCCAAACCTGAGAAACAGTCTCCTTATAAGACCATCGGAGATGCCCGCTCTGGATTCCACTGACTCGGTCCTCACACAGAAACTGATGACTATCCAGGACTGGCGAGCATATAGTGCGTACTTCCAAGGAAAGGTCGCGCGTCTCGACTCTCGTAGGATAGCAGCTCGAGATCAGGTGTCTCATCTATGGTTGAGCTTTCTACGTACCGCCGATCTTCCAGAAAAAGATAAAACAGAAGCCGAATTGAGGAAGAATGTCGTCCAACTAAGTGTCCACCACCAAATATGGCTGGCCGAAAAAGCACTGTTGGGTCGCGTTAATGCTGAGATTCTGAAAATTCACGATGAAACGATCCATGAACTTTCTGTTCGTGATCCAGCACTACTCATCCAATACCATGAGCATACGGCAGAGGTTGCGCAGTACCTAGCCGAACAACTAGGAACTCTAAGCAGCTCTGCGTGGCTGTTGCGCTCTCCAGCTGCCTCATTGTCAGCATCAGACAAATTACACCAATGGGAGCGAGAAATCTCACGACTATCAGGCCTTTATCACGAGTGGAAAGAAAGCCTTGAGTGCTTACAGATGAACCACCATCTCAACGACGGAGATACCATCTACCTTCAGTTACCGGAGCCTAGTAAGATGCGAGATAGGAGCCTCTGGGAACGGTATGTCCAGTCTCGACAGCAGCAGGTTGTGGACGCCAAAAAATGGCAGAGATGTTGGATCGACGTTGAGAACTTCTGCACGAAGGAAGGCGATGCTCGACTTTGGGGTTTCCTTCCGACCGATTACCTTGAAACGACGCGAAAGGAACAGGGCCTGGCTTATGTTTCTATCCAAGAGGCGGCCCATGCTCTCAAAATTGCTGAGCACGAAGCTGCCGAGGCTCTGACTATGCTCAATCAGTCTCAAGAACTTCCTAAATGTGCATGGGAGACTCCGTCGACGAAGACCGATGCAAGAAAACGCAAGGCGGATGATAATGCACCGATGGAACCACAGGCCAAGCGTACTTGTCTTCCAGGAAAGGCGTCTGATGCAGGCAAGCTCGGAAAGCCTCAACATCGGCCAGTGACATCGGCAACGTTCACGTCGGTCAACACCATTCGGAAGTGCGACCGCTCTGCCTCAGCTGCCTCCGACGTTTCTCTTTCCACAGCCGTACAACATGAGAACAACGAGCTTCCCGGGGAGGGTTCGACTGCTGACAATTCTATGGTGCCTCAACATCAAACATTATCATCTGTAACGCCTAAGACGATCAGTTGCATTATGAAGCGTGACGGCTCCGCTTCCCCTCACCCCAAAGTTTCTCCTTCCCTCGCTCTGAAAATAGAGAACGACGAGCTTTCTCAGGATTCATCCGCTGCGGACAATGTCATCGTGCCCCAGGGTCCACCGGTCCCGTCAGCAACACTTACATCAGTCATCAGTGCATCATCATCTACGGAGCGAGCCCGTTCCGCTTGCTCTGCCCCCAATGATTCCTCTTCTTCGGCAATAAGCGCTGAGGACGAAGGGCCTCAGGTCCAGACAAAGAAAACCCGCCGCGGCAAAAATGCGACACAATCCTCTCAAAACGGCAAGGGGGCTATAACGCAATCCAATAATGACAGAGGTAAAGCCTCAGTCACAAAGACAGGCCGTGTGACCAAGCCGAAAGACTATCGTGCCGAAGCCAAGGCTAACGGCGGTGTGAGACGGAGCGAGCGGATCAAGGAATTGAAGAAGAATCTGCGCTGCAGGGAGGGGTGTACGGAGACGCATGAGCATCTGTATTGAGCATTGGACCTGTTCTGGATCCACTGATTGCAGGTGTGCCACAGGTGTGAGCGTGCAAAGCGTGCAGCATTCGTTTGCGTCTAGTCAAGAGGTCTGTCTTTATCTAAGGTGAAGTCCTAGGTCCTGGAGCTGACGGTCTTGCGACTCGAGGGAAATTCTTCGAGACCAATGCGCCGACAAGCTCTGGACATACAGCTTTGTTGTTTCAGAACGCGAGTTGTGATGTTGCCTTGGGTGCGAAGAAAACATGATGCGGATCAGATAAGACAGAGCGGGCACTAGTCCCATCTCGGATAGCGGCTTTTGTATGAGTATGACACAAATCCTTGATCGTGATCTGTGAAGGTAGGATGAGCGTAGTGCATTCATCCCAGACCCTTGATAATCAACATCAAGTCCCCGAATTCCTCGCGAACAGTGAATGGCCAAGTGAGCCAGTGTAGCGTGGCAAAAGTTCCCAAGTGTTGTTCACCGTGACAGTGTTGCATAGATAGTCATTTGATTATTCATGGAGTGACAGAGTTGTGTGAAGTGTAGACGTGACTTAACACCAAGCCTCGCTCATATACATTTCCCTTCGACTTCTCTCTTTCCCATTTTCTTCTTTTTCCGTTACCATAGTATCCACTTTCAGCTTTTCTCCACGGCCTGCCCGACCCATTAAATATATAGTGCTCTATGTTGCTCGAGATCCTGTGCAAAGAGGTCATTGATCATTGGGGCCTAGAAGTCCTTCTCCAATTGAATTCGCATTGGGCTTGACGCCCCATCAGATCGGCTCGGTCCCAAGGCTGATCGGCGCAGGATTGACTACCGGGTAGCGGCACCGACAAAGGGCTTAAATGCCAGACCAGAACATCTGTCACCATGTCGTTCATCCTGGAATGGTAATGGACCATATGGATTACAGAGCCGACATAATCTATCGCTTCCTTGAGCTTGCGGTACCATGTCAGCCACTTGCCGGAGACGCTCGACCGCGAAAACCCTGTCAGCAGCAAACAAAGCGTCCGTAATTTTCTTCTCCAGAAAAGCCCGTCGACGGACAGAGCTGTGGAGACGAAGTAAGAAGACAGCCGGGTCAGCGACAACTCAAGCATTCGCGTTCCCCTCCCCAGAAGGGCCTATCAAACGACGGAACATTGGGGACGAAGGAAAAGGATACCATCCTAAGCGTCAGCCATACGGAGGAAAAGGAGGACCTCCCAGGGAACGGCTTCCGAGCACAAGGGCAAGACAAGTCGACAATCGAGTCATCCTTTGCCCATCCGCCCCGACATCCTCCTGGCGGCTATGTGTTTGGAAGCGACCGGGGAAACGTTCCTCCCATAATTGAGACTTGCCACCACCAACACGTGGACCACCACCACCATCGCCTCCGCCACCACCATCAGCCGGATCTGCATCCTCGGCACCCGCAGCTGCCCCCCCAGCAGCACCTCAACAAGCCCCGCCCCCTCCACCACCACCACCCTCGTCGTCGGAAGCACCTCCACGAGACCCCTCCACCGCACCCTCCAACACGGCCTCCACAGCAAAGGCACCTGCAAAGGCACCTGAAAGGGCCGGCCGCCCGCCCGCCTACAAACCCTCGGCCGCCGAAGTCGCCGCTTTGAGCGCGGCGTAGCATGACGCCTTCGCAGCATGGGATGCCGAAGACCGCCCTGCGCCTTGAACGTCTTTGTGACTGACCAGCTGGCTTCCTATGAAAAGAGCGATGTCTATCTTGGTGAAAGGCGCAATCCCGTCTCTACTGTTACCTCCCGCCTTGTTTTAACAAAAGTGAGTGTTTCGTACAAACTGTGCGGCGCTATTCCCGGACCTAGCAGGTACCCAGCTTGGGATCTTGACGTATCCATACAAGAAAATTTATGCGAATTTCAACAAGCTGGGTAATGGAACTTTCGGCTGCGTGTATGAGGCTCGAGAGGCAAGTACCGGCAAGGTATTTGCAATGAAGTTGCTGTCGGAACATCACGAGAACTTCAACGACTATAGGCTGGCCCACCGATTGATGGAGAAGGAGTCGAATTCCGCGAAAGTGATGTGCCTGCTCATTTCAAGAGAGCTGAACTATTCTCAACAAACCAAAGTGGTAAACATATATCTGGACTACTCTTGTGGCCGATCGAGAAGCATGCCGCGACACTGGTAGCAATAACTATGGAACTGCCAGAAGACCTTCCACCAACTCAGGCTGCGGTGTTGAAGGATTCCTCTTCATACCATGCCTCGTTCTATTGTTGATGAAGGCCAACATGTTGGAACACAAGAGGCAAACCAAGCCGCGCTGGTTCACTATGATTGGCTACCTCTTCACACAAGTCTACTTTGGCGATATCGTCTCCGAGGTATAGCCAGAGTCGGGAAATCCATCCAGGGACCTTCCGAGACCGCCCAAAATCAACGAGACATGGGGCGCCCAACATCCAGCAGGTCGCGGCCTTCGTTCCGCAACTCAGCCACGAGAAGGTCTTTGTCAGAACAAGATCCCATGGGGCAAGATCACCCCAATGATCTCGTTTGTGATCATGGCAGCACCAACAAAGGTCGCTCTTCTCGCCGGACAAAGAGGCTAGCTCGGTCCAGCCCCAATTCTACGTAAGCCTGATAATCTCGTAGGGTAGAATTGGCTGACCGAAACAGCGACTCAAGAAGAGATTGGGATGCATGGATCGATGTCGTCCAAAAGAAGGCTAAGGCCTATGATATATAGCACCTCATCAACCCATACCTCGACACCCAACCAAACACCGTTGTACGAATGACGGAGCCTGTGTTGGCCACGGACAGACTTTCTCCAGATATTGGCCATGGACAAAGCCTTCTTGAACACAGGGCAAGGTAGTCTAGACTTTATCTTGTCTCTGGCCCCCTTGAATAGATTAGCCCGAAAGACATTCAAGCGTTTTCTCAACTGGAGGCACTATCATCGCCACTCCTCTACACAAACATCGAAGGAGCCAGTAGTCATCCTTGAGGGCCAGAATCTTGGACACCTTTGGGTTTGTCGGTCAGTAGCAGTCGCTGACCATCCTGAACCGAGGACAAACTCAAGACTCCTCTGTTTCAACCGCAACCGTTGAGCTCACTGACGCGGCCGACCAACTCTGGCGGCAGGTCGTCTCCCGCAATTTCTCCATATATCAACACGGCGCAAGGATATTTACCTCGCAGCCACCCCTTTCCCCCAAGTGATTGCTATGCAAAGGATACAGACCTACCAGGACTTCGGCCTGCAGCAGCACGCTACCGTAAGCCTCGATAATGAAAAATTAAATATATGTTTGGGAACACTGAAGACTTTGTCTCATGGCCTGGTATCTCCCCTTCCCAAGTTCGTCAAGACTTGCCTACCCTCTCGGCCACGGACCAGCGACTACACTGGCTAATTTGCCCTCTATCGAACTGGCCATTGATTTCGCTTGCCAGACACTTGGTGATCTCCTCGGCCTATGGTCGTCAAAAATCTTCTTCCTTCCTGCTGTGCTGCCTCCAACAAGTTTTCCGAACGATAGAGAGGGTTTGTCGAATAAAGCCTGCGATGGATCGAAAAAGCAGGAGAAGAGCGGCTGATTAGGACCGTGGGCGATCTCAAAGCCACTGTTCAGGACATAGGACAGCAGCTCAAGGAGTATCAAATCGTACAAGGACAAAGTGACACCAGAGGATCCAGCAGAGGCTGGACCTTACGTACCCAAAGCATCGGCAAAACCTTGGAGCAGCAAAGTTCGCCTCGCGAGCTCCAAGCAGCAACGCCGCTGGCTCCACCAGACCCTCCACACACGCCCTGTAGAGCCTACGGAAGCCGACAAGAAGTAGGTCCTCCTGCTAACGCGCCTAAGCGACAATCCAAGATGTATGCGCACGTCTGAGGATGCTGCATAGTCAAAGGTGAGTGAACATTCTATGCAGGAGAACCAGGCAAGGACTGCTGTTGAAGGAAAGCGTGACCCTCGACGAGGATCGATTCATCTAAAGTCAGGACCAGAGGGAAATGTATCCATTGGGAGAGCATATAGAGCATAGCGGTAGTTGGAGGAGCGGCAGCAGGGTCCCCTATTGCACCACCCGACATTCCCGCCGACGATGCCTCGGACGCCATCGCCATGGCATGCCAAGCAAGCTGACGCAACGGGTCTGCAGCGGAAGGTGAAGGCTGCATATAGCGAGACAGGTGCCATTATAAAAGCAGCAGAGACTGTCCCTCACGAAAATTATACCGCGGGAAGAGCAAGCATGTAGCGTATCGGGTCGAAGATGGAGTTCGTTTCATACTGAGCCGAGAACACATTGGTAAACGCAAGCGTGATCCAGAAGACGAGACAGACGAAGGACTTTCTGATGGCAGACTGGCCAGGCCCGTCGGACTGTCCAAACAGAACCAACGACGATCAAAACAGACAGCTGCGATGATTGAAGAAGAGTCTGCTGATTCTGCTACTGATACGGATCAACCTGTCGTTAAACGCACGCGGGCCACTAACGAGGGCAAATCAGACCTTGGGCGCGCACCAGCGAAAAGGCCTAGGTAGTAGGACATGTGCCTATAATCCTCTTGCAGAACAGTAGATAGACACCAATAACAAGACACACTTCACCCATATGGCTATCTCCACGTGCTGCGTCCGTAGCAATAATGTATGAAGAAGGCGTTGATTACTCTATGATAGAAAAGGAAAGAGATGACTTGGAATTACTCTTGAGATGTCTCCAAGGACGTTCAGGAGCACTGATGCTGACGGAACAAAGTTCACCCCCCCCGAGCCTCCCTGGGGCGATGCACCAAAGCTGCCCCCAAAGGAAAAGGGATTTCCGCAGTGGCATCCAACTGGCAAGGGCAGCCTTAGGTATGAAAACGCACGGCTTCAACAAGCATAATGAGTGAGAGACCTACTTTAAGCTAAGTCTACATGAAAAATGCCAGATGAGAACCAACTTTGGAACATATGACAGGTGTTTGATCGATCCCACTGTATGCTTTGCCCTTTTCATCCTGCAAATGCACCGATCGCCCCGAATGCACGTGGAATGGACAGGACCTGACTGCTGTAACTTCAACCTGATATAGCCGTATCGACAGCAGGAGCCCCGACGGTCGTCTTTGATGGATTATCTACGTCCGCGTGCTTGTGCATCATCACCGACAGGAACGGTCCACCATAGTCACTCGTGTTGAAGCAAGAAACGTTGTCGTTGATGTCTGACCCATCACCCTTTTGCCCTCCCTGGACATACCACTTGGCCACATGTTGGCAAGCAGTGTCGGTGTAGAATGTAACTTGCTTGGCTTCCATGCCGTTGTCCGGGTTCTTGTTCGCTGACTCGGAACCCCAGCTGATTCCCAAGAAGTCGTATTGACCGGCCTCGTAGCTCTTGAGCGTGCCGCAGAAGTCTTTTGCTCCGGTTTTTTGGATTGCGACCGAGGCGGAGGTGTCGGGAGCCTTGACTGCTGGGTCGCAACTTGACGCGCTGAAGAGAGCGAGATGAGCGTGTTTCGATACATCGCCATCGGCGGCAGCAGAAACCGTGAGTCGATCGGCGCTGATGAGAAGAGCGAGAGCTAGAATGTTAGGTAGGTGAAGCATCTTGGCTGAAGGGGTTAGTTTTTCTGAGATGACGGATAGTTGCTCTGAAAGATCAGGGGTCGTTGAGGGGAAAGCGACATGGTCTTCTCATATTGACAGGAGCAGATGAAGCACAGCAACAGACAAGGCACCTTTCAAAGGCAGATTCGTTCATGAAAGAATACAGATCGAGTGACAGAGCCAGCCTTTCTCCTCTGTAAGACTCTGTATCCTATTGGAACCCAAATCGGGTTAGCTCGCTCTTTTTGCAGCATAGCACAAGGCTCTTTGGACGCCAACTCATTGATCCCATGCATATTCTTCACTAATCGAGCGCTCAGGGACACTTGGACCTTGATGATGGCGGAGATATATATCTTTCATGTGAAGATCTTTGTTTGTCGTGCCCAATCCTGACCATAGCAGTGCTTTGCCATGCTGCCATGCGAGGGGTTCGAGTTCCAAGAGTGACAATGACTGCTAGAATGTGATGAAATTTGTAGCTGTCATGTCGAGGTCATTGTGAATACAGACAGGTCAGGAAAGAAATGGAGATGCGCTTCACGAGCAGTCAATGTACGAAAATGGTCTTCCAGCTTCCATTGGCTATCGTGTATGTAGATCATAACCCAATGAGCATCCAGGGGAGGATGGAGTGAATAGTTGAACCACTCGTGAGATACATTTCTCAATCAGCATGCTTGCCTTGCAGTTTGCGCTAGATGAAGTGGGCGCTCATTCAGGCTGGATGTTGCTGCGAAGAGGGATATATGAGCGTTGACTCGCTGGAAGCCGGGCGGGGTTAAGCCTCGGTGTTTGGGTTATCTTATCGTCGGTAATCGGCACTAATGTTTTTATGGCTTCACCAATGGCTTCAAAGAGCCGTCAAAACAACTATCAGGTCCTTGCTCAAGTCGTTGATCATCTCCTCAAAGATGTCGCAGAAGAAGCGCAAAAGAGCCTCAGACTATGAGAGTCACTCCCCAGCTAAGAAGCCTGCTACCGAACGCCATCCCAATTCAATCCGTGTATCTCTGGTCGATGAAGCGCGTTGGAAACCCGTGTTAGGTACGAATCCATCCATTGCCTTTCGAATCATGTCATTTTCTGACCTCCGGCATAGCTTCAACTCCAGGCCTGTCTCTCCCAGAGAATGCATCCTTCAGACCCTACTCCAATCCGCATGCCAAATCGCGAAACCTTCTCCTGCACTCAGACTCGCATCCGAAGCTTGACTACACCGCACAGGAGGAAGCTCCCGGCGGACCTGACCAGTACCTGAAGCACTACGTCGGTATCTACGACCCTCGACGGGGGAAATTGAAGCTCGTGCCAGTAACCAGCATGGTCATGCAAAGCACCCTGAAAACCGCACGCAAACCATCAACTCCCGAATCTTCGGATTCAGAGGACCAGGTCATGGGTGTAAGTTTCCCCGAACCACTCTCTTCCCATGACTTCTCACGCATTGCTTAATCTCATCCTGAAACATCTAGACTCGCAACGCCCTCGGCCTCGCCTTCGGCACCAAGAAATCCCAAAAGGCTATCCAATCCCTCACCACCAACGCCATCACCCCCTCACAAGGCCGGCAAAACAATCCCACCAACTCCGCCTCCTCGCCCCCACCCCTCGACCCCCTCGCCTCCGCCGTCCTGTCCACCATGCCCGCCACTGACACCTCCACCACGGCAACCGTATCCGCCGAACACGACGCCGCCAAACCCCGCCCCAAACCCAACCTCCTCGCCACCTCCCCCGCGGAAGTCTACGACCCCACCGCCCTCGCCGGCGGCGCCGACGTCCTCGCCAAGCTCAAGGTCAAAGACTGGATCGACGCCGTCAAAGCCGGGCGCGATGTCCCGCTCCCCTCCTTGTACGTGGCGAAGCGGATCCCCGCCGTCGTGGGCACGGGCAAAGACGTGCCCAAGCTGCGGTTGCTGAAATATGTGTTCCTGCTGCTGCGGTGGTACAAGTCGCTCAGACCTCCGCAGGGCAAGAAGCGCGGGCGCATGGTGCCGAAGATCGAATCACCGGATCTGGCGCCGTTGGTGGCGGAGTTTGGGACTGAAGTGGTCGGAGGGTTGAAGAGACGCTTCGCGGACGAGGGGGGGGAGTTGAATAAATGGCATACGGATAATCTGGTCACGCATATCCTGGCGTGTATGCTCATCATTGATGGGTTTGAGGTCGATACGCATAATACGGCGTATGATCTCGGGTTGGAGCAAGGGCCGTTGGCGAATTATTTCAAGGAGCTCGGGTGCAGTGTGGTCAAGATGGGGAAGAAGGACTGTGAGGACCGCGGGTTGAGTCGGGCGGAGGGGGCGAGTAGAAGGGTGGCCAGGTTGAGGGTACCGTTGGTGTTTCCGAAGTTGAGGGTGGGGAAGGGGGGGAGGTAGGCCGGTTGTGATGGGGAAAATACAGCGTAGGCTTTTGAGGAAGAAATGGGTGATTGATTGGAGAGGAGCTTTGAGGATCTCCACTGGAGCGAACCTCGACGTGGGCTGGATGGATCGTACACAGGCGAAGATACGATCATCCGAAGATGGCTGTGGGTCTCGTGGTCAAAGAGGTCAGATATGACTGAGCGTGTGAACAGAAGAGAAAACAAACGCTCCAAGGAAGCATTGAAATCTCCACAAAATTTTCCGTCTGCATGATTGAATGCCCGGCAGATAGGCCACTATGATCATCTCACGTTCAGAATCGTTATCTGTCCCACCAGACCATCTCACTCATATCGATCCACAACCATCCACAAGACAAATTCAAGGGCAAATCAGTCATCAAGCAGCAGCAGCAACCATCGGCGGCGCCACCCCATGCTCATCCAAACTCCCCTCAATCGCCCTCGCCTCCTCCGCCACCCTCAACTCCGCCCTCCCGACCTCATCCCACTCCACCAAGCCCAACTGCTTATCCGTCCAAAGCGGCTCCACCTCCTCTTGCCCCTGGACCCCGACCCCCAAAAACCCCCCCTGCCGCGCCCAATCCTCCGTCCGCTTGATCCCCAGCTCCGTCCACACCGCATCCAACGCCCTCACCAGCTCATTCTGATACTTCTCCACATGCCCCGGCGTGGGCGTGAAGCGCAACCTCTCCTCCCCGACGGGGACGGTGGGGTAATTGATGGCTTGCACGTAAATCCCATGATCCCGCAACAGCAGATCCGACGCCTGCTTCGCCACCTCGGCGTTGCCCACGAGGACGGGGATGATGTGGCTCGGGTTCGGCATGACGGGCAAGCCCCTTTGCATCAATGCCGCTTTGGTGGCCCGCGTGTGCAATTGCTGCAAGCGTCGGTCTTCCGTGTGCGCGGATTGGTACTCGATCGCCGTTTTCGCCCCCGCCATCGTCGCGGGCGGGAGCGAGGTCGTGAAGATGAAGCCCGGAGCGAGCGAGCGGATGGTATCGACCATCTTGGCGGAGCCCGCGATGTAACCCCCCACGCAGCCGTAGGCTTTACCCAACGTGCCCGTGATGATGTCGATGCGTTCCATGATGGTGCCCTTGGTGTTATCGCCGCTGGTCGCGTAGGTGGCGAAGTCCAGGTGCTCGGCCACGCCGGCGCCGTTGGGTCCGTACATCCCCACGGCGTGGACTTCGTCGAGGAAGGTGAGCGCGCCGTATTTGTCGGCGAGGTCGCAGATTTGAGCGATGGGGCCGATGGAGCCGCACATGCTGTACACGGACTCGAAGGCGATGAGTTTGGGCACGTGGGGGGGCAGGGAGGCGAGTTTGTTCTCGAGGTCGACGAGGTCGTTGTGCTTGAAGACCATCTTCTTGGCGCCCGAGTGGCGGATCCCTTGGATCATGGAGGCGTGGTTCATGCTGTCGCTGAGGATGACGCAGTCGGGCAGTTTGGAGCCGAGGGTGGCGAGGGTGGCGTCGTTGGCGACGTAGCAGGAGGAGAAGACGAGGGCAGCTTCCTGGGCGTGGAGTTTGGCGATGGTGGATTCCAATGCGACGGCGTGCTGGTTGTGTCCGGAGATGTTTCTGGTGCCGCCCGCGCCGGAACCGTAGTCGTCGAGCGTTTGATGCATCGTCTTGAGCACTTCAGGATTGCGACCCATGCCGAGATAGTCGTTGGAGCACCAGACAGTGACTCGCTCGTTTTTGTCCGTCATATGGGCTTGAGGGAATTCGCGCGCGAGCCTGTTGATGTTGTTGAAGTAGCGGTAGGATTTATCCTTGTGCTTCTTGTCAAGCTCATTCTTGTAGAAGCCTTCATAGTCGAATTTGCCGGACACGGGGCAAGCTGGCTTCGGTCCTGGCATCACAGTCTCCTGGTGCGCTTTGTTTGGACTTTTGGCCACGCCGGCTGCCAATGGCACTGTATATTGTTAGCTATGTTGGATCCTCCATGTTGCGATGTTTCACTTACCATGCTCGTCTCGCTTCATCATGTTGGTTGCAACATTTGCGTGCTGCGCTCGGGTCGTATGCATTTTTGCTTTGCCTCCATAGCCTCCGTATGCTCGAGTTCCACCAAAGACGCCGTTCAGAGCACAATGACCGGTCTTGGAGGATTGAACCACCATGGCCTTACCCATGACCGGGCACCGGCGCGCGAGCACCTGAAGATTGGACATGCTTCCTCCACCGGGCGAAACATGACGAGCAGTCGTTGACGTAGAGAGAGTCCGCAAGGTGGCGGGAGAGGTTTTGGCGAGAAAGGGACACTTGGAGCGCCCTTGCCTGAGAATAGCATCCATTGTGAAGAATGGGAATGATTGCAAGAATGCCAGACAGCGGTGAACAATATCAGTGTATCAAAAGTGAGAAGCTGAGTAAGTGACGTGACACAATTCCTCATCACCGCCTTTTCTCCTCCTTTTTCGGCAATTGATGGCGTCCTCGGAGAAATATCCATTGCATAATCATTGTTCACAAAGACGTATTATCCTAAGCTAGGCCGAAGAGCCCAGCCAATCAGAGCCGCTTTGATTACAAAGCTTGGCACTCTCAGCCCTGCCAGGAACATGAAGCTATTCAGAAGTCCCCTCGGTCCCCCATGACTGAGGAACGATTGATTACATTGTACGATATCCAGCTCACGTACAGGAATCTTGTATCATAGCTACACATTATTGATTGAGCAATACTTACAGCGAGGTCTAGCTAGTGGCACAATAAAATACATGGGAGACCAGCTCCCCAAGTCTTACAACATCGCTCATACAATCATGCAGACGCTGGCAAAGACACAAAAGCAAGGCAACCAGCAACGAAACTCAGCCAATCACACACCACGGCCGTATTGGCACCGCCCTGCCCAGCTTGGCCGCCTTGTTGTACGCAGCCAAAGCCGCACGGCTCCGCTTGGAGGCCTCGTAGGCCCTCCCCAATTGGAACCACGCGGCTTCGCTGTCCCTTCCCTCTCCTTTCACAATGTCGGAGAGTATGATGAGAGCCCGATCCCTGGAGCCAGGCCAGGTTTGCTCCGCCTCGGGAACGAGACCACCGTGCTCCACCATCGTGACCTCCAATGGCTGGAAGCCTCCCAACACCGGCAGCTTCAAGGCGGGCCGCGTTGGGCCGAAGTTGATCGTTGGCGAGATGTGCAAGCCATCCAGCAACAGCTTGCCAAGGCTTACCACCGTCTCGAGAGAAGCAGGGCAATTGTCGAACGCCTCTTCGAGTAGCTCGCAGGCGATCTTGCGCCCCTGCTCGCCCAGCAGCGCGGCCTTAGCACAGAGCACTTGAGCCTTCAGCCAGCCCGAGGACGGCAGCCCACCCGGGCCAGGATTGTCGAAGTTGGCGGCACTACTCCCGTCCGTAGAGGCAATGCTTCTCTGAAACGCGGCTACGAGCTCGTCAGCCTCGTGGATTGCTTCGTCGGCGTCTCGTTTCATCCCAGAATGCCGGTAGATGGTCGCCAGATTGAGCCAGATATCGCACTCAAGAGCCTGCTGGAAGCGTAGCTGTTCCGCAAGCGGGTAGTTGGGCTCCATGAGGTCGCTGCTTGGCATCCATGCTGGCGATGTGGGTGACGCAGGCGGCGAGAAACCTGTCTGGGGCGGGATGGCGCGCTTCCGAGGGTCTCTCCGGTTCAGCTTGTCTGCAGCAGTGGGAACAGAGATGGAAAGTGGTGCTGGTTTGGCAGCGCGCGCCTTGGAAGACGGTGCTCGACTGGTGTCTTGTGTCATCGCTACCCCAATATCGTCAGGAGAGAAGTCCTCGCGATGCAAAAATTTCTGACCCTGGTCGCGGGATGGCGGAGTCCGTTGTTGCTCAGCATAACGCGGTTGGGAATGGCTGCTAGAAGGTTGATCACTTGAGGTCGGCAAGCTTTTCTGACTGTGCTGCTTTCGGAGCTTGCTGGGTTCGTTTCGCCCGGTGGGAGTTGTCTTTCGGAATCCTTTTGGTAGCCCCAGAATGCTCCCACGAAGACTCCGATGTGTGTGCGTAGTGCTAGGGGCTGGTGATGATGGGGATGCTGGGAGCCAATCGAAGGACGGCAGGTCGTTCTTCTCGTGAGACTCGAAAGCATTGGCGTAGATGGTCAAGAGCCACTTGCTTGAAGCGATCGCAAATTCGCCACCGTCGAGATTTTCAATCAGGAGCATATTAGTGATCCCCATTTCGATGACGTGTATCTTCTCGAACATCTGTAACCCGGGCACCGATTTGAATGCCTCTGGAGAGCTGTAGAGCAGATCTCTGCCACCGTAGAGCTCCCAAGCCGCATTGCAAGACTCGGCTGCCCGTGCATATTGTGAGTCTGCACTGAGCAAGAGCGCTGCGAGATGCCAACATTTGAGAATACGATGGCGCACTCGAGGAGTGATGTGCTGCCGCTTCAAGCGCCCTGGACCTAGACCCACGTCTATCGCTTTCTTGATTGTGGATAGTGCTTTGGATGGTTCATTCATTGATGCTTCAATCCTCGCGGAAGCGTAGAGAAGCTCAATATGATCTTCGTCCCTTAGAGGGAATTGGAGCGCGGTCTCAATGTTGGTAAGAGCCAAGTCAAACTGGGAGTCTCGCACGGCCTCATCATCGGCATGTTCAGCCCAAGCGGCCAGACACAGGTAGAGCGAGTTTCCGACATAGATCAGGACCTTGTCCATCATTTTGGCATCTTCCGACTTTGGCTTGTTCCGGTGTTCCGAACGAGCTTCGAGATACCATGAGTCGAGCGTTTTCCAGAGTTCATAGTAGCGCTCAAAATCGTCTTGAGTCCCATGATGGCACAAAGCTTTCAAGCCCCGAGCTGCGGTCAGTAGAGCAGTAGCTTCATCATCGAAGCCAAATTGAATGTCATCAGATGAAGCGGAGCGAGCCTTTCCTGCCGAGACAAGGTCGAAGTACTGTTCAAGGGACCTGAGGGCTAAGTTGAGCTCGCCAAGCGACAAATGAAGGAAGAAGAGGAACCGCATCACACGGCTGGAATGAAACGTGTAGCGGGAAGCCTGCTTGATGATCTAATACGAGGTCATGAGTGATCGTGTTGGAGACTTGATTTGGGACGAAGATGGTGAGCTTACCTTGAGAACGTCCTGACAAAGGTCAATCCTATTGACTGGACCCAGAATAATTTGGTCCCACGGTGGCCTCATGAGGACACACCAGTTCTTCGTGACATGATCAATAAAGTTGTCCACGGAGGGGGTAGCTTCATTGGCGTGGGGAAAGTGGGCATCTGCAAAGAGCGCGCGGCCACACATGAGTTCGACACGCTTAAACTCCGAGAGCTGGTTTCTGCGAGAGTCGAAGACGGGCTCAGTCACATGGCTGTGAAGGAAGAGTCCCTGGACCTTGTAGTAGCTTAGCCACAGTCTTGCTGGCGAAAACCGAAAGGCGGCTTCATTCTTCTCCCGATGCTTTTGACTGGTCATTTCAGTGCGGGAGCAGTACTGATCCCATGCTCGGAAAGGGGTGAGTAGAGTACTTGGTTTCAGTGCAGCCTTGGGGGTCATTATCCGATGGAGTGCCTCCGCATGGTCAGCGATATATACAGCGATAATCGAGCACCAGGTGTTGATTATTTGGGCTGTCCAGAGCTGGAATTGTTGGGTTGTCCCCGCACTGGTTGGTAGGACAGCCTCGATATGAGGAAGTATGGACGTGAAAAGATCGATAGCAGCCTTCGTCTCGCCATTTTTGTCTAGAATTTCACCTGGACAATGTCAGACTACCTCCGCAAATCACAAGAGTGTAGGGGTGGACGTACCTTTCAAGAAGACTGCTCTTACTATACAGCAATGCGTCCACAGGGACCATTTGTTGGGCTCTTTCGCGAAATGTCTTGATTCTGCAACAAGATCTTCTGACACACGACCAGTGGTATTATTGTCGTCGTCAAAAGAGGAATAGATCCACATCTGGGACATCTTCGAATGAAAGAGCTCTTCTACTGTCGTACCAGGCTTTTCAGCCGCCATCCGAAGCTCTGGAATTGCCAGCAATTCTTCCTTCTGTCGACTCGAGCCAGCCGTTTGGGGTCGGTCATTCGGAGGAGGGTCAAAGACGCGATAGTCTGCTTGAGCAGAAAGGATGAGACCTGGAATACTTCAGCCTCTGCTTTTGGCAACAATCGGAATCCGTAGAAATACATTGTGCCTGCGGAGCGTGTTTGGTGAGCTTCCTGCACAGCTCAGGGATATCTCCCCATCTCCCATCCGCGCGTGCTTCGTCGAGCAAGTGGAAATAAAGATCACCCTTCTTCTTATACACGCGTACCTCCTTCTGCATTGGCTGTCAGCGAAGAGTGGCGGAGCTGAACGACCTTGAACTGACTCGTTCCATTACAGCTTCCATTACAACTACCGGTCTCTCCCCCGCACGGTAAGGGTGATCGGACAGATTACATGAGCAGTACAAAGTAGCAAGAAGAGCTCATCCCCGAGAAAGAGAAAGGAAAGGAGACGTTTTGGGCGATGTCAATATCACGACCGACGCACGTTGTGTGCGTGACGGGTATTACTATTTACTGAGCTAATTCGCCGCCCCTTAGCGCCATTGCCAGTTGGGAAGTCGCTCAAAATACTTAGTGATAGGCAGCAGACATTTGACTTGCGACTTTCCTCACAATGTGTACAGATGCGCGATCTATCATGTCAGGTGTAAGCCCAGTATGCCTACAAATCTACAGCTGTGCAAACATCTACCAAAACCAGCAAGATGGAGTGTTGCAGTCCTTGTGCCCATAATCCTGCTCCTTCAATGCCAAAATCATCGCCCACGGATATCTGATCCTCCATCTCTTTCTCGAAGCTACGACTTCAAGAGCCACAGGAGGTGCATTTGTGAGTATTGCCACTCGTCCATCGGGATGGCGAAGACCAAACAAGAGTTCACCATGCGCTTGTATGTGGTCAACGGCAGTAACTTGCCTCAAGATCGTGTATTTGCGGGAATGCAGTGTCGCGCCTTCGTATCCATCACGCTTATGGACGGGATAAGTCCACAAAGACATTATCTGTCCTATGGCGATTTTTGCTGCGACGCTGAGCTGGTGGTCGAATTTGCCCGGAAGCGTATGGATTCGTGCATCTACCGCGGCTTCCCTTTGCCAATCGCTGAATAACAGCGCCCACGTCTTCATACGGGATTCATTTGCGACATCTCTTTCCGACATCGTGTGGACCTATTCAATATCTCAATGTAGGCTTTGAAACCCGACTTGCATTGTGGAGCTCCCTTGCTTCTTCCTTGAACAATGTTTCCTGAGACAGGTACCAAACCTAGGGCAAGAGAGGACCCTGGCGAAGAAAATCTTGGGAAGCACTGAATATGCATTAGCGACTAAGACTGGCGTCGCCCCGGGGTTAGAGCTCGGTCTTGTTTCCAATCATTGCCTGGAGTATAGCGTAGCGAGTACCTTCAGTACTAGAGCATTGGGAACCAATAGGATACGATTTTTGTGCATCTCGGTAGACTCTGTAGCAGCCACGTTCTTCGGATAAGCGCAGACTCTTGATGTAGACATCCATCTTGCAGCGGCAGCCGATAGCGAGGAAGCTGAGGGGAGGAGGAAGAGGGCTGAAACTGAAAGGGTCCGTACTGAAAGAGCTCGATCGAAGACTGCGAAGCAACCTGCAATTACTTTCAGTGGTAAATTGGTCATCGATTGTGTATGAGATCGCATCAAGCAATAGGATCCGATCTAGTACGACAGAGCGGGAGTAACAGCATGACTGCTTGATGACCAAGAGACTCGGCAGAGGTTGGAGCGTCTGAGCAGCGAAACGTAAGCACAGTCAGATGCCCATGCACAAGAGAGCTCATCTGTCTACCAGTCCGCATGGGTGGGTTCAAGAGACTCGAACCAAAGGTTGACAATGTTTCCCGGAACATCAACGGGCGGTCGCAGGAAGATCCAGACATTGAATGCGACTGAACCTAGACGCGGTAGGCTTAACCCAAGGAGGTTTGGTTTTGGGAAGGCATGATGCAGGATCGGAGTTGGTACAGGGATGATGGCGTACGACGGCGCTGTGCCTCAAGCGATGTTTAGGCGCGGCTATCAACATCGTCGACCTGGTCTAACCCGATTAATCCAATATATTTTTTGTTTCGTGTGAGCACACACATTCGGCTCATATGATCTCTGCTGAACGCCTTTCCTGTGCTGAGTACACCATATTCAGATGACCTCTCTTAATGGGTCTGTGGATCACGTACCGCGATAGCCCTTAAAATATCATCGTCTCCTTGCACAACTGGTGCGCTTCAAGGACAGAGGGGCTCAAGCCGTTTCAACGCCATGGCTTCGCAGCATCTACCTGTCAAGATGAGGATTCTACGCTTGCTTACTCAGAGGATTGAAGGAATCCAGTCTGGGCAAAATCCTCAGATTGCTGCAGCATTGACTTCTGAACTGAGTCGCTGTGGTGATCTATTTTCTCTTCCTGCATCTGATGCGAAAGCTCGTGAAGGACCCGACATCCATGTCCTAACTCACAAATTCAAGACTCAAGTGACTGCTTTGTTCAATAGTAAAAAGCCGGAACAAAGATATGCTGCTGTCGTCCTGGCTCACGCTGCCGTTCAGATTGGAGGCTTCGACATTCTGCAAGCCATAGGACCGTGGGTGAAGGCTCTGCTAATGATGCTCAAGGTGAGACTCCTTGCACAGTGTATCGGATCCAGGGAGATGAAACAAGCTCTGATACTAACGGCGAATGCTAGGGCCCCGACTGGAATCCACTGAAGCAATTATGTATCATTACAATGACCAAACTCCTTCTAGTCTGTAGGGAGCATTCGAGCCTTCTTCGAGAGATCATGACGCCAGTACTGCCGGGCTTCATTAGTAGTTGTCTCAATCTACTCAAGCTACGGCCTGACCAAGACTCACGGCTCTTACCGGCTCGACTCAACATTGTCCTTCAATCATACATCGAGCTGCTTCCAAATTTTCCGAACTCGTTCAGACCGTACCTGACTCCGCTGAGAGAGCTTATCTTCCCCTATCTTGCCCCGACGGCCACTTCTGCATTCCCAAACCAGGCTACTGGATGCTCGGCATTTCTGACATGCAAATACGCTCGCAAACTTCTTGTTCTGACGGAACTGGTAGTTGATTTCGATCGTGACAAGTATTTTGAGACTGGTCTGAAAGACACTATCCTGTCGCTGCATAAGACAGCAGACTTGGTGTTTCGTTCAATCATCGAAGAGTGGACTCCGCATCCAGATCTACGCCAGTCATACTCCACAAATCTCCACTCCAACGGCGTCGAGGACCATGAAGTGCAAGACTCGCAGCCGCAAGATCTGCCTCTGCCCGGATGGCGCGGTACTTGGGCTGGATTGGACCGCTTGGACGGTATTCTTCAGACTCTTCAAGCCTACATTGCCACCCGAAGGACCAAACCCTCCCTGTACCGCATTCATGGCGTTTTGGATGCTCTCGACCGTGTGATGTCAGCCATAGCACCAGCAAATGACGAGAGTGTACGCGCTAAGCCTGGATACACCAAAGATGAGCGTGAGGCATTATTCTCCAGGCTCCCGTCTCTTCATGTTTCAGCAATGAGGACGTATCACCTGATGGCGCTTCGATTCGGCGTCAGCCTTGCGCCGATCATTCCCCTGATCCTCCTGCAGATGCAGTGGGTATTCGATCACGAATCCATGAACCTGGACGTCCGCCAAACGTCCTATGATCTTATCAGCCACTTCCTGTCCGCTACCAGAGCAGGTCTGGCGCTTCCCCACCAAGCTTCCGAGGGCCTCCTGCGTGTCGTGCAGGCAGCGTGCAATGACCTGGAGAAGGTACAACGCTCGGCAGACATGGATCCCTTCCCCGAAGTGACAACAGCAGCTTCCAAGCTGCTTGCTACCGTACTGTCGACCACTTCAGACGCATTCCTCAGCATGCCTCTCCGGGCTCAGATCGAGCGCATCGCCGTCCTGACCAAAGATCAGGACATCTTGCTCGCCGGCGCCATGAACCCGCCAACCAAGCACAGTCGCGCCAAGTCGGCGCCGAGCATCTTGCCCTTCCTGGCAAGACAAGCCCCGGGGATGCCCGCTGTCGAGGCCCTGATCCACCCCCAAATGCCCATGACTGGGCAATCACCAGAGACTTATGCGATGGAGTCCCCCAAGGGGGATGCCGAAGAGATTGCGGCATCACCAGCTCCTGCGGCGAATGAGAGGATTGCGGAGCCTATGGCTCCTGTTGTGGACGAGCCTGCAATGGCTCCTGTTGCAGGCGACAGCGAGCCCGGATTGGTGAGGTTTGGGGGGGAGCAGGGCTCCCAGTCTGATTCCAGCGATTTTGAGATACCCAAACTGGACACAGGGTTCAGCAGCGATGACGAGGACGACGATGAGGACGTTGCTATGACCGAGGAGTGAGTGGGAGAGTCAATCCAATGTTTCTCTGTATATATAGGGCTTTGCTTCGCTAGCTCCTCAAAACATTAATCCAGTATCCCACCACCTTTCTCCTCGATACCCTCTCACATAAGTCCCTCCCGCGAACCACCATCCTTCACCCCTCAGTCCTCTTACTAGACTAATTGGCACCGGCTCATACAACCATATCCCCGTCGCTGCAAAATCATCCGCTCCAAATGGCCCAGTGAATTGAAGCCACCCCAACACGAACACCACATTGACCCCCTCCCTCAGCCACCAAGGCGCCCTATCCGTCACCCCTACCCGCTTCATCCACGCACCCCCAACCCTCTGCACCAAAATCCCCACCGCCTGCAACACGAAAAACGCAAACGACCCCCTCCACGGCCGCGTCCCCCTCCCCAGTGCCGTATAACTCGCGCACCCATGCAAAAACCCACTACAACCGAACGCCACAACCACCCTCAACCCCGCCCCACGCTTCGTCCGCTTCCCCCACCCTTTCGCCTCCCCGCCCAGCGCCCCCGCAGCGCCCTCCCCCATAGTCTCGAACACGAACCGGAACAGCTGGTGCCACCACTGCCCCCACGCGCCCGCCAACCCGTTCCTACTCACCGCGCGCAAGTCGCCGAAGTAGGGGCTGTACAGCCATGGCCAGGCCCACTCGCCGATGGTGCCTGGGCCGAGCAGGCAGGCGTAGAAGAGCGGGGCGAGGGTGGTGATGGCCTGGAGGGCGGTGTAGGCGTAGGCAGCGGAGAGGAAGGTGCGGGTGGTGCGGGGGAAGGGGAAGGGGGAAGGGATGGAAGCGGCGGGGGTGAGGGACCAGAAGTACGGGTCCCTGCTGGTGAAGGTTTTGAAGATGTCGAGGAGGAGGTAGAGGAGGAGGAGTTTGGGGAGGTTGTGGCGCAGGAGTTGGTGGCGGGTGGTGGTTGAGTGGGGGGGTCGTTTGGTGGCCTCAGGGAGGGAGAGTTGGGAGGTGAATTCCGGGGGTGGAGGTGGGAGGCCGGGGATGGCGATAGACCAGCGAGGGTAGCGTAGGGAGGAGAAGAGTTCGGTGATCCAGTGGAGGCGGTGGAGAAATGTGGGAGGGAGGGATTGCCATTTGTAGGGTTGAATTGGTCTCGGTTCGTCCTCGGCTGATGGTTTGGAGGTGGGAGACGAGATCTGACGGGTCTTCATCTGAGAGTCATCGCTTTGAGTGGTTTGAGCCGCATATCCTCTGGTATCGGATTTGGACTTCGCTGCAGCCCCGTCTTCAGCAGTAGCCTTGTCTTTCTGCTTGACGGTGGCAACGGCCTCGATGCGCTTGACGTCCGCTCTCACGTCATGGACGAAAAGCATACACAGACTCCATAGTACAAGGAATGAATTGATCAAGCCATTTCCATAATTCAACGTGATCCACGTGCTTCTGCAATGAAGGATTTGATCAAGAGCATTGAGGCAAACGATTGGGAAAATCGCGTAACGAAGATTATAAACGTGTTGGGACTTAGAAGGTGGTATCAGGAAGTATAGAACGAGTACATTTACTCCAAAAGCGCAGTATGGGTACAAGAGAGGTCTATATTTGCCGGACTGAATATCTTCAAGAACGCCCTGTTGAAGCTGATGAAGAACCTCATAATGGCTAGTCGGTATCACTTGACCAATCGCGGGCATGGCAAGGACGAAATTCTCTCCGAATGAGGAGAGGATCACGAGTATATTAATCTGGTTCCCTAGGATTCTGCAGTGGGTTGATACCTGATCCATAGAAAGCATCCTGAGATCCCATACATGCAGGAATCTCATATGACATCATCTTTGGTCCTTGGCATAAGATGTCCTGTACAAAGGAAGATCCAACTTCAGACAAATTCACCCCCTGATTCATGATGTTCCAAAACCTGAGGAGAATGAGATAATGGACTTCCCAGCTTTGTCAAAGGAGCCCCTTCACGCTTTCCGAAGCTGTGAATCACTTCACCTCGTCCATACGGTCTATTCTGCCTTTAAGCACTACTCCCCCTTGCTTTGGTCTTTTTCAACGTTCCTAGCCTCGGACTTCACTTGTAAGATAGTGGGCAACCCTATCAAGTGAGCGGCGACTCGCAACTGTCTTTCTTTCGTACCTGATTTAAGGCCTGTGAGCCCAGAAATCTGCATTCTTGCCTTTTTCAGCCTCGGATCTCCATGGCCCCTTTTGGCGCATTCGATTCAGACAACAGCTCCATCGCTTTCTATCCAGGCGACCGGAGTAGGTTGACAGATACATTTTGGCTTGAATGTAATCAGCGATGGTCGTCCATGTACTGAGACTGCATCTTCTGGTTACGTTCCTTCCATTCATCTTTAGACATCTGGTCTGATAGATTCGACCAACTTTCAATCTTAATTCCGAACGAATGGTGCCGTGAATCCATTAGACTTACTGTATGCCTATGCCTGACATCGCAAGACCACCGCCTATCTTCGGGACTGTCGGCAGGGATTTTCTAAGGACCATTGATCTCCCCATCACTTACATCTTTAGGATGTTCGTCTGGTCAATAACTTTGTCAGCAGTCTTCACTTACGCACCTCGTTTTTCTGGCATCCTCGGGCGCGATAGGTTGGGCTGCTGGCGAATGTACGGCGCTGATGGGTACGAAACTTCCATGCCTAGTACTTCGGGCCAGACAATAAGTCCTTATAAATATATTAGCTAGCCATCACTCCCTCAAGCAAAAGTGCGGCATGCCTCAATCTCCTTCCATTTCACGAGTTTGATGCGTGGAAAGCGGGGCGGTACTCGTTTGCGCGTTCTTTCATCACCACCGCCCGATGATGGCGAGGAGGCTGGGCGTCTTTTTCCACAATACCATTGTTCCGCCAAAATATCCTTTGTTCATACCATTTCTTTGTTTTCTCTCGATACTGCTCCCACATCTTAACCATATCAAAATCTGCTGTCCCAATGGATCGAATTCCATATCAATCTTCTTCACCTCCATCGTCATCCGTGCGTACCACTCCCTCGTCTTCGGTGCGTACCTTCGGTCCCCAAGTGCAGCCCGCCTACCAAAACCAGCAAGCGGGCCTCCGTCGACTGGTAGAGTACCCTCAGATGTCCGATCATCCCCATCACTTCCTCCAAGCCAATGGCGAGGCTTCACCACCCATATACCAGCCACCAGATGGTTATGTATTCGGCGGTGGCTCGATCAATACCCCATACATAGACTCGTTTTCTGAGTCCACCAGGACTGTGCCTTATCAAGGCCCTCTCTCGCATCCTCATACTGCAGGCTCGACCAAAAGGCGGTTGAGCGCAGTTGATGGAACGAATGAGACTGCTGGAGAAAGCGTGGGACAGGAGCAACACCAGGTTCGTACAAAGAGGCCAAGACGTACATTGGCTGAACCCAAGGGCGAGTCTAACATGGCGAAGAAAAAGCACGAAATGGAGGCCAAGTACGGAGCAGGGAATGTAACCAAGGATAACAAGGTACGAGGCGTTGTTGTCCAGAGTGGAGACCAGAGTAAGCAGTATTTTGCCCCTATGCGTACCCGGTAGAAGATCATGCTAATTTCGGGCCTTTCCAGTGCTCTGGCTTGACAATAGAGACCAAACTTACCATCCCTGTGTCTATCATGACGACATCCGTGAAGAATTAATCCGCATAGCATCGAACATGTACCCGGAGTATGATGTCCCCCCGGCCAAAGGCTTAGATCCTTTGGATATTACCTCAAACTGTTCCGCTCTAGGACAAAACATTTGGAGTGTCGCAACAGACGAAGATCGAGCCGAAATTCGTGATGCAGACGGGGTCTCGGTCATGTTGCTTTCAGAGAAGCCTCAAAGGCGGGAAACTGTCTTGCCTCCTGTGTGGGGCCATAGGGGCTTGGTCGTTCTCGACCAGGAAAGTCATCCCGTTCTCAATTGGCCTCAACTTCCGCATACTCTGTCATCAAAGTTAGAAGGATGGCGTCTCGAAGCCTTGAGACGCACAATCCCAGGGCTAGAAATCTCCCACCTGAGGGCAAGAATGCCGAAGAACGTCACCGCATCTAAAGACAAGACAAAGCCAGTGTACGGCCTGAGTACGCTTCGCCATCGTGCCAGTAGATTCCGTGACGAGCATCAAATCGGAGCATGGGACGAGCGTCAAGGCAGCGTCGAGAAAAAGAAGAAGTATAGTGAGTCTCAATCCACCTCGAGGGTCTCCACGCCGGCAATCTGGTCTCAAAGCGAGACCACCATGTCTTCACCATTACCTCGTACCGGCCCTCTTACACATCCCTCCACACTCCTTACCCAATCTTTCACGCCAGCTTTCACACCAGAACTCATACGCCCTTCCACGGCCGGTCCTCAATCATTCTCAATGACGGAACAACAATTTGCTCAACAACTTACTCAAGGCTTACGCAATCTGGATAGTGGGATCTACCCAAGCCCACCGGCAACCTTCTCCGAGTCAGGGCCGCAGCCGTTCGCGCCATACTACCAAACACAACGATCCATGGAGGACACTTCTGCAGAGGAAGCCAATCAACTGAGTCACGACACAGATTTTGAACTTTCCTCCAACAATTTTCAGGAAATGGCTCGTGAACTTGGGGATGATATCCGTGGCTTTGAGGCATACTTCTGAAGTGGATGGTTGGTTGGGAGATGAAAGATCAAAGAATTGGTCCCAAGCATGACGGTATGTATAAAGCCAAAGAATCAGGAGAGCTTTACTTGACATAGCGAGTGAATTTAGTGCAGGCTAGATGTCATGTCATCCCCTATCTCTCGCATCTCAGCAGTTCAATAAGCGCATCAGTAACTTTGGCTTTTGGCCCTACCTTACAACAACTTGCCTCATTCATTCCTGTCGACGTCTACTTGGACAGCCAGGTTATCATCTCTTCATACCGGCGTTCATGATGGGCTGCAGCTTTATTGGGTAAGATAATCAGTCCTCTGTCACCCGTTTCGCTTGTCCACACCCCTTTTTCTTCCCCATCTCGAGCTGTTCGTGCCTTTTGCTGATCCTGTTTTGATCATAAGCGCATCTTTCATGCGGACGTGGGCGGCGCTCCAGCACGATGTGCGGTCAATGTCGATTGGCCGAGCTCTCTGAGAGAGAGGCGTTTGCACGCAGGCACTCTATATCACTTGAGCTGAAGTAGAACGGGCATGAGCATGGTGACAAATCGCCGTCGATCCATCGGCTCGCAAGACTTGTGGTTGCCCTGGTCTCAAATTCTCGCCGGTACCACATTCGATCTTCCTTTACGATACGGCCTAAAAGCGACCAAAGACCTACCACAAACAGCTGTCAACGGCATGGAGCCATAAGCATGCTGTCACTATACGCGTTGCACCACATCAGCCTTCACTGACTACATTTTGGACCTGCGTTGCCTGTGGTGTGACTTGAGATTGAATCTCCTGGAAAAAGACGGGACAAAATGCTGAGAACACGCAGACGAACAAGCCTGGGCTCTAGGCCTTCTATGTGCTGCAATCCATGTCATGAACATCACTTTACAGAAACCACCAGTCCGACTTGCCGCCCATATGCTATCCCTGGCACCAGGACGCAGCTGATGCCGGATGTGACCTGTCCAATTTTGGTACCGGATTGGCAGTGGGACATGAGACACAGGTGTCGGGCCCAGATGAGGCATTTCGCATCAATCACGCGCATGATTCAGCCTGGCTGTAATTATCATACATCAGGGAAGCTGTCAAGGAAAAGATCTACGCCTTTGAAGGGAAATGTTGAAGCTCTCGTTGAATCGCTCGGCAGAGACCCCCCCAAGCCAGGGCGTCGGCTTCTAGGCTGGTGGCGCCCCAAAGAAGCCCGGACCACCGCCTAATTTCCGCAATCGACCCCATGACCAGCCATCGCATCTCGACTTCGTCCTTCTACTCCCTCCCCTTACTTAACCCAAACAACAATCTTACAATGCGACATGACATCGAAGAGAACTATAGCGTCTACAACTCACCTACCGATCAATTGTGACGGGATGTGAGATGCCGTTCGGCGCATGCGTAGGCAAACGATGCAGAATCTCAAGAACGACCACGTACCTGAATATGCAGGATATCGTGATATCGTATATGATCGACCGGCATCCGTAATGCTCACCCGAGTTCGGTGATTTCACATTTCGTGGGGTTGCAGTAGCGCCATCGCCCTGACCCAATCCGGCTCTACCGGAGTCCGGCGCCCTTGGATTGCACACAACGACTTGACCCTTGCCAAAAAGCATTGACCTTACGGGAGGCCGAACGACAGCTGTCAATGGTGTCGTTCCCTGATGCGAGGTACAGCCGGGCTTTCGGCATTCATTTTATGACGTTGACGATCTGTGGGGAAGCCGGCAACGTTAGATGAAATAATGGAGGTAGACTGCCCCTTATGATATGACTCGGACCTCGTCTCCCACACCACCGGATACATATCAGGCTCCGCTGTTCCCATTCCTTCTTCAGCCTCTATTCTCTATCCTCTCCATCCCGCCCCAAGCGAACAACCGATCTCGAACCCTGCTCACCATCATTCCCTGCTTCGACAAGAGGTCACTAGAGATCAGCAACCATGCATTTCACCACCCACCTATTGAGCATCCTCAGTCTCCTCGCCATCGTCAACTCCGCCGCTCTACCAGTTGCCGGACGCAGCAGGGCCTTGCGCACCCGCGCTGAAGACACGGACTGCACAGATAACTGCACCGCGCAAGTCCAAGCGTGTGTCGCCGGGTCGATCAATGCGATAGCTCGTCTAGGATGGTGGGTTGCAATCCATAATGCCTGGGACGTTCATATTACTCGAGCCTCGGACTGACGCGGTTGTTTACAGTGATGGACTTGGAGCTACTTGCGACTCGGCATGTGCGGTGACGGATCCGTTTGGGCTGCAAGGTAATGGGAGTGATTGAGTGCGTTGGATTCGTGGGAGGGGGTGCTGGAGATTGGGCTGGAGAGTCTCATGTACAAGTACAGTGAGGCGCTGGATTTTCATGCGAGCGAGGAGCTGGAGATGGGCTGAGTGCACTGGTTCAATTCGTTACTCTCCGTGAAGCTGCTCTCTCAGCGTTTCCTTGTTAATAAAGTCCGTGCTTGCACTCTCAATAGCCAGCTGCCGCTAAAACGTCGATTTCGTTCCTACAGAGAAATAATAGGCTCCAAAATAAGCAAAGCGTGGCATCCGGGGCAAGAACGACTGGCCTCCGTGAACCCTTTCCACTTCAGGAAATGCTGTCAGTCTGAGCTCATACTCTTTTGCCAATCCCCGTCGTTCCTACCCGTGCCTTTGGGAAATTGGGCATACTTCCCTCCCGAGTATACAGTTGGCCATGAAATTTGGCTCCTCCCGGCGGCCTTGTCGTTTGAATACTATACTAACAGGCTTTGCCGCCCGCCAGGCTTCGCTCCCCCCAAAACATATTGAGCGCAAGGCAGTGAGACAGTATCGCCATCGGGCTAGTCACTCTCGTCCTTCTCTCTGGGGTCCGACCCAAAGTCTCGCGTTTTGTAGGAGGCATCATCCCTGGGAAAGGTGAAGGCAGAGTTCCCTTCCCTTAAAAGATGTTCCGAGACTGCTCTGGAGGAGGTCAAGTAAGATGGTCAGCGAAGTCAAGTGGTCGGTGTCGCAACTGTTGCGGACTTGCCCTTCTTCCCAGTGGGATAGCATTTCGTCACCGAAGATAGGTATAAGGCGCAGGGCTTGCGGGCCGTACGCAAAAGGTAGGCAAGCAATGGGAGAAGGTCAGTTGTAATCTCCCATGGTGTCGATGTTCCTCCTCAATGCAGACTTCTGAACTTCCATCTCGGTCGTAGCCTCAAGATCGTTGCAGACACAGTGGTCTGAGCTGGCACCGCGATTGTGGGTGGTGGAGCCCGCGACTTCGCACGATCACACGCGCGTTGTGGATCTGGAAGCTTTTGGCTAGATGAGGGCCGTGATCTGTTGTTGGATAATCGCCAAGGGGGTCTCGACTCGGAGCCTTTTGCTGTTCCAGGACGGCGTCGACAGGTCAGTCGCAACAGTACCTGGCCATACCGAGAAGATTTTGCGGGTTGACGTCCTAAAATCTGTTCGTATAGAGGGAAATTGTCCAAAAGAGACACTGGGTCTTGGGCTTGAGGCCTTCAACCCGTGAATGGTTGCAAGGGAAATATTGTGGTGAGGAAAGAGTTGAAGCCGGGGGCCCAAAGACCAGAATGGAATTGCCATGTGCTGATCGAGGACCGCACTCACAAAATCTGGCTGGGCTTGTCCCACTGCCTGCTCATCCTTCATGGTGTATGATTCTTTCTAGTGAGCGTCTCCCATCCAAACCGTCCTTGCGATTCGCGGTGGATCCTCAGAGGTTGGTTTGGACATCTGCATTGCTCGAAATAACCATGTATTGATCCAGATTGTCATTAAGCGCGTGCATATAGAGTGAAATATCGTTCCATTCATCCTTGTATGCAAGAAGGAACCGATCTTCTCGTGAAGCTTGACGGGTCCCTAGACGTGGACGTGACCTAAAGCACAGCCAACTGTCAAGGCACCTTCACGCAGGGAGCTTGCCGTATTAGGCTTAGGCTCATCCCCTATTCACCTAGACATTGCTCAGATTATCGTCCCATCATCTCACCCATCTCAGCTGAACAATTGCACTACTACACTGAGGGGTCTACGATGCTCTCAATCATTTGGATGGATTCGGGCTTCTTTGATTCCACAAACCTTGCCATCCGCAGCATCTCGTCGCCTGCCAAAGGCCTCAATTACTGCTGATGCTATCGCGACCATGTCGAGATCTACACGACTGAAGCCTCGAGCGAACCCGGTATACATGTGTCAAGATGCCTGCTTCCACTACAGGATACGATAAGCGCTTTACTTCGAACAACGCCATGGCAGAAGTACGCGATATTCCCAACCCCTTGATTGCAACTTCATGGAGTCCTACACCAATTCCTCTTCGACCACCGTCAGAAATTCACTACAGGCCAGACCGCAAGATTCTAGAGTGAAAAAAGTGGATTTCCTTCTAAGCTTCAAAGTCAGTGGCTTCACATTTTGGGGAATCATGAAGCAGAATTCACAGCTCGCTAGCCACCACCAATTTCCCCTGGGGCACCACTTCTTTGCTCTTACATCTTCTTCGCTTCTAGGTCTTCTCGCTTCTACATCCCCTGACTCCAAGCTCTTCTCCGCGCTTGAGGGTTCTTCGCACCCTGTTTCCAGCCTTGGGAGGATCTCACCGGGCTTGCGAAGCTACCAACCCGGCAAGCTCTACATATCTTAGGCTAGCCATCCCTCAATCCCTTGTGTCGATATTACCGTACGCCGATCGGACGCTTTCCAACCTGGCCAAAATGGTTGGAGCTCTGGGATCGCGCCTCGATTCAGCGCTCTCAGACATGTCCAAACCTGGACTTCACTCATGAGACACATTATATCTACGGGGGCTCGCACCTTCACGAGCCCCCCATCGTTATTGTTGGAAACGCGCTCGAGGGCAAGGAGCTTCTATCCTATCTTGGCTTCCAGCTTAGCCCCTCAACTTCCTCTGTCACTCTCGAAACTGGAACGCGATAATCCTGAGGCTTACAAGTTTCACTAGACCATTCACGCGTTTCGACTGTTCTTCAACTACGTGCAGCAATTCCACAACAACTACGACATGCTCCCGAGCCTACACTATACCTGTCACCTTCTCGGGACAACCACATATCTGTCGGATTTTGGAACGAAGCAACGGTTTCCTAGACGTCTGAGTGGTCCACTACCTACATTTACAATCTTCAGCTGCTACTCGCCGGCCTTCTCGATTGCATCATCAAGAATGACACAACGATGTTCGTGAACAAGAAACCGAATGGGACTGATCAAAATTTGCGCCTTTCTCTGGGAAGAATCTCAATACCTCGCTCTCAAAGCCAATCATGCTTTTTCTGTCGTTAGTGATACACAATTCCACTTGGTCATACGTGGGGACGACTCAAGTCCGCGACAAAAGGTGAAGCCGGCTTGAAGGTGGTGATCTGGTTTGAGGCATGTCGTACGCAATCAATACATGCTTGTTGGGAAGGTACTACCACATCTTCTATCAGATCCACCAATGGAATTCTGAGCATTAGGTCAGACGCAGCACTATCCCGGCAACATAGCGATTGACCTCATGATCTTCATGGTGCAGCGAAATATTCATGGCGCTAACACAACATGTGTCTTCCTGAGATACATTCTATGCCTTTGATTATCCCGAATGAACCAAGGTTCTCCACACTCGACGCGAGCATTTTGACTACATTCACAGACTTCCTCTATTTGGAGCACGAAGGTTTTCAGAAACGATCGAGAGACAGTCATGAGCAAGAAACGGTGGAAATGCTCAACAGCTAGCTAGACATCCTCCATCTTTGAGCTTTGGCAACTTGTCGATTATATTCGCTAACTGGTACGAATGAATGCCCGGCTTTTCCAATTCAAGCAGAAGATATGCGTTTGCATGCAGAATCAATTATATCCTCCATCGTGCTCAATCACTCAGAAACTTACATATCACCTCCTTTTTTTGGCCCAACCCTTTCAATCACAGGTTATGAGATATTATCTTCAATCTCATCCATAGATCTTCTTCAAAGAATCTGTGCCTAGACAGGGGTCACCTTGACCCTCCTACTCCTAGCGAATGCAACGACTCCACCACAAATTTCCATCAACCTCTTCGGCATCCTTAAGCACCTTGCATCAAGCCTTTCTTAACATAGAGCCTACTTCGAGAAGGATGAAGCGTCCCCAGAATTGTCATTTTCTTGGCATAGACACATTAGATTTGTACAAAGTCAAATTCTCAAAACTCTAACTGCTACAACTCCACATCGTGAACATTCTAAAGTTCGCTGCTTCATTGAATTCATCGGTTCCTTTCCAGTTACATTGAACCTCAACAGCATTGACGATGATTTCTTGACTCGATGTACAACTCTCGAAAGGACCTCTCCATTCCTACTTTCGGATGACAAAGTGGAGCCCTCTCAACAAGTGAACCAATCTGCTGACCTCTAGGTTCGGTCCTATCGTCCTTCCGAAGGTCGATTGGCGATACACAGCCGAAAGTGATTTCAAATCACCTCATTCCCGAGCAGGGGCAGTCACACGTCACCTTTCCACTGACCAATCACGCTTCCACGCTTCACTCGTCCCCCAGCCTGCTGTCAGTTGATTTGATGTATGGCTTGACGTAACGTGGTAGCTTGATTTTGCATAAATTCAGCTCATCCTCCCACTTTTTTCCATCTTTCTTTCATATCCTTCTCCCTCAACAGCTTCCCTAGGGAAGAGTAGTGAGTCTTCCCCATAATACCCAACCATTCTTCATCTCTCTTGTCTTTCTCTCTGTTCACTCTTCGTACTGACTGCCCATCAGCTGTCATTTGGTGGCCCGTCTTAGGTGGGGTTTAAAACCCAGTTCATACGGGGGCCGGCCGACCAGCTCACCGGGGGGTAGGTATGGGGCATGCAGCTTTCCTTTGCCTGCCCCTACTCACACCGGCGTGTCATTTGGTGGCCCGGCCATTGCCTGCCCCCCCGGTGAGCTTCCAGGACTACCAAAACAAGGTCGGCCGGTCCCCCGTATGATAGTGCCATTTCATGACTACAAACAAGTAAGTTGATCATTTTGACATTCACATTCATCATGACTCTGCTGAATTTCTCATAGCCACCGCCGCCGCCCCCCCCGCCGCCGCCACCTCCCCCCCGTGCCGCCCGAACGAAGATTATCGGTGCATTTCATGGCTACAAAAACGTAAGTTCATCAGACTATCCTCGAACCTAGCCATCATCATACTAAATTTCTTGAAGCAGTGCCGCCCGAACGAAGATTACCGTCATCAGACATCAACCAGTACGCTGCTGCCATCGGGATATCAAGCCCCAGAATCTCCTGCTCGACCCCACCACTGGACTTCTCAAGCTCTGTAATCGTGACATCAAGCACTAGAATCTGCTGCTCGATCCCACCACTGGACTTCTCAAGGTCCGCGATCTTTACCTTTGGCTTTCAGACAAATCAGCGGCAACATTCTTCAGACTGGGGGGCATGGAGGGGACCGTGGCACAGTCATTCATCTTTTAAAGCTTAGAGATTGTCTTATTAGTCTTCATCACTTTATGAATACATTCATTAGCAGCATCATACAGATCCTAGACCCTAGCATGAACATTGAATTTGAAACATCTTGCTTTCTTGCAGCTGAGATGCATAATCTACTCTTATTTGTGCAAAGTCACGGAGAATTTCTTACTCTAGCTCACATCTTAACTTCCCGATAAATACATATTCATAGTGCTCCGTATTCAGCACTGAATATATACCATGGAGCCATCAAATACCCATCCTGATCTTCCCGAGATACCTTGGCTAATACATCTCTATCAAAATCGCTCTGAAGCGTGTTCAAAGCACTACTTGAAGGGATCTATCATTGGTTGTTGATGTTTCAGAATCATGCTCATCCTTCAAGTACAAGACCAATTACCTGTCGACCAATCAGCCTCTGCTGAGTCGTTGGCTAAAGACGATAAGCCTTCCTCGTATCTACACATCGAACGGGAAATCACACTATGTACATGACCACTCTCAATACAATACCATTGGGAACCCGTCGAACCCGTTCTTCAGAATTTCCATGGTCAAAACAGCTACCATTAGCTGGCAAATGGCTATACACGGACCTATCATCCTACAGGATTGCATACCTATTTCAGGAGGTGGATCACACTCAACATATACAGCTTAATGGGGGAGAACGGCAAGAATGTGGCCATTATCAATCCAATGCCATTGCGAGCCCGTCGAAGAAGGCTCCTGATATTCCCGCTGCAAGATTGAATAACCCCTGCTGATGGATGGTCACCTAACGGCCTGTTAGCCCACAGCGTTACAAAAGATTTCCAAGAGCTGGATTATATTAGGAATGTGGGAATTAGTGATACAGCGCCATTGTGAATGGTTGGAGCGGACTCAGCTATGACTGTTACAATCTGGTGGTCGAAATGGTCATCGTTTCTCGGCTGGCTAGCCTTGATAAGATCAATGGGAACGCGTGGGGCAAGTCTTGCGCTTTCCCCACGATTAGAACTACTTTCCTCTACCTCTCGAAGGTCCTTCGATCGGCGGTGACTCTGGGACGTTACAGTAAGAACAAGAGAGATGGACTACATTGGAATATCAATCTGGTATACAATCAGTGTCCTTGTGATGAAGCTGGAAAGGCCTCTCTTTTTTCCGCCACCGAAACCACTGCTTTCTGCTGGATGTTGGGCCATCGTTACACAACACCTTTGAACGTTTGAATACCACCAGACTGGGATTCAGAAGCTGGGGGAAGGTAGGACTTACCTTCAAAGAATACAATGGTGGCTGAACACAATCTTGACTAGCAATGGCTTCGCAATGGGCGTTGTATGAGATCATGGGCCATCTTTCGGACAATATGGAAGGCGACAGAGACCGTCATGGATGGAAGGCAGCCTTAAGAATTCAACTCCGCCAGCATACAATCATAGAATTGGAATCACTCCCCGGCGAAGATCTCCTGGATACTACGTGGCTAGAATCCATGCCATAAGCTCCCAACATCATTTGAAAGGGCAGAGCACGCTGGAGACGTATCTGCCATCCAAGATCTGACACATGGAAGGGAATTCGGCCACAGAGAACCTGGAATGTCCCAAGGCCCGGCTAAGAAATCAAACAAGGCTGACGATGCCGCCACCCCTTCACCAGTCAGAAAATTTCGCATGGCTAGAGCGCAGCCTTTTAGGTTCAGCTCTGCCGGAAATCCATAATGGAACCGAAAGCATCTACAACTAGGTTTCTGGGTTTGGGAGGATTGGGAAGGCACCGGGAAGGAAGAAAAGGGTGGCGCCCTAGGCTAATTCATGGTCCCTTCACCCATTGGGGCCCAACATTCACCATAACATAGCAACGGCAAGTTGATCGCATTCCTATTTGGTGATGAATCTCGGACCAGGATCCTTCGAAGGTTTCAACACAGACCAAAGACGGCAATTGCCAGCCGTCTGCCTTACTTTCGTTGGTGGATCCATGGTCGTGGCGAGGTTGTAAAAGAGAGTACAGTGTTGAGCAAACAGGGTTGCTACATTCATGTATTCAAGGAATATAACGTGTTGAATAGTAAGACCATCATCTGACTCGTCATGTGGCAAGACATGTGTTCCTTTCCTCGTCGTATGCATATATAATACCCTCTTCCTCCGCCCTTTCGTCCTCTTCCTCCTCCACTGTTCCTCCTCATCCTTTGCCAACACCTTCTATCTATCATGGAACTTTCGCTTGCTCTCTACATCGTGATCCCACATGTCTGAGCTTCATCATGAGCGTCAACATTCTCTTGCATGGTGAAGCTTCTTGAGGCCTCGTCGCCGCCCTTGAGGAGTTGACCGGTCATGTACCTAGTCCGGTCAGCAAGGCGTCAAGCAGAACGTCCCTCTGAGAAGTAATCACACCTTTGGTGGCTAAAGTTGATCTCATTTTATGGATCAAAGCTTGTGGCACATCCATTGAGCTCAAGTTGATGGTGTCAGCAACTTTGACACCTGTAAAGGGATGACAAGCAAAACAACACTAGGCGCCTTAGCACTGGCGAACACGTCCCGGGCTCAACTCACACCATAACAACTCACTTCTACCTTCGTTTTTCTGCACGGCCATTCACTCGGCCACCATCTTCACTGTGCTTTCATTCTTAAATATATAGTTAGAAGCATCATTATTCCTTCTTGTACAGAAGACGAAGTTGGCACCGCAAGGTCACAGCCGAGCTTGGAGAAACAGCTCCCACCGGCAGCAATGCAGCTTCTTCACTGGGATGGACGTCTCAGACACAGCTCTGCTCGTCGCCTGTCTGGGCTTGGTGTCTCCTGATTGGAAAGATACCATGGACAACTTCCCTCTGCTGCCGTCACAGCATCCTAGAAGCGGGCTCAGTCTCATCAAGTGACCGACGCTTCTGTTTCCTTGCGATCAGCAGCAGCTTGGACGTGAGCGGCCGCAAGACGCAAGATTGCTATCTTGTGTGGTCTGGCTGGGTGACAAAAGCGCTGCTACATAGTAACCTCAAGGTAAGCCATCATACGTTTCATTCTGGAGACCTCCATCTGACAAGATGCTCTGCATAGGAGGCCAGAGAACAGAGTTTCGATGTGTCGAATGATGGATCCCGAACTCTCCCACGATACCATGGCGATCATCATCATCGTCCATCCTGGCGCTGCTGATGAGGAAGTCGCAGCTTTGGAGTTCGTAACATGACCGTAGCCGGCCAGGACAGGAGGTTCAAGAGCAACTTTCGGGCAATGAATATGCTGGCAATCATCTTCCACAAGAATTCAAGATGTTCGATTCAGAGCATCAAGCAGCCAGCCAGAATTCTGACAACGCTCTAAAAGATATCGGTCCTGACGATCACGCGAATAGGCCTCCCGAACGTCCCGTTCCGAGCAAGATTCAAAAGCCGCCGCAATCTGATATACAATATAACTGGTCGGCCGAGGACGGAGAGCAAATAGGACGGATAATGAGAGACGAAGAAGGGCAAGAGCGAGGGCAAATACGAGAAAGCCAGCAAGAAGCAGAAAGAATAAGCCTCATGAGCAAAGAAGAGGATGAGCGTTGTAAGAAGGACTTCGAAGTCAAACAACACGCCCAATTGAAATCTTGGTGGGGTCAGTACAAAGCGAATGTGGCCTTCACACTGGATGACCTCTGGAGCAATAGGAGATTGGAGCGCCACCCCAAACACCCCGCTGAGAAGATACTCAAACTCCAAGAGGTAATTTATAACCGTAAAAATACCAGCTTGGTCCCATTCAACATCTACTACGGTGGCGAACATTACATGGAGCTCAATGAGCTTCGATTGTCATCCTGTCTCAGTCAAGGCAAGCCCACCAGAAAAACATTGATTCTCAACATAAGTCTCTCACATGGTACTCAGATCGTCACCGCACATTATCTGGCAGGATGGATGGCAGTGTCATTTCCTTCTCTTGCAGGGAGCCCGGCCAGCAACTCATACGCCTCAAGTACGTCCGAGGACCTCGTGGCAATCGAGCAAGGACCTGCAATGCGTTTCTCGCGTCACCGTGAAAGACTGCAGACATTCGCTCGATGTGTCGGCGACAGATAGGTGCCGCTATCGCGTCGACCATTCGCAAGGCTGCTTCCCAACAATGCTCCATCTCACCTGCCAACACCGGTCTCGACAGAGACGAGCTTACCTCCATCACTATTCTCTGAGCACATCATCCAAGCCTCGTGCATCCACCCAGGACAGCAACAACGCTCCACTTAGGCGGCTAAAGGACTCATGAATCAACCATGTCGAACGCTTATCCCTTCCTGCAACATCAGAGGAAGAGTTCTTCACGAGAACAGCCATTGGTGGGCTGCTTCGGGGTGCGAAATCTTTCCCTTCTCTGATAGCTACCACAGGCTGCTCGTCTGTTACTCGCGATCCCAGTCTCTGATCCACTGCATCTGAACTGCGATCAAAGCGTGAATCACGGCCATTCTTCCCCCGATATACGAGACACATTAGTCGTGCAAATATCGGTCCCACCACAGGATCTACTTGTTGACCTGACAGCCTTTGAGGCTCTCTACCTCATGTGAGTGTCCCGCTTGACTCATTCGATAACCTAAAATCTGACGTCGAATCAGGCGTGAATTGTAAATATATACTGCAAATCTGACTATTACGTACAACAACAACAGCAGGGAAGCCTCCAAATCGGATAGAAGGACGATCTGGTTGCATACACCACGACTTGCGGGGCTTATGACCTACTGTTTCCTCCTCCTCCTCCTCCTCGCCAGCCGCATTAAGCGATTCTCTTCTCGCTCGGCTTTCAAAAGTCGAATTGCGCCTACCGCGTTTACTTCGACCAGCTTCAAATCTCGAAAGAACTGCCCAAACAAGAGCAAGTCTATCACATATCGATTGCCTTTCTGAGAATACGATCGACGCAAGTGACGTCTCTCATACATTTCCACTCTCTGAGCAATAACCACCATCAAATAAGGATATGAACTTATCTTCTGGCGGTGATGATGCGAGCTCTACTTCCGTTGTCGTCGCTTTTGTCCCTCTTATCAGGACCCCACAGCCGCTTCCAGAACCGGAACAGCGGATTTCACTCTATGACAAGGAGGGTGACTGGAGACCCAACAACCTTGTCACCGTGAAGCAGAATGATGCTTTTGTCAAGCTACTGGCGTCATGTCAAAACAGTAAATATATAGGAATCGCAGATCTTGGTGGCTCTGACGGCGTCTGAGGACTCAGCGGGCAAGTCTTCTCAGGACAGCAGGCTCAGCGACTACCTCATTCGAGAGGAACGCTGCGAGCCAAAATCGACCGCGACGGAGGCCATACCGGGGCCTGTTACGACAATTGCGGCTCGGACGGCTCATGAGGACTCAGCGTGCAAGTCTTGCACGCCAGAATCTGATAAATCAGACGGGTGAGCCTTCTTCGGCCGATCCTACGTCTTTTCCCACCGACTGCCAAATTCAGAATTCAAAGGAAGGAGTTGACGTTTTCGAAGGGGCTCAACCCTCTGATGCGCAATCTTCAAGCGGTAAAAACAGCTCTGGTCCCGACGCCGTCGCTCCTGCGCACCCCCGTATTACCCCACAGATGGTCTTACCAAAACGGCAGCTGCAGTTGCAGCTGCAGGCACAGAGCCAGCAGCACCTGGGAAGCTGGTGGAGGAAGCGATGAGAGAACATCGCTGCTAAGTTCAGACGAGGAGGAACAGATTAATAGGAGAGGGCAGCGCTTCAAACCCGTCGCACCACTGCGGACCACCGCGCCCTTGGCCTAATCCAATCCCTGCTGCTCCTCAATCCAGCTCACCAGATCGCTGCTGACAACTTCCAATTCTCGCAAGCCAAAGACCTGGAGACGCAGCGGGAGGACTATGTCAAATTGCAGGACACCCTCCAAACCTCCTCGATCACACGTGACTTGGGCGAAATGGAAGGGATCCTGACCAATGGCCTGAGGGAAATGGAAAGAAAGATTGAGCAAGCCCGCCAGATCAAGAGACGATATGATAGATAGCCAACAATATTGGTCCGACCGCGTCACCGATATGTATCTGAAGTTGGGAGATGCTACCCATCAAAGCCTGATGAGGTTCGGGAACGAGAGATTGGCTTACGACCTCGGGGCATATTCCAGCAATTGACGCACACAAGGTGCTGAATGACGAGGAGGATGATTGGGAGGAGGAGTTTGCAATACCATATGATAGAAACATGAAGGCGGTCATCGTCGAAGGGATTGCGAGGCCAAAAGCTCATTCCTCATCTCTGGGCAAATTTCAGTTGATCATTTGCATCAAATTCGACCATCGGCTGCTGACCGCTTATCACAAACAGATTCTTCGACGTATGTGGTGGATGAGACACGACGAAAGACAGCTACATGATGACATCCAGGTGAGGCTGTGGATCAGAGCGCCAAAACTTAAATGCACCTCAGTAGATTACTACATCAATCAAAAGGGGGGATCAATCTTGGCTTAATTATATACTTGTTCATAGTACAATGAATCGTTTTGTTCCCTGATACGATACAAATGGTCTTGGTCTAATGTCTGCTGCATCAGGAATTCCATGTCTCCCTTACTGTTCTTGCATCATCGAATGTATACAAAGCTCCTTGCCAATATTGCTGCTTCTGTCCAAAACAATGTACTTGTGGAGAGCGTGCTGCCCCTGCAGATGTTGCCTCACGCATGCACCCAAGCCCTCGAAGAGCAAGGAAAGTCCTACTATGGCCCAACTGTGAGAGAATCGCCCTCACTCTTGTCTTTTGATACCATTGGAACGATCCTCTCATGCTGTAATGTATCCTGATGTCTTTGCCCGTGCAGGATATTTCAAAATGAGAAATCCGCCCTTGAAAATTTTTTGTTGTATAAATACGATGACAACCACTCATCCTCGCCTTCGGGCATTTGGTCAATTTGAAACGATACAGAGAAGATTAGCATGGCCCCTGCACTAAGGATGACATGTCTCAATCAAAGAGAATGAGCTAAGTTTTTTTTGTTCTTTTTTCTTGCAATGTGTTTTCTTTTGACACGCGGCTGGCCATCTACCTCGCCGTGGTCAGGGAGCTCTTGCTGGTGAAAGATGTGTTGTTGTGAGCTGCTCGTGGCCCTTTGGGATGGTAGGGCTGAGTTGGTGATGTTGGTTTTTTGCGGCCGAGATTGGCTTCACACTCACGATTCTTGCACTTGTTGATCATACATCCATACCTATGCTTATTTCCAGAGATCTGGGGTGCTCAGTGCCACATTGGTCCCACTGAGATAACAAAATCACGCGTCAGTATGGATTAGGCACCGTCTCAGAGGCTGCCCTGACCTCAGGAAAGGGCGGAAAACACGATTTGAGCAGGCTTCTTCGATCCAGCCTCTTTCAACCCTTTGCAATTCTATCACTACTTGGCCTACGGTAGAGGTTGAACGCAATGGAAGAGTGATCGACAGTCCAAACCTACTTGCCCAATCTTGTGGGGAAATCAGGGATGTTGCCTTGCAGAAGCCAAGACCACAGGATTGTATCGGGACCGCTCAAGATTTAGCAAAGACTCTCAACTCATCTGATCAGGGATGCAGCATGCTACAGCAGCCTTTTGGACCATAGCAGGCCCTGAATGGTCTTACCACTCTCCCAGGAAGCCTCGAGCTCGATTCTCAAGCCTAGACGGTGAACCCTCGCAGGGGAGTCAAGGTACATACCTCTTCACACAATCCGCCTGTGGCTATAAAAGCAAGGATCTGACATCTGATCACGTCTCTTTAGTAGATTCCAACGCCAATATTTCCTCTTTACCTCATACGACTAGGCACGACCTCGAGCCGGACTGCGAGAGGGCCTGGAGCCACAGACTGCTCCAACAAGACAATATCGACACACTCCTAGCATGCGATATGATATAAATGAATCTCGCCCACTCTCCGAGTGTCACGCCACTCTTATCATCGCTTGCACCAAGCTCTTAAACCTCAATCGTCAAAAAAGACGCTTTTGGGCATTTGGCGTCACAGGAAGTAGAGAAGCGCCGCCCTCGTCTGTCATTTCACGAGCGGCAAGCAGAAAGATCATCTTTACACCAACGAACAGCTCTGTGAGCTGTCTCTGTGACAGCAGGACTCGCAAGACCTGGGACATTTCTCGATAACATGAGAAAGGAGTTCGGCAGGGTTCGCAATTGCCCCTATATCCTTTGACTGCCAGCTCGGGTCGAGGATTGCAACAGGACGCTAATTCTACTTGCCGTCATGCGGTCAACAACATTCAGGAACCTACCTGTACAGAAGCAATGCCATCAATGGCTGGGAAGCAGAACCTAGCATCGGCCACAGCAGCGAAAGTGATCACATTGGGTCAAACGCCGCGGCTCGGGATCTTGGCTACTAGTGATCATACCGCCATTGGCGTCCAGTCCATAAGACAGTTGGACGTCATAGGCAGGACCCATAAAATTGATATTAACCTCAAGATTGGCGGACCAGTAGCATCATATGGTCATCCAAAAAAACATGAGCGACCAGATTTTGGGCATGGGCTCTCAATAAGGTGTGCTCAGTCATGACGAGTGGCCTACCTGCCATAAGGGTCTTCCCTGTTTCAACTCACATTCAACCTGTTCTCCAAGGTCCGGTAGCTTTACCGGCCTTTGGTCGACAATCTTTGCTCAAAACCAATGACCACACTTTTACGGTCTCTACCGCCGACGACCCTTCCTCTCCGTTACACCTGGAGAATGTGTGCTCATTCCACCTGGTCTGCAGTCGAGGAAGTATCTCGGACGATTGAGCTTTGTCTTCTGGAGGAACACAGACACTTCTAACGTGAAGGCACAATCGTTGTTACCTTAGCGAGGCGACGGTCACCTTCTGGATCTCAAACATATTCTGGGCTGCGAGGAAATGCTACATCGTCAAGAAGAGCGATCATCATACCTTACATCGATACGAAACCCCTATGATCCATGGCGTTATTCTAGTCCAACCCTCTCCCACCGTGAATCATTGGTGTCTCTTCCCCACATACTTACTGACACCTGGACCTATCATCTAGGCTCAACCACGCAGGAATGACGCATCCATCAAATACTGGTGCATTGTTGACATATTTCTGAGCCTAGCCGATCCTTTGATCTCTGCACCTGCAGCAGTACAAGACTCACCGAGTCAAGCTACCACCCACAAGAGCCCTCACACCTCCGATTACTACCTCGAAGGGGATGAATAGCGCAATTCGGACCTCGGCTGAACGCAGTCAGGAGCCGCTTGTCAGCTCTCACCGCTGAACAGTCATGTCGGACAAGAGAGAAGTTGAATCAAAGGTTCGAAGAGCTGTGGTAGGACGTCGAACGCCCAAGTGACTGGGAAAGAACATCCATCATCGGAAGGCCCAAGGACTGATGAAGCCCCGGCTGATGTTGTCGAAAGGAAAGAGCCAGGCGAAAAGAAGGGGGTCTTTTAAAGGGGCTCGGACGTCACTAGCCTTCGGCGCCGGTGCGGCAAGGCTGACGCCGGCTTGCTGCTTTTAACCCCTTTTCAATAACGACGTTTGAGGACGCCCGGCCACGCCAAGGACAGCCTCTTGGGACCTCTAGATCGACTGCCCGTCTACTAGGGCCAAATTCTGAGCCGCCTGCGTCAGATCGAGGAAACCGAGAGATTCCGACTTGGGTCCGTGCCCACTTGTATTTGGCGAATACACAGCCTTATCCAGAAGCTCAACAGGTGGGAAGTGCGAGCCCCGCCGGGTCTCGCAGCCCAATGTAGGGGAGACAACGATCGGAGACTATGGAGGCACCGAACTCTCGACTCAGATCAGCAGAATCCAAATAACAAAGCGAGCTCTAGAAGACTTAGGAGGGAGACTGACGGTACGGTACTGGGAGTCTGCATATATATATATTGGGTGCCAGTTTCAAGTCGGGGGAATTGACCTGATGCATTCATAGGAAATCCCATAGGAGCTAAGGAAGGCCGGATCGGAGCTGGTATGGCATAAAGGGGCAAGTTCACTGTGAACTCTCCACAGTGACTGGGGAGATCATGATGAAGCAGAGAGGAATTAGATAGGAAGGACAAGAGGCAATAGACTTTGATTTATTGCATCCATCTACTTTAAAGTCCATTGTTTTCCTCATCCACGAATCCGGCGCCAGTGCCCTCACTCTCTAGCAAGAGAATTCTACTTCAGTATTAGCATGATGCAGAGGTTGATTCAGCTTCCATTGCTCCTTGCTCCACCTCCCTCTCCGCATCCAATGCTCCTTCACTCACTCCCTTGTCATCCTGAATAATCCAAATTATCAGGCGCACTATGAGGGAAGCGAGTCATCGCGCTAGTGAAGGGATCAATCCTCATTGCCCTCATATACCACCTATATTATCACCGATTGCTCTTCACGCTTGTCCCTGACTCTGCTTTGCCCCCGTGTGAGCAGCAGTTGAATTCAGCAACCAATCCATCAAGGTGTCTTGATTTTGAGCGTGTATTGTTCCATGGTAATGCCTTTTTCTATGAACCCACCAGTTTTCTAACCAAACTCCTTTCGCCTTGATCGTTGCCGATGCTCTTGCTCCAAGTTCACAGCCAGACCAGAATGTGATCGGTAGAGCTAGGGTCCTGGTAGAGTCCCCACTGCTTGAGCAGCTGGGATCTGCTAGCGTACATCGTCAATTGAGGGAATCTAGGCCCTCAGGAATTGTAGACTGAACACAGGGAGATGCGATCAGAGGAAAAGGGTCCACGGCGCACACTCATCGCGTTGGCTAGGTATGAACCGCATCGAGAGGACAGAAGTTACCCTGGCGCTCTGCCCATGTACGCGATACGTTTATCCATGTATCTGATGGGCTTCTCTCTCTTCAAATTTTCTGCTTGACCTAGGAGGATATGGGGGAAAAAATTCGCATCGCGATGGATTCGCCGGTACGGAGGAGGAGTCGATTCGTCTTTGCTATTCCTTTCGGAGAATTTGCCTTCTTCACAGGTGTGCATCATATCACTTTTGTTGACCTTGTGTGGATATGGGAGACCTTTCAGTGTTTCTTTGGTGTGTTAGATGGGAGATGGTTTCGTGGACACCCAAAGAGGAACTCAACATGAGAAGCACGTGACCAGAGGATCCGAAAGACTTTTAGACGGCTCTTCTTGTATGGAGCCGTTCTCTTATAAGATCTCATTGCCTGTTGGCGTGTTTTGTTGATGTCTGAATGTTCCTCGAAGCAATCTTCGACTGGTTAATATCCTCCATGCAGACTATGGAATACGGAGTCTGAGGTTCTGGGCCATTCGGCGAGAGTGTGAGAGGCAGAATGGAATACGCTTGACACTTCGCTGCAGCTAGCCGTAGGGAAGTGCATAGTATATTCACGAGTGCCCTTGACACTCTAGTCTATATAGCATGTTGCTTCAGCTTCCTCTTCTTACCTCCTGTTTCATAGTCAAACTTCTTCTGCGGTCGTCTTCTCCCTCTTCAGACTGGGCGCATTCTGCCTGACCATCCTCTTCTTTGCATCTCCGTCCCATCGAGCCTTCTTATTGAATCCAGCGGTATTCCGACTACACTATCGATATACCAAGATGCCAAAATCAGCCAGGAAGCGTCGTATGCTTCCGGACGAGGATGATGGCCCTGGATCTAAGAGGAATCGCCCGTCATCAGGCGATGGTGACAAGACCTCTAACGAACCCACAACCAAGCCTCCGACCACTACCTCCTCAGACACTAGCTCCAATCCTGTCGGCGTCCTCAAGCCCACCAATTGTTCAGCCAAAGCGACCGGCAGCCTCACTGACGCGCCGACGGCATCTACCCAAACAATCGCATCATCATTCACCGGCCACATCGGCCCATCGACCGCAACACGCGTGCCACCTACGATCCAACCGCCAAAGCCAACCACATCCACCAAACCATTCCCCAAAGGCTCGCTCCCAATCCACCCCTCCAGCGCTCAAAAGCCAACACCAACCATACGTGGCCCCCCTCCCACCCCCAAACGCACCCGTAAACGCCGACCCCGACCCCGAGCAACCACCCCCCCAGAGACCTACACCTACAACCTTCCCCTCGTGACCATCATCTCCCCAATCCCCGCACGCGCCGCAACCGGCTACCGCCGCGGCCGCGCCTACTGGCTCATCAACGGCGTCGCGCAAATCACAACTCCGATCCTCGAGTCCGTCGACGCGTTACTCGAAGCCGAAACGCGCAATCGGGAGTTGGACGAGGCCTGGAACGCCACGCTCGAGCGGGCAGTGCTGGGGGTGGCGTGGCAGGATCTGCTGGGGGAGCCGCCTGCGCATATCAAAGAGATTTTGAGACGGAGCAATAGGGAAGAGGGCAAAAGAGGGAAAGGTGGCAACGTGGAAGGAGATGGAAGTGGGGATATTGGCGGTGGTGGAGAGGGGGCAAGGGAGGTGAAGAAGGAAGGCGATCTCGATATTGATGACGGTGAGGTTGTTGCAGGGGGGGTGGGCGGACGATCGTATGTTTATACTTCCTGTGCTGGACGCGTTGTGGGCTTACTGACAGGTGGGAGTTGCGTAGCTCAACCTGATGGTCCTAGATTGATGGTGGAGGCAACGCAGGCGCAGCAGGCTGGTGAGCGATTGGGAGAGCTGGAGCAAGCGTCTGATGAGCGTCTGGAAGGGTCTGGGCAAGTGCCTGGTAAGGCTAGGGAAGAGGCAAAGGCGGTGACAAAGCCTCAGCCGATGCAGCAGCCAGCTTTGGCTCGGATAGTCGATCCTCCGCCCGATTTGCCGGGATGGGTGGACTATGAGGCTCGATTGGGGGATCCGAAGAATTTCTGAGCGGAGATGGGTGCCACTGGTAGTCACAGTCATTGGTTTCAGATACTATCAATCAATCCTGTGTCTTCCTGCTTGAGATAAGGCTGTTTCCAGCACGTGACATCATTGTTTTGTGGTAGTAGTACGCCAGAGTATCGAGTATATGTCTTGGCAAATAAATTTCGTGATACCCCAGTGCGTTTCTTCCACATCCATCACATCTCCACCCAATTGCCCTGTTCTTGTCAATTCCAACATCACATATCTACCACCATGCCTGACACACCAATCACGTTGCCCGGCCCACCCGCAATGCTCGCCACACCAACGACGCTACCCAAACCACCCACCATGCCCGCCCCATCATCTCCTGCCGATCTGCTCACCAGACGCAATCAATCCCTCGTCGCCAGGCTCATCACCCTCCACTACAGCGAACACCTCCACGCCTGGCTAATCGCCAAGGGCGAGAAAGCCTACGCTCCCTTCTCCGGCTCCATGACCTGGGAACACTTCCGCATCACCATCGCCCCCTCCCTCTGCAGCATGGAGATGCCTCACGCTTCCATGGGGGTACCATTCCCCTGCCGCAAGATCGGCCAGGATCCCCGCCGCTGGATGAACGTCACCTTGAAGGAGGCGAAGCGTGGAGGGTTCTATTGGAGGAACAAGATCGCGATGAAGCAGTGGGTTGACCCGCATGCCATTGCAAGGCTGGGGGAGGGGATGCAGTTGCTCGCAAGTGTGTCGGTGGATCCGTTGATTGGCGGGATGGGAAGAGGGGTGGGATATCGGGATTTGGTGGGGAAGGAGGTCGCGTGGAATGAAGGGGTGGAGGACGAGTCGATGTGGAATGAGAGTGAGGAGGAGGAGGATGATGATGGGAAGACGGGGGGGAAGAGGTGGTTCTTACATGATAAAACCGAGACGAAGGAGGAGAGGAGGATGAGGCTTGCTGTGGAACAAGACGAGGATGAAGATATGGAGACGGACGATGAGCTGGAGGTGTTAGGGGAGGTCGATGGCGAGCAGAGTCAGACAGAATATTCGCCAGGACTGGACAGTGAGGACGAGTCACTCCAATGAGAGACGAGCGAGAGTCAATCTTTTTCGACTGCTGGTCTCTAGGAAGAAGTACGGCACTGCGGGCAGTGGTCTTGACAGCACTTGATGAGCAAACGGAGGTCTTGCATGAAGCAAAAGCAAGGAGCATGAAGCGAATCTTTGACAAGGAGAATGAACAGCGAGCAATAGAAGCATTTAATCCTTGTATTCAAAGCTTCGAGACTTATACCCTCACCTTCCCAGTTGTCTCTTTTCTGTCTTCCCGAAGCATTTCGCGCCCTCCCTTGAGTTTCTTTACATCCACTCGTTCACTGAGGCGTTCTCCTCGATGTCTTTCGCAACCCAGAGAGGACACTTAGGAAACCGAGTGAGCACGAGGTAGCCGCAGGGGAGGGTAAGGCAGCCTGTTCTTTTCAGAAAGGAGGAAAGAGACAAGGAGCAGGAGAACGCTTCGAGGACCCGGCTCGACAGACAAGGAGCAGGAGAACGCTTCGAGGAGCCGGCTCGACAGACAAGGAGCATAGAAAGAGGTCGAACATCCAGAGTGCGTTTGGAAAAACTTAATTCGAGACACTTCGAAGAAGCAGGACGTTGACGAAGACTGACAAGGAAAGGTGAAGAACGATGATCCACAATGTGAAGCTTTTTCTTCGTCCTCTCGGACGGCGACGTTGAGATGCCAAGACTAGGGCTACGCTAACTCCAGACAGCCCCTGAATTGAATCCTGCGCCATGCCGATCGACTGGAAAGCTTCCCGTTCATCGATGCACACAGGGAAATTGTCAAAGTCACATATTTATTGCCCCGAACGATTCACGTTTCATAGCGGTGGTTTCTAAAGGAGTTTGGTTTTGTATCTAATCTGATCTCCAATCGCCATGTGACTTCCGTCACATTTGCCACAGTACACACAGGCTTGGTAATCTCGAGTAGCACCAGGATGGCCGACTTTCCTACTTCTCTCTCCCAATTATCTCTCTCCCAGTCTTCCAAAAACACGTTCAAGATGTCATCGGCTCTACGTACGGTAGATCACAGTACGGCAAAGCGGCTCCGCTCCATCAATCATGACAGCGAGTTCGTACAGCGACTGGCTTCAGAATGCGGCCTACCAATGATCGCTAATGAGAGATGCGGTCTGTGGTACGTGCCACCCAGCCAAATGACGGGGTCCGCGTATTTCAAAAGCACAGATGGTCACCACGGGGAATGGCGGTTCAGCGCCAGAAGATTGAATCTCCATTTGCTGGAGGTGATTGGTAAGAATGGGGGGTAAATCGTTCCATTTCTGTTCACATCTGCTTTCGTTTGCCTGACTTCGTAGATGAAAAGAGATGAGTTGGAACTGATGCATTCGTGTCCAGATGCATCATTGCCGATTCCACCACGCGCGGGAAATCCATGCCGGACGCCCTGTCCAAGACGATCCCAATCTGGTGCTGCGTGCTCAATAATCTCCTCTTTCCACAGTCTTCAAACGCCGATCTCAATTCGACCACCACAACAACGTCAGAGGGAGTATCTGGTGACTTTGAAAGTCAACCTCACATCTATCATCCGCTCGAGACCCCACCAAACATAATCTCGCGAACCGAGCACTCGCAAATCCTCGCCAAGATTCCAATTCTCATCCGTCAAGCCCGCAGGCTATGCCTTGACCTCCCATATCTCCGTACCGCTCTCAAGAACAGACCCTTGCGTCCCTGTTTCACGACACCAGATCGCCATGTTTCCCCTTCAGCCCCCATCCAGCTGGTCCAGGACGAAACATGGGACAGCCATAGAATTCTCTGCTGCTCTGTATCGCACCATGCTACATTGCCCTTTGAGGGCTACATTCAGGGCGCTGGGGACGACTCGGAGAATTGGGCCCACGGTCTCACGCCCCAAGCGTTTTGGAATCGAAAGAATGAGCTGATGCAAGCCGCGGATGATGGGGAATGGGCGCTAGTCGAAGCCATCAAGAAAGTTGTGGTTGACGAGCAGAATGGTATCAGAGTACTTGGACCAGGCCAAGAGGAAGAGCCAATCATGCCCGCCCGGCTCGGAAGAATGAAACTCTTCGTCGGCCCAGCCCCCTTGACGGGCGGTGTCCTACACGGCTTCGACGTCGTGATCGTCTGCGCGGACGCCCGCCCACCCAACGACGCCATCATACACAACCTTCAACAGCAGACTGATCCCTGGACCAAGATCCTACGCCTCCCTTGCGGCAAGGGCAAGACCGGCAGCCGTGCAGTGCGGACCCAACTCCCACGGCTGATCCCGTTCATTGACTCCTTTAACTTGTGCATCTCGCGCATCCTCGTTGCTTGTGATACCGATGGGGATCTGTCCTTTGGCGTGGCGCTGGCCCTTTCGTGCCTCTACTTTGACCATCGGGGGTTCATGCGATCGCGGAGAGGAGGAGAGATTGATAAGGATATGATTAATTCACGTATGATGAGCATGCTTGTGGCCATGCAGAAGGAGGCGCCAACACCGAGACCGGTAAAATTGTCGAGAGCGACGCTGCAGAGTGTGAAGGCGTTCTTGATGCCGCGGAAGTCTGGGGGAGAACACAGTCGGGAAGATAGAGATGACGAATGAGCCTGCAAAGGACGGAACGACCACAATTGTCTGGTAAGGGAATTTTTGATCTGCTCGGCAATGCTTCATGAGCGATACAGTCACATATATGCAATATACATTTGGAGGAAAAGATCATGCAAGTACCAAGGGATTTTATGGTGACTAGGAAATCCCCAACGAGTCTTCAAATCAATTGCTATGGGAGAACGGAAAATCTGATGCTTTCAATCGCTCATCTACAGTGGCTCAGTGGCTCTGTTCAAGCACTCCTACAGACTCGCTCAAACCAGTCCGTATCATAGCAAAGACAATGAATCACAATGTAACGCTGCATGTTCTTGATGACGACCAGACATGACTCCATTTTTTATCAAAGATATTCACTTCGCTGTTAAAGTGGTGTTATTTCTCATCCATTGATACAATATGATTTCTCCACTGTCAAGAAGAATTCCAGCATTTTGACGCAATAAATTAATCTCAAGAAAGCCACAATGCCAACGACGCCAAAAATCACCGTCAAGGACTTTCAGAGATCGCTATGCCTGACCAACAGTCCACAAGCATACTAGACAACGAATGCGAGGCTCCACGTCCCAAAAACCAAATCTCATCAAAGATTCCATCCCCAGTCTTGGCACGCCCCTTCAGCCGGGTAGGCGAGGTGATCTTCCATCTCTGCCGTCGAGAGATTGATCTGCAGAATCGATCGACCTTCCTAAAAGAAGATCCAAGATAACCACGCGATAAGCGCCTTTTCAACCTGCCACGCTTATCATGCAGCATGATAGGTATTCTCGCATCTCGCCCACTGATACGGTAACCAATCGGGAATTACGGCCATCATGGCGGGGGAGGGTAGTTATCATGCAGCTCAAACGGGCGGTCAAAGTCAGTTTGCATGCAAGATTACATCTTCCACTTTGTCGGAGTTCCTCGCTCTTTCATTCTTCGTGGCGGAAGAAGCAAGAAGCAATCCAGTTGACACTGGCCGTTGACGCGATCCCTTGAAAAAGATTGATCAAGAGGATGGCTAAACTCGTTCCGCGTGTCCGTAAACCCCATCTCCATGTCGAACAGGTACCCTCCGCGTTTTCGGGGAAGCCGGGGGCGTCGCGATGGAGCAACAAAGGTATCCCGAGACCAATGCCTATCACAAGTGATCTTTCCATCTACTACTTTGACTGACCCCTAGCTAAAGACATCGACCCCATCCGGCGCGAAGATCGCAAATGGGGCGTCCCCGCCCTGATCGCATACTGGTGCTCCGACGCTTTCAACGCGGCAACATGGGAATTCGCCTCCTCGATCCTGGCCGTGGGGCTAAGCTACAAGGACTCGTTGGGCATTGTGGCGACGGCGTTCATCATCATCAGCGGCGTCATCAGTCTGAACGGCGCGGTCGGTGTGCTGTATCATGCGCCCTTTCCCGTGCTGGCGAGGGCGAGTTGGGGATTTTGGGGCAGCTATGTTCCCATTGTGTCGAGGGTGATCCTGGCCATGTTCTGGTTTGCGATCCAGACGGTCAATGGGGGGGATGTGACGTTCGTGATGATTTCGGCCATCTGGCCGAGTTTCAAGAAGGTGCCGAATGATATCCCCGAGAGCGAGGGGATTACGAGTGCGCAGATGGCGTCTTTCTTTCTATGTGAGTGGACCCCAATCTCCCCGATAGTGCTGTAGGCATCGTGGAGCTAATCCCAAAACCCCCCCCCAAGTCTGGCTCCTCCAAATCCCTTTCCTCTACATGCACCCCAACAATCTCCGCTACCTCTTCATGGCCAAATCGATCTTCGTCCCCATCGCCTTCATCGCCATGCTCATCTGGGCCTTCCGCTCCACCGGCGGCACAGGCGGCCCCCTCCTCGCCTCCTCTGCCACCGCCACCATTTCCGGCTCCACCTACTCCTACGCCTGGCTCTCCAGCCTCACGGCCGTGATCGGCAACTACGCCACCCTCTCGGTCAACATGCCCGACTTCTCGCGCTACAGCAAAGCCAGCGTGAAGTGGCAGTGGCTTTACATGCCCTTACTCCCCATCCTCTTCACCTTCATCTCCTTCATCGGCATCGCCTGCACCTCCGCGGGGCAGGCCCACTACGGCGGCGAGCTGGACTGGAACCCCGCGAACCTGATCGCCCGCTGGCCGAACCGCGCGTGCCAATTCTTCGGGGGCGCGGCCTTCGTGCTCGCGGCGCTGGGCGTCAACATCTCGGCCAACAGCCTGAGCGCGGCCAACGATCTCAGCGCGCTGTTCCCGGGGTACGTGAACATTCGGAGGGGCCAGCTGATCTGTGCGCTGATGGCGTGGGTGCTGGTGCCCTGGAAGATCCTGGCGAGCGCGGCGAGTTTCCTGAACTTCATGAGCGCGTACAGCGTTTTCCTGGGCCCCATTGCCGCGATCCTGGTGTGGGATTTTTGGTGGTTGAAGGGGCGGAAGTATGATGTCGTCGCGCTGTACCATCCGGACAGGTATGCCCTGTCCCCTTGTTTCCCCACCCTTCTCTGTTTGAGTTGCCCGTTCACCCACAGAGCAACTGACAAATCCCTCCGCAGCATCTACGCCTACACCTTCAACATCAACCTCCGCGCCATGCTCGCCTTCCTCATCGGCGTCGCCCCCAACCTGCCCGGTTTCATCAACAGCATCACCCCCTCCATCGACCCGGGCGTCGGCAAGCGGCCCTATACCTTCGCCTGGATCCTCGGGTTTGTGATCACTAGTCTTGTTTACGTCGTGCTCAGTACCATCTGGCCGCCCAGGGAGACCCTGATCGAGAGGGCGGTGCTGCCAGATGAGGTATATGATGCTGAGGTGGAGGTCTTGGAGGGTGTGGAGAATGAAAGTGCGGAGAAGGGCAAGGCTTGGGATGGGAGGGCAAAGGGGAGGGAGGAGAAGGGGGAGTTGGCTGTTGTATGAGTTGGAATTGCTATGGTCGTAATTCCCGGTCCGGAAATAGCGAAGTCTTGGCTGATCGAGCTCCGCAATAATTGCTTCCATGTTCTGCAGGTCATCATTCAAGTCATCAATAATACACATAGAGAAAGAAATAAGATGCCTTGGGCACGTTGCATCCAGCCTGCATCTCACTGCCATTGCTGCCAGGCCGTGGATTTTTTCAACCCCATACCCTCCGTTTCTTTCCTCATCTCGTAGCCAAGGAAAGGAACCACAAGTCCGCAACCACCGTGACCATAAGCCTCATCCATCCATCACGCCTTCTCCCCCGTGCCCGCCTCCCTGCGAATCCTCGCCTGCTCCTTCCCCTCCTTACTGAACCTCCTCCGCAAATTCTTCACCCCACCCAGATACAGCCACGAAGCCGCAAACACCACCACAAAATTGAAGATGCAGAACGCCCAGAAGATGCCATAGTCGCGCCACTTGTGCTCATAATACGCATTAAACCCCTTAGCGAACTGGTCGCCGTTGGCGTACTGGCAGAACTCGCACAGGCCGTCCGCGCCCGTCTGCACGTAGCCGCCGGCTTGGGCGATGTAGGGCGCGGTGTAGGAAGCGCAGGTCTGGCCGGGGGGAGCGGAGAAGCGGGCGACTTCGGTGGAGGAGCAGCGGACGGGTCGGTCGTGCGTGGCGACGCCGAGGAAACCTTCGAGGAGGTAGGTGAAGGGGGAGAGGTAGTACATCCATCTGCGCCAGAACTGTTGAAGAGAGGGGGGAAAGGTGGTCAGCAAGGATCGCAATGGTGCGAAAGAGATAGGGGAATCAAGAGGGGTGATGGATCAGAGGGGGGCTTACGGTTGGCAGTGCGGCAAAGGGGACCACCACGCCGCAGAACGAGACGACGAAGAGGAAGAAGATGGGCACGAGTAAGCTGGCGAGCAACTCGTTGGGCGAGAATGAGGCGATGGCTTGTCCGAAGCCGACGTAGTAGATCTCGAACAGCATCAGCAGCATCCAGGTGTAAGCGCTGTCGAACTTGGTGGTTCTGTGACCGATGGCTCCCCACCACCAGCATTGAAAGTAGATCGTCCCTGCGAGGATGGAGTAGGGCAGCTCAACCAGGACAGCGCCTGTCACGAATGCTACCCACGAGTAGATCTTCGAGTTCGCTTCTCGGCCTTGGTAGAGGTTTCGGAATTCGAGGAATTTGGGTTGCAGTTGTTGGATCAATGGGGGCGAGATGGTCAGAGTCATGAAGATTGAGAAGAGGCGACTCTGCATGTCAATCTGTTCGAAACCAATGTGATAGAAGGTGAAGGTATTGAAGAGACCAGTCACAATGTGCAACATGAATTTGCCAATGAGGTATTCGGGAGAGCGGTAATAGTTGGTGAAGGTTCGTTTGATGACGGCAGACATCTGAGTGGAGAGAGGCATGGCATATTCTCTGTCATCATTGGCTGATTTGCCTGAGGCTGCATTGCGACGAGATGAGATCAGTGTTTGAATCTCTTCAGAAACCCGGCCGTGCTCTGGAGAATTTGCCCACACATCGCCCCAGTCTTTGCCATTGTAGTCAGGGTCGCCTGCGCCGATAGCCTCCAACATATATTCAGCTGGATTTGCACGCTTTGGACATTTACGAGCCCCGTTACGCTGGAAGTAGTCGATGAGCAGTCGAGAATCCTTGCCCAGCTCTCCATGGTAGACAACACGACCGCCAGATTTGAGGAGTATCAGCTCATCGAAATGTTCAAATAGGACGGAGGACGGCTGGTGAATGGTGACCAGTAGAGCCTGGCCACTATCTGCGAGCTTCCGTAAGAACCGGATGATGTTGAACGCTGCGCCCGAGTCAAGACCGGACGTAGGCTCATCCAGGAACATCAACAGCTCTGGCTTGCTTGCCAGCTCCACGCCGATAGTGACTCGTTTGCGCTGCTCTTGATTTAGGCCCTCGCCGATCTTGCCAATCGTTGCCCCTGCGATCGAGCGCATCTCCAAGAGATCAATGATGCGTTCACAATATTCGTATTTTTCTTCCAGAGGCACTTCCTTGGGCTGTCGGAGCAAAGCCGAGAATCGGAGGGCTTCTCGAATGGTGGAAGTTGGCTCATGTACATCCATTTGTTCAGCGAAGCCTGTTGCACGTTGGAAGGATCTGGGAAGGGGTCTACCGTCGACGAGGAAGTCTCCAGACACCACACCAAAGTTGATACGCTGAGCCAGTGTGTTCAACAATGTCGTTTTACCTGCACCAGATGCTCCCATAAGGGCAGTCAGCTTGCCCGGTCGGACGAAGCCTTGGACATCCGAGAGGAGCTTTCGCTCTCCCTTGTCATATGGGATGATGTAGTTGACATCGGTGTAGGTGAAGACCGATTCATTCCTCGCCACACCCTTGACATTCTGAATTGAGTCAGAGCTGCTGGATTCGTCTCCTGCCGGCTTTGTCTCCTTTGCGGCGGCCGCATTTTCTTCATCTTCTGGTATATCGCCCTTCTCCATGGCTTTCGTCACAGATTCTGGTGCTTGTCCTCGCTTGAAGATAGTGACAGAGCCACCTCCTTTGTTTGGCTTCTGGATCTCCATACCAACCATGGTCAGAAAGACAAAGAAAAGCCAGAACCCGATGATGATACCGAAATTGCGCCAAAGGTGTGCTCTCGTATAAGTGAAAGCAGTACGAATGTAATCTCCGCCGTTGACTGTGGTTTGCCCTGGCTGACTTCCTTGAGTGGTGCAGGACTGGTATTGAGGCGTTGCCCCAGGACCCTCCGGTACTAAGAAGGGCGGTACGCACTGGATATCCAGATTGTAGAACTCATTCGACATCAATGCTTCAAAGCCATACTGCACCGGATTGATCCAGATGAGCCACTTGAACCAAGGGTGCATTTTCACCGGCGGAATCAGGTAACCAGTGTAGACAATCAGCACTTGTATCGAAACGCCTGTGATTCGTGTCGCAATGTCTAAAGATCCGCACCAAGCGCCAATTGCTCGGAAGAAAGAGTACATGTTCATCGTGAGGATCCAGAGAAACAGCAGGCTGATGAAGAATTGCGATGCGGTCCTCGATAGATTTGCCATGAAGTAGACGACGATGTCGAAGAGAAACACCTGGATAAAGACCAGAGGAGCATCCACAACCGTTTGCGCAATTGCGTAGGCGGCAGGACGATAGAATGAACTAGACTGATCATCAGCTATGCTTCTGTGACAATGACTGCGTAGGAGAACTCACAAGCTCTTGTGCTTCAGGAGGATGGGGCGGCTAGAGAAGGCTGCAGTCAGCTCGGCAAGGGCGAGCAACGCGTTGAAAAGCAACATGAAGAACAGCACTCCTCCACGGGGGAAAACGCCAGCAGCAGTTGGTGGCAAATCGTAGAAGAGGGCGCCAACGATCAGAGACTGGAATACGATGCCGCCCCATTTCCCCCCCAGCGAAAGCGGATCACCAATCATGATGAGGAACTGGCGATGAGTACATGCGAAGACTTGCTTGTGGAACGGGAGGGTGTAATTCTTCTCCTTCACCGCTTTGGCACCGGCTTCGAGGCGCTCTCTCCTCTGGTTCTCATTGAGCTTCTCGAGAGCATCAATATCTCGAACATTCTGCTCGTAGGTGAAGCTGCTTTTGTAAGCCCTCTCAAACTGCTCGGCGGATTGAGGAATGCGGCTCTCCCATCCTTTACGGACTTGGCGCTCGTGAGGATCAGTCACAGAAGTGAGGAAGTCAGCAGTCGTCCATCGCGCAGGGCGCTTGAATCCCAAATTCTCGAAGTAACTCGCCGCTTCTTCTGTCGGACCGTAGTACAGGCACCTTCCTTCATCGAGTAAGACGACCTTGTCGAAGAGCTCATACAGAGACTCCCCGGCCTGATAAAGCGCAATTGCGGTGGAGATGTGTGCCATATTCGTCAGTGACCTCAACGACTGCACATACTCGAGGGCGGTGCTTGCATCAAGGCCACGAGTCGAGTTGTCCCAGCATTGCGTGCTGGCCTTGGTGATCATAGCTTCGGCAATACTGACGCGCTTCTTCTCACCCCCTGACACCCCGCGAATCAGCTCATTGCCGACCTTGGTGTTCATTGTATGCTCGATCCAGAACAACTTGGCTACGCTACGAAGAAACTCGGCAACGTATTGATCACGCGTCTCGCCTTCATTTCTGGACGCTTTGCCAGGCGTACGGGTTGTCAAGGCGAATTTCAGGGTGTTCTTGACGCTCAAAGTGGCGTAATGAAGGTCGTCTTCCGGATTGTAGAGGATCTCGCCACGGTAGCTCTTTGCCATGGTCTTCGCGTCCGTTCCGCCGTATGTGACCTCGCCGTCAATGCTTTCGTAACCGAACCTCTGGTTAGCAAGGACCTTGAGGAGCGTTGAGCATCCAGAGCCAGGGCGGCCAAGGACCAAAAGCATCTCGCCAGGTTTGATACAGCCGGTGAAATCGTTGATGATTGTTCTAACTGGAGGCTTGCCTGACTGCCTTGGCCCTCCACCCACCAAGCCCTTGATGGCACGGGGTATTCCCATGAAAGGATCACCCACAGTGGGCTGCAAGGCCGCACCGAGTCCCATGCCCCGGACGGTCAGGTTTCTGAATGCCAGACCAACATGTCTGGTCTTCTCATCTTCTGAATTGGCCTGGCGGTCTCGTCCAAACATGCGTGACATGAGGCGTTCTATCTCTGCTTGCTCTTCGAGGTGCTCCTCCCTGGACATAACCGAATCCTGGAACTCGCTCTGGTTTGTCTTTCTTCGGCTCAAAACCCGGAATATATCCTCCTCTGTCATCTGGCCGGTACCCCGCTTCGTCAGCCCAGGCCGTTGGGCTGCGCTTGTCCCGGACTGGGTCTTCAAAGGCATGATGGCTCCGTCTGTATCCCTTTCTTCTTTGTCTGTTGCATCCGAGTCCAAGCTGCTGGTCGAGATGCTGGAATATGTGCGCTGACTGCGGCTTGGTTCCGTTTTGTAAGGCGGAAAGGTTTCATCATCGCGTTGTGACGGCGCAGAGCCTTTTTCTTCATCGTTGATATGGCGCTTCTCGCTCTCAGTCTGCGGATTGTCTATGGTTGCTGTCGTGTCACCATTTGTAGGAGGATTTGAGGATTCTGGCGACGTCTCTGGAAGGCCTGTAGACGTCATATATTGTTTCCTGAAGCTGTTTCCGGATGCGGACGGCCAAGCGCCAGGCGCATCATCCAAGCCAGGGCGTTCTTCAGTACCAGAGGACGCCATACTAGCATACGGGTAGGATGAAGAGAGAGAAACCTGAATCGCAATAACTTTGAAGGGCCCAAACAGTACTACATCGGGCTGCGGGGCAGAAAACTGTCCGTGCTACAAGACAAAGGTTGGATGGCGGAAGTCAAGGGGTGATGGCCGCATCGGCGCAGAAGCAGCCGAGTGTACCCAACATTTGCAGTTGAGCGCCCTACCAGACATCACTGAACAGGCAAGGACCAATGAATTGCGCATGGAGACCGTCTGTCATGCAGTCATGGCTGCTATCTTGTCAGACTTTCAAGCCGATAGGAGACATGATCTGGGCGGCGTCATCGTTGTTAGAGCTCGGGCTCACACAGAACTACAGATTGTCCGTGAAGCGAACCAGTCGGCTCACGCCGCCTTCAACCTTCGGCTCCTTTACTAAGCTGTAAGACGGCTTTTATGTGGCAGGGGTGGATGATGAGTCCCTGCAGGGTAAGATCGGTCTAAACCCAAAGGAGGTATGACATCAATATGTAGATTCTTCAGACATTGTAACGTTCATAATGCCAACACAGGCACATTGTGACCACTGTCCCCAATAGGCGCTTATCTCGTGTAATGTGGCGTCTCTGTATAGAATGGTTTTGATACGGTGCAGACTAGTGGTTGCGATACCCGTATTTTTCGTAAGAAACGGGCCTGATGTATCGTTCTCGTGACTTGCAGCATCACGTAAAGAGATGGATATCACTGCTTCAGGATTATGTCAAGGGACGTGAGAGATGCAAGACGAGGTTGTAACGCGCTAGCCCATCATGTCTTCTCCCAACTACTTCACTTGCACGCTTGGAGAGGCCAGGAATGTCGCTGATAGCTCTTCAAACACTGCAAGCACTGTCAACGAGCTGCTTCTCCATCAATCAAACATCAATCCTGATCGCCCAGCGGTTGGCTTCTGTGATGACCCCGGGATTCAGGGGAGTAGGGAATGGACTCACTGTGTTTACACATTTAAACAGCTGCATGACAAGATCGAGGAGTATGCGGGTCTACTGACACCCACACCTATTGGCCACTTGGCCACCGGGACCGTCGCTCTTCTGTGCACTAGCGGCCGGACCTTTCTCTTCTGCTGGCTAGCCCTGATACATCACGGGCTCGCCGTGGTGCTCATTGCACCAGAGCTGTCAGATGCTGCAATAGCGCATCTATGTAAGCTGACGGGTGCTGCCTTGGTCCTGCACGATAGTAAACACCAAGTCCTTGTCCAAAACGCTGTCAAGAGGGCATCTGAGGACGATCCTGCCTTCCTGCTCCAATCGAGGCTAGTACCAGACTTCGCCGAGTCGAAGTCTCCTGCACAATGCTCTCCTGCTGCACAACACGATCCAGCGGATGTAGCGTATGTGCATCACACCTCGGGAACGTCTTCGGGGTTGCCCAAGGCCATACCAATCACCCACTCAGGGGCAGTCGGGGTCTTACCAGGGTTTGAGGACGGCGAGCTCTTCCGGCCAGCAACATTCACGACAACACCCCTCTACCATGGCGGGCCAGCTGACTGTTTCCGAGCATGGAGTAGCAGCGCCATGATCTGGCTGTTTCCAGGACTTCAGGATAAGCCAATTACCCCAGACTACGTTCTTCGCGCCGTCGAAACGACCAAACGCTTTTCAGAGCAGCAAGCAAAGAATACCTATGCCGGAAACTGCCCCCTTCGTTATTTTGCTGCTGTGCCATATGTGCTTGAGACGCTGTCCGCTCTCCCCGAAGGCATCCAGATGTTCCAGAGCATGGATCTTGTGAGCGTCGGCGGAGCTGCCCTCTCAAAGGATCTTGGCGACGAGCTGGTCAAGAAAGGGGTTCGCCTCTTGTCCAGATATGGAAGCGCTGAATGCGGTTTCATTCTCAGCTCGCATCGTGACTATGAGAACGATCAAGAATGGCAGTATCTGCGAGACTATCCATGTTCGAGCATGACTTTCGAGCCTCAAGAAGACAATCTGGCAGAGCTGGTCCTAAAGGACTGGCCATTTATGGCGAAGACTAACCGTGACGATGGAAGCTACGCCACCTCGGATCTTTTCGAGCCACACCCGTCAACGAATGGCTTATGGCGCTACCACTCACGGGCAGATGGCCAATTGACGCTTTCAACCGGCAAGAAATTCGACGCAGCACCCCTTGAAAGCCAATTGATGGGCTCAGTCAGGGCAGCGGGACTGAGTGGACTGGTTCGAGAAATCTACGTGTTCGGCACCAATCGTCCCTATCCCGGCTGCTTAGTGTTTCGACGACACGGTTTCCACTCACACACGGAGGTACTGGACAAGGTCTGGCCGATCATCGAGCAGGAGAACGCCAAAGGCTCACCACATGCGCGAATAGCGAGGCACATGGTCGTTGGAATATCTCCACACTCTACCAAGCTTCAGACGACCAGTAAGGGGACGTACATCCGACGAGAAATAGAGGAGTCATTTTCCAAAGAGATCAACACCGCTTATCAAAGCCAATCGAATGGACAGGGTTCGACCCAGCTGCTCGACGGCGCTTCCATTCGACAGAACATCTACCGGATTGTCAAGGCAAGGGTAATTGGTGATTCTCCAAAGACAGAATTGCCAGTCGAGGAAGATTTGCATGCATTAGGAGCTGACTCGGTGGCCATTATGGAGATCAGGGAGCAGGTACAGCGGGATTATGGCCGCCCATTAGGGGTAGAGCTTCCGCCCAATGTGGTATACGATTGTGGATCAGCGGAAGGATTGGCTAAGCACATGATTGGATTATCCGAGGGCAAGGCAGCAGAGAAGGAGAAGGAGAACAAGGAGCGTATGGAGGATCTTCTGAGGCGGTTTGGTGGTGAGACTTTCTATTCTTTGTGTTGCCGTGCATTTCATAGAAACCCAACAACAAATGCCTAATTGGCGAGAGATCGCATTCGATCCTCAATTCTAACACCGAAACCAGATTTCCAGGACCAAGGCCCATCCCACGAACCCTCCACTCCATCGGACGGCCAAACAATCATCCTAACGGGTGTGACGGGAACCCTCGGTATCTGGATATTCCACCTCCTCCGCACCCACCGCTCCGTCACCGACATCCACTGCCTCATCCGCGCCACCGACACCCACGCCGCCGAGACCCGCCTCGCCAAAGCTCTCACCTCCAAAGGCCTCCCTCCCTTCCCCTCCTCAAAAGCAACCCTCCACCTCCACCCCTGCAAACTCACAGACCCCGACCTAGGCCTCCCCCCAACCACCCTCACCTCGCTACGTCAGACGGCAACATCCGTCATCCACGCGGCCTGGGCCGTCAACTTCAACATCTCCCTCTCGGGCTTCAGCCCGCATCTACAGGGCCTCAACAACCTCATCAACTTCACCCGCTCCACCACTCAGCGCGCGACTTTCCTCTTCTGCTCCTCCACCGCTTCGGTGCTCTCGCCCACGTCCCCGGCTAACATCCCCGAACGCATCTCCCGCGACCCCCGCGATGCCAGCCCGATGGGCTACGCGCAATCGAAGTGGATCGCCGAAGCCATCTGCGCAAATGCGTACACGAGCGGCGGGCTGAAGGACCGACTAACCATCCTTCGGATCGGCCAGCTCTGCGGTGATGGGAAGAGGGGAGTCTGGAACGTCACGGAAGCGTGGCCGCTCATGTTTTCGGCCGTGGCGGTCACGGGAGCGCTGCCGGATCTGGGGGAAGGGGAGGTGTTGGGTTGGTTGAAGGTGGATTTGGCGGCGGAGGCGGTGGTGCAGACGCTGTTTTCCATGGTATGTGTGCCCAGAGAAGAAAAACACGAGAAACAGGGGGAGGAGAGGCAAGCCGCTCTCGCCGATGGTGACCCCGGCATCGAATGTCCGGTCTACCACCTCATAAATCCCAACACTTCACCCACATGGACCGATATGCTTGACTGGGTCACATCCTGGGAACCGAATCTCGAGATCTTGGCACCTGGCGAGTGGGTGCAGAGGCTGGAAAATCTGCAGGGGGAGAGCAGGGAACACCCTGCCAGGAAGCTGTTGGGCTTGTGGAAGGGTGCGTATGTGGGTGAGGAGGGTGGGCAGGAGGAGGAAGATGGGAAGGTGGGCCAGGACAAAAAGGTGAGTAAGTTCGAAATGGGCAACAGCATCAAAGCAGCCCCCATCCTAGCAGAGGTGAAACCTATCGACCAGGAGTTCTTTGGCAAGGTTTGGAGTTGGGTGAAAAGTCAGGAAGGATCTGAGAAACAATGAAGCGAAGAAAGGGACGAGATGGAGGTGCACAGCTGGAGACAAAGAGCAAAATCATGACTGCTATAGATGAATATTTCGGTGCTTTGGGCGGGAAAAGTTCTTGTAGAGTTCGTTTCATGGAGTTTCTTGCGAAGTATCTTTCTACTGCTCCTCCTGTATCTGTGGTATTTTCTTCCAGGACGAGAGGGACTTTTTGAACAGATCTGTCATCGTACATTGAAAGCATAGAACCCACGGGCGAAGGTGCCGCGGGCGAATGAGAGGGAGAGAGACACGCCCATAGGTTGAAATGATCTTCGGTGCGCAGATGAGATAGTAGTGAGATCTTTGAAGTGATTTCCATAGAGAGATCGGTAGTATACTTTACCCCTAACCCCAACCGCCCTCATCAACCCACCATAAGCCCAACATCCCCCACCCTGTCAACCCCTTTCATAGACTCATATCACTCCTCCCTTTCTCCCCAAACACCCCACCTTCCCCCTTCTCCTCCGGCCCCCGCTCCCCCACCACCTCATCGACAAGCCCATACTCCCCCGCTTTCCGATCAATCTCCTCATCACTCAAAAACGGCAGTTCCCTCGCCGCCCTTACATACCCAATCTTCTCACAATACCCCTTGGCGAAAATGATATCGATTTCCTCGAGGCTGCGGCGCGCGGTTTCCGGGTAGGTGAAGTAGATGACGGGCAGGAAGCAGGCGTTGACGATGGCGAAGAAGAGGTAGGTGCCCCATCCGATGTTGGTGATCATCACGGGAGTAATCATGACAATTACTGTGGTTCGATCGGGTGTTAGGATGTTTGGGGGAAAGGGGGGAAGGGAGAGGGGAGGGGAGACGAGGGGAGGGGGGAAATAGACTGACGGAAATTGAAGAGCCAGTTGGAGCAGGTGGAGAGGGCGTTGGCTTTCTGGCGGGTTTTGATGGGGTTGACTTCGGCGGGGTAGAGCTGCACGAATTGGATCGTCAGCATATGGTCGAACAAAAGGGATGGTGGGAGAATGAACCCATGGCAGAGGCAACCAGCTAGCTCCAAAGCTTGCAATGTACGTGAATAGACCAACAGCGGCGCCCTTGGCTGCGGCCGGCGTGTCGGGTATCAAGCAAGCGAAGACCAGAACCATGCTCAGGCACTGACCGACCGTGCCCCATAGGAACAACTTCCTTCGGCCGACCCTTTCGATGATGAACCAGGACACCGTTGCGAAGATGGCGTACACGATCATGTTGACACCACCGAGCAGCAGCGACATGTTGTGTGTCTGGTTGATGGAAGTTTCGAATAGAATTGGGAAGTAGTAGATCACGGCATTGCAACCACCTAAGCAGACGGCAAAGTCAGTGGTGCTTCGGCCGATACAAATCCCGGGAGCACGACTGAAATAGAGAAGGGAAGGACGGCCTTCGAGATGTACTTACCGACTTGCTGCATGAATTGCGAGCTCACGCCCAACATCATGCGGCGGAAGTGCTGAGTCTTGCCTCCAGTAAAGACGGCTTTGAGAGGAGTACCTTTGCGACCTGCGTACCCTGAAGCCTTGATGCTATCAAGGATGATCTGCTTCTGCAGCTGCGTTTCTTTCGCATCGGTTTCGAGCCCCCGCAGAGCGGCGATGACGGTCTCGCCTTCCTCCCATCTCTCTCGGGTGAGAAGCCACCTTGGAGATTCGGGCAACCAGATAGGGCCAATGGCCAAGACGAGCGCAAAGATAATCTGGAAGGAGATTGGGAAGCGCCAGACCAGGTCGGCGGAGCCGTAGCTCGCCCCATAATCGATCCAGTATGCCACCAATGTCCCAAAGGCGATCACGCCGCCTTCAATGCAGATCAACAATCCTCTATTACTCGTTCTTGAGCACTCGGCTTGGTATGTAGGTATCGTGCTGGTATTGATGCCGTTCCCGACTCCTGTGATGGTCCTACCAATGATGAATTGCGCAAGGGGCGTCGCACCCCGTTCACTGGTGACCTGTATGATGACGCCGAGGATCATAATGCTGCCACCCATCATCATGGCGCGCCGTCGACCGAGGAAGTCGCCAAAGGCGAGAATGAAGATTGCGCCGAAGAGGCAGCCTGATGGATCAAGTATCAGCAACACATTTCTTCTCCTTCTCGGGTTTGGATCTTCAAGTCAATTGGCGTACCGATCTCGTATATTGCAGTAACGAAACCCTGCATGGTCGAGTTGTCCTTGGTCGCGGTAAAAAGGTCATTGAAGGCTGGCGCTGTGATGATGCCCGACATAACGCCCTGATCATAGCCAAAGAGCACAAAGCCAGTAGTCGCGACGGTGGAGACAGCCAGGGAGAGCGGGCGGCCGGTCAGGCCCATAAATCGTGGTGGTGCCATTGTCGGCGTCGTCGAGTCTCCAGTCTAATGTGCTTGAGTCTTCCACGGGAAAAAGACGAAGAGGTCCTGAAGATGAAAAATCGATGAAGAGCATCAAGAACCCCGCTAAGATAATCGAAGGCCATGACTCGTGCAGCGGCGCTCCTTGTCGGTACATGCAGCCTCAATGCACCTCCTCGTCATCTTGCCCTCCCACCAATCACCCACCCGTAAGGTCGACATCACTAACGGGGAAAACCGTTGAACCCTCGTAAAGCGCCATCGTCATTGGTCGATACCGCCGTTAGATGCTTGGGCTTGCAGGGAAGAGAGTTTGTGACTTGCAGAAAGTAGGAGGTCGCCGGCACCAGTGGTGGAGTAACAAAAGCATGGGGAGATTTCTGGGGAAAAGACCTCGGCACTTGCTTGCTGTGGGGGACAGTCGAGGGCAGAGATCCCTAGGGGCCCGCTAAGTCAATTACGCCTCCGGGGGCACATCTGCCGGCGAGTTTATTCTCTCAGGGGTTTTTTGGGCGAGTGTCGAGGGGGCCATCCGCTATGACAACAACATGCGTCATTATTACTGTCAGGGCACTCAGCAGCTACTTTATAAGATGCAAGATGAGGTTACTTAATGTTGATGAACTTCAAAACTTGTATCACCATTTTCCTCGACATCTAGGGACTGAGATGGGCGACTCGTAATAAGCCAAGGTTGAATTTCTCCATCTCCAAGCCAACTTCCCATCCTCAAGCCCATTGCCCTTCGTCAATGCCATCCACGTCTTCTCGTTATTTCCGTCCTTGAAACTTGATCCCATAATTGACTTTCTACCTGCGCCTTCCCCGTAGCGGGCTGCGGGCGTATGATCCTTCGATTGGCGCGTCTGGGGGAGGCTTATCGATAAGCATCATCAACGTCATGTCTTGAGATTCAATTTCTTCAAAGCAAATACATTCGCAAGCTTCAAACAGTGAAAATGGTACTCCCAGGAAAGCCAGAGTCGTAAGAATTCGATCCTGACATCATCGCCATTGTATCACAGGCAATTGACAGCTCAAACAGGCATCTCCACCCGCATCACAAAATTCTCCCCGCAGAATTCCAATCCACACCCGAAGGTCGCAAAGCCGCAGATGAATTCTACGCTTCCAACCCGAACGAACCCATGACCTCCTCGAAGCTGTCCATCCAAGACACACTCCCTCTCCCCAATTGCGCCCACAAGATCCCCCGCCTTGGGTTTGGCCTCTACCTCTCCCCTCCCACCGTCAGCACAGAATCATGCCTCAGCGCCCTTCGCTCCGGCTACCGCCACATCGACTCGGCACAGTACTACCAGAACGAAGCTGAAATGGGCGCCGCCGTCCGAGCCAGCGGGATCCCTCGCCCCGAAGTCTTTTTGTGCACCAAAGTGCTGAGTCCCGGCGGCGGTCCCGAGAAGACGTATCAGAAGCTGCTCGACAGTGTGAAGAAGATCGGGGGAGAGGCTGAGGGGTCGCAGGGAGGAGATCTGGCGTATGTGGATCTTTTTCTGATACATTCGCCACATGCGGGTGCAAAGGCGAGGAAGGAGATGTGGCAGGGGCTGGAGAGGTTGTATGAGGAGGGGAGGGCGAAGGCTATTGGAGTGAGTAATTTTGGGGTCGGGGCGATTGAGGAAATGAGGGAGTGGGCCAAGGTGTTCCCGCCCATGGTCAATCAGATTGAGGTATGCCAGTCTTCCTCTTTCCGCCTCTTAAACCTTCTCCATTCCGTAAAGGGTCAGGTGGTCAGTCCTCATTACTTGTGGGAAAAGTGGTCGAGATCTAAAAATTCTGGGCCATCTCAGACTCGAAATGGCATTTTTGAGTTTTCTGGCCACCCCTAATGCTGATAATCTCGGCTCCCTCAGCTTCACCCCTGGTGCCAACAGCGCACCATCGTCAACTACTGCAAGAAGAACGACATCGTCATCGAAGCCTACGCTCCGATAGTCAGGAACCAAAAAGCCCACGATCAGACCCTGGTCAAGATCTCCGAGAAGCTGGGCCGAAGCACCGCGCAAGTCCTCATCCGATACAGCCTCCAAAAGGGTTGGGTCAGCTTACCCAAGAGCGATACGCCTAGCCGCATCACCGCGAATGCCGACGTGTATGGATTCGAGCTATCGGGCGAGGATATGCAAGCGCTGGATGCATTGGATCAAGGCGAGGACGGCTCGATTGTGGAGGCTGTGAAGAATTGAGTTCTTTCTGCTTCGATTCTGATTGTTACTGCCAAAGGCTAATGCAATACATTGCACTAAACTTCTCAAGTCCCTGATCATATTGAAAACAATAGCTGGCCCAATGTCAAAGGCGGGAAACCACATATCCCATATGCATCATCCCGTTTCCCGCTAGACCTCCTTTCCACATCTCCATCTCACTTCCACACCATCCACACTCCGAACACAACCCAAACCCCTACACAACTTGCACAAAGACAGTCTTCCTCTCCCAAACACTAAAGAACCCCAAACGCGCCAAACATGAACGACATCGCCCTCTTCTACTGCTCTCTCTTCTGCCTCACCCTCTTCCTTTTCCTCCTCAATCGCCTCGTAGCGGAGGATCGGTGGCCACGCCCTCTCATCCTGCGGCTCTGAAAGGCCTGATATGATGCGCGTACGTCCATACTGGCTTTGATGGGCTGATGGGGCGGTGGTATTGACGGGAAAAGCTAGGGTATATCGTTCGCCTGGTTGTGGAGGGGTGGTATAACAGTGAAGTACATGCTTCTTCACTGGGTAGAGGCCGTTCGCTGGCGAGGTTACTTGTTTGTGGATAAGCTGGTTTGGTTGGTGAAGGGGATGCTAGGAGAGCTCAGCAACGATGAAGCAAGTTTCTTTGCAATGGACGAAGTATGAGGGGATGAAGGGTATCCACGATGCTGTATGATTAGGGATAAGAACAGCTATGCTGGTAGATGACTGTTGTGGATTCATTGAGGATATCACGGATGCTGTCGGGGGATAGAGCAGGGAAGTAGGTGGCGAAGAGAGGGGGCTCGAGAATGGGGTTCAGTAGGAGAGCTCTTATAGGGGTCTGGTTTGTGTACACATACTTGAAGATTCATTGCTACACGGCTGTTACATGGTCCAGTCTAATGTGATGTCCATCAGCCTTCAAATATCAAGGCTACGTGTCGTTCTGAATCCATGCTGAGTACATATGCCAGCATATCTACATGGTTGTAGACATAGCGTAGTGTACGGACGAAAGATACAGCACATTCAAGCAATGTGATCCCGACACTTTAAAGAAAGGAAGAATCCCATTCATTAAATGTAGCCGAAGCTACAAACTGCTACCTAATCACAAAAGAAACAATCGTAACGTTGCTGCCACCGCTCCACATACTCTAGAATATCACTGAGCGAACGCCGAAGACAAGGATTCAAGGGAGCTGAAGCTGAATCAGTAGGTGGTGGAGGTGGCCGACTAGACGTGCCTGTGGCTGGACCATCGGTAGGGTAGGAGCTGAAGCCGTTCTGGCCGTCGTAGCGAGGATGCGGTGCCATTGTCGGATGCTGACGAAGGGGGTCGGTACGCTTTGAAAATTGTAAGCCGGCAGCGGCGAAGCGTAGCTTCCGGCGGCCATGCCACCCACGAACGTGTTGTAGATGTTCCTTGGCCCTTGACTGCTTTTCTGGTGCTGCTGGCCTTGGTGGAGCGATCCGTCCCGCCCCGTAAACACAATCTGTAATAGATATTAGTATTGATCATGCTGGGAATAGGGGTTGGATATCGTACCTGACAAGATCCTCATGCTTGCCTGCTGCCCCACAGCTTGCCAATCCCCCGGGCGGCTCACTGGCCGCCCATCTCCTCCTCCTCCCCTCCCTCCTCCTCCTCCTCTTCCTCCTCTTCCTCGCCTTCCTCCTCCGCCACCGCCACCTGCCACCAGTAGAAGGTGCAGGCCGGGCACAGCTTGCACTCCTGTAATAGTAGATTGATTAGCGTTATCTCTTGAAACCACAGCAAGCAAACCCGTTGCAATGACCAAAATACGCGTCATTTCATCAGAACATCGCGTATGAGGTATAGCTCACCTCACTCCACCTCTCCTCCGGCAGCGCACACCCCTCTCCACAGGGGTCCCAGCACTGGTCGTCTCCCAGATCCTGGTTCAGGACCTGGCAGAACTGGCAGACCCACTCGATGCACATGATTGTGCTTGGCTTGCGAGCGGTCTGAAGCCGGGGATGTCTGGGTAGGTCTCAGGCCGTGAGGCGCTAGGCAAAAAAGAATGAAACCCGAAGAACAGACTGATGATGATGATGGTGCTGCCGAATGGAGGCTAGACGCGTTGTGATTAGCTTCAAAAGGGCTAGGAATGACAACAGATGGGTATAGACGCGAGAAAAAGGCTTGGATAGGGGCTGAAGACAGTCTAGAGGATCCAGAAAGGACATAGAAACGTTTAGAGAGCTCAAAATGAGCCCAAACGGCCTTTTGAAGCTCTGAAAGCGGCCAGAGACGGCCAGAAAGGACGGTAACAGTGCACTCACTTTGAGAGCAAACGGCGAGCAACCCGAAAAAGAACCACAGAACACACGATATGTTGTTGTTGTTGCTGTTGATGAGACAGCAGGATTGGTACAGGCTTTGAACCTGTATGTGATGATCGTGTGTGCAGAAGAAAGAGAGAGCAAAACAGAAAGCGGTCATGTGGGCAATAAGCGAGACGTACCGTCACCGCGTCGTGATGATACCGCCGTAGCGAATGAACCACTGGGCTGGCCATTTGCCAGCACGTTAATCTCACTATCCCTGTCGCCTTCCCATCACAATCAGAATGGCTTCGCGGCCATTGAGCTACCTTCTCACCCCCCTTTCGAGCCAATTGATGTCTTGGTATCCATCTACAGCTTTAGGAAAAGGTTTTAGAATCCTTCTTCAGGCATATTTTGAGCTTAGGGGTCCATCCACGGCCTCAGCTTGCTTGACAAAATCCATCTACAGCCTCATCACGCACTGAGGATCAATTGCACCCTCAAATCACCATAGCATCGACCGTTGCTTGATAGCCCTACCAAAAACATCAGTGATGAGCCAAGCCGTAGTTAGCCGCTTCTGGACATCACTATCTCCAAAGTGCTTTCTAGCCATTTTCCAAATGACAGGGCGGTTGTGGCGTTTCCGTTCACGCTAGCAGGGGTGATATTGATAATCAGAACATCATGTTCATGAAAGCTCCACCCACGCCACCACATTTTGGACAATGTGTCGAGGTGGTTGTTTGCTAGACACCAGAAGCGGAGTCCGGATCGCGCTAAGAGGGTCTGATGTGGAGACTGAAGCTCGCTTAGAGAGTGTTGAAGATATACAAGGATGCTGTGATTCGTCAATTGGCCTTTCGCCGTGTTGCAAATGAAGGTGTTGAGAGGGGTCGAGTCATGAGATAGCCATTTAGCTTTTTTGCAGTGCTGAAGTTCGTAACACGGCGGTTCGTGTCTCCACTCTCGACACAATGTTAGTCCACGCGTGCTCCTGCTTCTAAAGTTTTCCTCCAATTCTTTCCAAGCATCCTTCTTCAGCATCCTTCTTCAGCATCCTTCTTCAGCATCCTTCTTCAGCATCCTTCTTCAAGCACCCACAGACATCGCTCTTCAAGCACCCACAGATATCGCTCTTCAACCACGCACAGACATCGTTCTTCAAACACGCACAGATATCATTCTTCAACCACGGCTGGTACTCATAAACATCATTGCACTTGCCTTCGATATCATTCTTTGCTGTAAGCATCCATCATCGAACCCAGGTGTCACTCATCAGCATCCTTCTTCTATCACGGCTTGTATCCAAAAGGATCCTTCTTCAAGCACACTTGCTGCCTACCAATCACCTTTCACCACAGAATCTTCAGCTATCTCAGAATGTCTGGCGCAAGTGGACCTCGTACCTACAAAGCACCACCAACATTCACGACGCCAGGGAATCCCTCCTTTGCTCTGTATAGCGCCAACGAAGACTGGGACTCCTCCGCCTGGTTCCAGGCATTGACCACGGTTCACGGGCCTCCAGGGGGCAAGACAGCATATGATGAGCCCCGCCCGCGCGGGTTTTACGCCGATAACAATGCAGAGGACTATACGTCCTTCATACATGGCCAGGCAGAAGTGACGGAGCACCACTGGCCTGACGTAATGTACCTGCTGCGGCCTCCCCCGGAGAGGGAGGCCTACTTAACCAAGGCTGCCCCAGGGCAGCTACACGACAGCCTTGGCCGACCAATGGTAGAGAAGTGGCCAATCCAAGGCCGTCAAGCACGTCCGCTTAAGGAGCTAGCCGGGCTACCCGACAACGTGAGCAAGCCTGTTTGGTCTGTTGTGACAACGCTAATGGAATTAGGTTTCGTCCAACGAAACGTGGGACCGTATCGAGTTCTGGCGTCGCCTCAATCCTCGAATTCTGATGGAGGATATACTGATGCGTATGCATCCTGACATGCTACCGAGAACAACTGTGGGGGACACCCGCCTTCGAAATTCTTTGAATATGCGCGCTTCCCGCCGGGCGTACCCGGAATACTGCATGATTTCGTGGTTCGGCAAAGGTCTGGACGGTGGAAGACTGAAGCACACTGCACGAGATGAGACCTTGCAGCGGCTTACGCCGCAGCAGATCGCCGCCAACACGACTAGAGGCAGTACACCCGGGCTAGTAAACCCATTAGTGGGCGAACGTCCGGGCAACCGGATCGAATTGCCAGCGGTCAACAATTCCTGCCTGACCCGTCGTTGTGGTGGCCGTCAGGCCATCTCCCGTTCCGCAGCTGCCCCACGGAATCCAGTTGTGCGTCGAAAGAGGGCCGCTCTAAAGAGGAAGCGAAGCCCAGATGATTCTGAGGAAGACGAGGAAGATGAAGGAGAGGAGGAGGATCAGCCGGAAGTGACCAAAGTGTCACATAAGAAGGCCCGAAAGGGCGGGGAACGCGCTTCCCCAGAGAATGTAAGTGGAGCATAGCTTGACCCTCGACCTTACTGACGGAGTCAGGTCGACATCGTCGACGACGCGCGGGAGAAGATTGGGGCTTTTAGAAACTTCCTTGGAATCAACGGTCATCCGCGCCGACAGAGGCGTGGATCGATGCCTCCAAGGACCTCTGTCGGTCCCACAGAACCGCCTGTTAGTCCGTACATGCCCATGGATCCTGCCTTGGTGGGGCCAACTGGCCCCAATGATGGGTCAGAATCCCCTGGGATCTCCCCTCAGGACAGTCAATGGTTCCTCGCCCAATTTGAGGCGAATCTTCCTCAGAATCTGAGGGGTTGGCTCGGAGCACGCGAGCCAGGCGTCCCATACCTCCCCCCGGACCAGGATCTGCCCCAACCTCAGAGGCCCCAGCGACCGGTCCCTTTGGTCCCGTCCTCTCTGGCATCTTCCTCCCTCCGCGCTCGGCCCCGGACCTGCGATCCCCGGGTCATCACCAGCTCTCCTCATGAAGCTGGTTCGTCATGGATGCCCGGCTCCTCGCCAGAGGAGGACAACGCCTTTGTCGTCGGTTCCTCGCAAGAGGAGGACCTGGCCTTGTTCGCGGGTTCCTCGCCAGAGGAGCACAACGCCTTGATCGAAGCCCGAAATTTCATTGCACAGACGGATTACGATGACTTCAATGATTTTCCTGACTTGGGTGATCTTCATGACTTCAACGGTTTTCCTCTATTCCCTTCTTGAAAGTAAGCTTTATATCCCTCCAGTGATATCGAGCATGTGTCTGACCAGCTCCAGGTTCTGTATTCAATGCTATTCTTGTTCTTGTCGGAGCCACAAGGCTCACTGTTCTCACAAAATGTTGGCATCTGGGTTGCATCAGGATGAAAATGGATGTTGGTTTTTTGCGGGTTGTAGTAATGGCAGGAGCATTCGATTTCGTCTTCAGACTTTGATATCCCGCTCTAGATAGCTAGAGTAGCATGGAATCAAGAAAAGTGATCACTTCAAAAGCCTTGCTGCTCTGGTTCGACTCGTTTTAGTTGAGATGAAGTGGTCCTGGGGGATGCCAAGCCTAGAATTTGCGCCCCTTTTTCCGGAGTAGACTAGCTCTGGGTTCCAAGAGCGTTGTCGCTTTCCCGGCTTGCCTGACAGGACTCTAGTCTGCAGCCAGTCCCGTGTCCAGATAAACAGACTGCCTGGCAAGTATCGCTCGCACTGATCATGCAAAGTTGCGCGATCTTAATTGCTCTCAAGGATCCCTGGACGTTCGCCTTGTCAGCAGCCTTCCAAGCCTTCCGCAGGCCTCCCCATCATCGCTGGTGAGGACGTCTCGAATGCTGCTAGCCTCGTCCACATCAATAGCAAGAGGAGGATAGATAAGACGAGCTTAGTCGGCGCGGAGATCACCGTCCTGTTGGCTCGTGCGTCCTGTCGAGACCGTCAAGCCCAAAGGCAGGCTAAGGATTTGTCCCAGACTTGCTGGCTATGACTATCGCAGGAACTTGAAAGACCATATCGAATGGGGTCAAGAACATGCTCGAAGACCTCCGATGAGACCCTGTGGATTCTTCCTGGGGGACTTTACTTTCTGGTGACTGGGCTGATTGTACTCTAGCGGGCAAGAAGAGCCCGGGAGAAGAGGACCAAGCCAGAGAAGCCGTATTGAATGGGGCTAGAATGATGCTCGAAGAACATTCATGAGGCCTGGTGGGTTCTTCCTGGGAAGCTTTGCCATTTGGCAGCTTAGCTGATTGTAGAACAGGCCGTAATACCAACCGGGGGAGTAGGGAGCCAAGCCAGAGGAATCAACGATGAAGCTTGTGATTGAAGGCGGACAGAAGCTTGCTCGAGAAATTTGCATAAGGTACAGTGACGTCTTCCTTGGAGACTCCTCTCTCGGGTGATTTGGCTAATGGTACTCCAGCCCGCAACATGAACTCAGGTGACGAGAGTCCAGCTAGAGAGATTGACGATAGGTCACTCGGCCAGTGTTCAACCCTCCGCTCTTAGCAGCCAATAAGAGCCTTGAGCTTCGAGCCTCAATTGCAGATACTATGACTGCCATGGTCTGAATAGAGGAGGCCTTGATAAAGGAGATTGATCCATTTCATGGCGCTCACAATCCTGGGGCTATGAAATGCTGGTCCCTGCATGATAGCTGAACTCGGGACCTCTTTCCAGATACAAGCAGCGAGAGATGACTAGACTCTGAATGACCTTAGCGATCTCAGACTAGCTCATTTCGACGAATTTGACGATGTCTAAAAAGCGAAGCACCAAGTCTCAACAGCAGCTGCTGTGCTATATGTTGGTAGCAGTCAAGGGTGTAGTCTGACTACTGTGTGCATGGACACTATTGCAAAGAAAAGGAAGTGTGGATACGTAGGACAGGAACAGGGATGTCTTCAATATTCTGCTTTATAGCACTGCAAAATCACGTTGTACAAGGATAACTCTACCACGTTGTGTTCCATAACAAGACGATATGCGCATAGATAATGATAGTAATACCAGCAGACAATTCTCCAAAGATCTCTATATCCTAGTCGTCTTCAGCGACTATTGTTTTTCTTTTGCATATTATTTTGCGTCTTTCGAAAAGGAGAGCCCGATATGCACTCTTTCGGGATACGGTAGTGCCAAAATTATTTCCGGCATCAAATTGCCTCCCAAGAACATCGCACGATCACAACACACTCACACAAAAGACTCGCACTTGCACCTACCACTTCACCTTTGACCTACAGCTTGAGTTCATCATCTGATATTACCTTTGACTGCGCATAGATCGGACATGATGCATTAGACGTTGTGCATCCGTCCGCTTGTTGTGATCCTATGGCCAAGAGCGCTGGAGACCGAAGACTGTCTTCTTGCGACCGCAGCAGTCAGCTGAGCATGCCACTAAAGTCACGATCAGCTTCATCTTGCACCACGAATAGAGAATCTCTTACGCGCACGCATGTGGTCAGTCTTCCTTTGTGACGATCTTTACCTTGTCCTGTCCTGACAAGGAATCGTTCCGCATCCGGCGTCAGGCGCTGCGACTCTGAGGGGACAGAGTCCTTGTACGACCTGCAAGTAAGCTAATCCTGCTCGTGATCTAGATGTGGTACCTCCTCCCTACTACCGTACCTATCGCGAGAGCTCGCTTCGTTAGCTGGTATGATGGCGTCAACGCCTCCTCCTACCCTCCAGAGCCTCGCCGGACCAAGTGGTTACATATTATCAGCAGAAGACTACACTCAGATACCTCTTTGCACGAGACTACGGAACTGGTGTCCACGAACCCAGCTGGGTAATCGGCCGTAACAGTAGAGACCAGGGTTTCGCCTGCCGCCATGACCATCAGCAGCTTCCGCTCCCAGCAAAGCCAGACTTCATTACCTCATATCAACTACTATGTCGAAATGTGAAATGGAACACAGGCAGTTAGTTACATTCTATCCCACAAGCCTCATGATTCGGAAAGGGCAGGCCAGCGCCGCAAAAGGAGGGGTTCTTTGACCTCATGGGGAGATCGAGTTCTACATTCCAGATCAGGCCACGTCAACAAGTACGGCTCCAGGTCTAAGCCTTTGCCGCCCTACTAAGCTGTCGGCTTTTCAGCGGAAGCTGCAACCCAGGCTGGGGACCTAGAAGGGAAATGGGCATACCCTGCGAGATACATCTGTCGCGCCTTCCCCGATGCAGAGCGACTGTGTCAATTGTTAAAAGGTTAGGAATCAATCTCTGGATACGCTTAGAATGCAGAGGCTTACGTCGACTTAGCTCACACACCACACGTGATGATGGAACTTTGCGTCGGCGGCTTGGTTCTATGACGATCAGCCTAGGTAATCTTAAGACCTGCGTGGGCTTATGCTACCGAGTTCAACTTTAGGCGATGGTGATAACAAACCCACCTTGGAGGATACCCTGGTTGTCAGGCCTGCGACTGCGCTCGGTCATGGTAACGTTGATTATCTCCAAGTGCCTACCTGTTCGGTAAACATTCTGGCTGTTCAGCAAGTGCCATCTCTCAGACCCAAGATCCAAGGGGAAGAAGACCTCCATAACAGAAAACATACCCATCAAGACGACCTTTGTGTAGAGACGTACGTTTTCGACAGGCCCAAAGCTGGGCGGCCTTAGAGCTTACTAAATACCGTGCAGTCGTCAACAAGTCGCTCCGCAAGAAGGAGTCTTGCATAGGCGCCTCTGACAATGCCCTTTGCAAGGGGTTACCTTCAAAGGATCCACTTCCAAAGAAATCAGTCGCAAGAGGCTTGCTTTTTTTAGCAGGGGACTTACAGTACCAGCAAAGCGCCATTCTAAGTACGCTCACTATCTTTGCAATTCTTTGGTTCTGCCTGAGTAGCGCCATCCGGGAAATTTATCCTCAAGACTCACTTCACTCTCTTATCACACTCGCTACCTCGGGGTACTGTCAGAAGAAGTGCCTGATTAATTCGGCCGACGTCGTTGTGAGCCTGTTCTTTCGGCAACTTACCCGTCCATCGAACTCTAGTCACTCCTGAGTTATCGCCTTTCAATGGGGCGCGCAGCTAGTGGTCATTTCAGTCTCCCAGAAGCAAATGAGTCTTCCGGTCCACACAACTTTTGAATGCTTATCGTTACGTCGGAGAAGCTTTCAAGGGGCGAAGAGATCTTCCTGACGAGAAGCTCTGCATAGTTATGGTCTGAAGGCAACCGCAGAAATCCTCGTGGAACTTACTGTTGGACGAACTCTCTATTGAAGGGAGTCACTGATCTTGAGGGGACTCACACTTGGGGCCACTCGCTGTTGAAGGGATTCACCGATGGGGTACTAATCATTGAAGAAACCCACCGATCTAAGGGGACGGGCTCTTGATGGACTCACTCGGACAGGACTCACTCTTGATGGGGCGCACCCCTTTGACGGCACTCACTGGTCTTATGGAACCCGCCGATACAATGCGACTCGACACTCTGATGGACGTACTCTTGATGGACTTACTCTTGATGGACTTACTCTTGATGGACTTACTCTTGATGGACTTACTCTTGATGGACTTACTCTTGATGGACTTACTCTTGATGGACTTACTCTTGATGGAACTACTCTTGATGGGGCTCACTTCTCTGATGGGACTCGCTCTTAAGGGGGGACTCAATTTGATGGCGCTTACTCTTGATGGGACTCACTCTGACGGGACTCACTAGTGTAAGAGGACTCACACTGGTTTGAGGGGGCTCACTCTGATCGGACTCACTCTAATCAGACTCACTGATCTGATGGGACTCACTGATCTTGTGCGACTTACTGTTGACAGAACTCAATGGTGTGGTGGGACTCACTCTGATGGGAGTCTCCGATGTGAGGAGGACTTACTGTCGATGGGACCCACCGACCTGATGAGACTCACTCTGATTTGAGGGGACTCCCTCTCGAGGGAACTCACTGTTGAAGGGACTCACTCTTGGGGAGGCTCACTGTCGGGGGACTTACTCTGATGGGACTCACCCTGATGGGACTCACTCTGATCGGACTAACTCTTGATGGGGCTCACTGTCGGGGGACTTACTCTGATGGGACTCACCCTGATGGGACTTACTCTTGGGGAGGCTCACTCTTGATGGGACTCACTCTTGAACGACTCACTCTGTTGGGACTCACTCTGATCGGGCTTGTTCTTGAATGGACTCACTGTTGAGGGACCCCATTGTTGAAGGGACTCACTCTTGATGGAATTCACACCCACCCTTGAAGGACTCACCGATCTGAGGGGACTCACTGTCTATGAGCCTCATCGGTCTCAGGGAACTCACTGTCGATAAGACTCACCGGTCTGGGGGGGCTCACTGTCGGTGAGACTCGCCGGTCTGGGGGGACTCACTGTCGGTGAGACTCACCGGTCTGGGGGCACTCACTGTCGGTGAGACTCACCGGTCTGGGGGGACTCACTGTCGGTGAGACTCACCGGTCTGGGGGGACTCACTGTCGGTGAGACTCACCGGTCTGGGGGCACTCACTGTCGATGAGATTCGCCGGTCTGGGGGATGGGAGTCACTGTCGATGAGATTCGCCGGTCTGGGGGGAGGGACTCACTGTCGATGAGATTCGCCGGTCTGATGACTCGCCTGCTGAACGGACTTACTGACGAGCTTGACCTACTCTCCCTTTGACCCTTGTTGGCGTCTTTGACTGCCCAGGCCCATCGAGTTACTATTTGAGCCATCTGAATTGAGCCACCCGCTCGCCGGCGTGATGACGGGTGGGGAGCGATCGACCCACCCGCTGATCGACTCGGCGGCGTGAGCGACCCAGCAGTTGATAAAACTCACCGATGTATGTGCGCCACGGGTCGGGGCAACCCCACGGCGCAGTCGAGTCGCCAGTGCGAATGGATCGCTTGCTGGTGTCAGTGATGTACCTACCGACTGACCCATTGGCGCCAGCGGCCACCACCAGCCTTGACCCCTCGACTCTCCGACATGTGCTGTGGATTGGTCTTACGACCTGTGGAAGGATATAGCTAGGGCCGAGGGTGGATGTGGATGAGCTCGGATGCTCGTTGCCGGAGCCCCATGTCATGAAGTTTGATGGCGACGCTGGCCCCAAGTCAGCAGAAGGTCCAGTGATGGTGAGCAGGTGGCAGGGGCATACCTGGCTGCAGCCTCGCCTCTTGAGGGGCATGTGTAAGGTCCATCTCGTTGTCGTCTGACTCACTGACGAGCCACCAGGGTGTGTCGAAGCCTGAGCTTGAAGAGAACGAGAGAGCCAGCGACTCCTGCACACGATGTCAGTGTCTCATGGCCTCAGTGATGCGTCTCGCAGCCTTCGGAGGGTCGGTGGGTGTTCAGAGGAGCATCGTACCTGTCGGGAGGACATGGTCAATGGCATTGGCCGGAGGGATGGGAAGGTGGAGGATGGATGGAGGTAGAGGGAAGAGAGATAGCTTTTGGCCAGGGAGAGCTGACCGCGCTAATTCCGCTGTTCTTGGCATTTTCGTCCAAATTCTCTAAGGCCACCAGGTCCTTCTCGAATGTGAGCCACCAGTACGTCAGACCTCGAAGATAAGTCTTGCCCTCGGAGGGAAGAGCTCTTTTCTACTATCATACTCATCCAAGGCCAGCGACTTGTTGCCTTTTCCAATCTACCGAGCACTTTGCACTGAATAGTCTGAATCATATCATTCCCCTGAGCCAGGTCAATATTCATTCTCCAATCGCACTGCAAACATAATCAAGCATCTTTGGATACCTGAAGGAGTACTAAGAGGAGGCCGGAAGAGCCTCCGGGGTAACGCTTATGGTCTGTGTGTCGAATGAGCTACATCAGTGCTTCCATGATCGTGAAGGCATGCCGCCTGCCCGGCAATACTCTATGGTGAGCATCTGCACCTGATCCATCTCTCTTGCCCATGTCGAGCCTTGGACCCCGGCTCATGTCCCATGATCCTCCGTCTCCTCACCCTTGGTGGTAGTGATTTTCTTAAGAGATTCGCCAGCTCTGGCCGATGTGCAGAAGGGTTGCTTGCGACCTTGCCTCGTCCCTTGTCCTCTATCTCGTTCCTCATCCCTCGCCCCGTCGTTCAATATTTTGACGGAGCCTACGAGACAAAGATGGAACGCCTGCCGTCTTCGAGTTGCCGCTAAATGAGGTTCGTACCGGGCAGCAATGCTGCTGAGCAGGCTCTCGCGGCAGACATTCGACACGGGCGAAGCGCAGTCCGGAAAGGAGGAGAGACAATAGATTGAAGGGCATGGCTTACTCCTACCAGCAGCGTCTCCTTGCCAGCCACTCTCATTGCAGTCCCTCGTGGTCGAACAAGAGACCTCATACTCAAGCTGCTGACGAAGAGTGGTTGAGGGACAAACGCAAGCAGAATGAAGCACTGCTCGATAAAGCAACAAAGGTCCGGCAGGATAGACGACGGCGGTGGAAGGCTTGATTCATGTGCACTTGCAGAATTGAGAAGTATGGATTGATCTATTGATATTGCTCAGCTAATGACAGACCAGCCAACAAAATCTTACCCTTGGAGAAAGCCCATCCTACTTCCACGCCCAAGGCTCACGCTCGTTCTGGAAACCGCCATGAAAAATATATCTAAGGTAATCCCACGAATAGAAGAAATGTATCACGTCTTGATAGCGACCCACGCCATGGAAGGCCAAGATGGGCCGCCAGTGTTTCAGTGACTGTAAACATTGATCTCGCTGCAGCTATGTGTAGGACACAGGCCTTGCCTAACGACTGCGTGGTCGAGACATTCTGTGGTTGGAATGCTCCGCAAGTGGTGTATAGACTCAGGGTATGCCCAGCCGCTCTCATGGCTCCGGGCCATCGCTAGTGTAGTCGATGGCCACCATGCCGCAGCTTGAGGTTGTGAGATCTCTTGGCTCTCCTCGCATCAGCGAGAAGGTTCGTAGCCAGCACCGCGGACAGGTGGATCTCGTCGCTGGCCATAAAAAAAACGGAAATGTCTGACTCTTTTGGGCCGAGTGTTCACAGCATAGAAAGGCAAGTGAGGCTCGGAATTTGGAGGTCATGTTGATCTTGCTGTGGCATCCAGGTGGACATACCCTTTGCCTATCTTGTCAAGTGGAACCCAAGGCCGGCTTCGTAGCACGGCGTAGACTCAGGGTATGCTCACTTCCCTCTCCCATCACTCTGGGCCATCGCTAGTGTAACCATGACCACAATGCCGCAGCTTGAGGTTGTGAGATCGCTTGGCTCTCCCAGTCAACCGTCGGGTCGACTGAAAGGTTCGTAGCCAGCACCACGGACAGGTGGATCTCGTCGCTGACCGTCTGTATGGCTTTTCATCGCTGGGGCTCACACCACGGGAAAAGGTAAGTGAGCTCCGAGACTTCGATGCCAGCATTGATCTCGCTACAGCATCCCAGAACATACTGTGGACTGTGGACTTTGTCCGCCGTCTTGAACCACTAGTGAAAATGCAGATCTTTCTAATCGTTCGAGCAGGTATGTTCGCCCGCCCTTGATCTCCCAACGGGTCCGTTAGTATAACGTGCACAAATACTCTAGCTTGGGGTGTGAGACCTATTGGCTCTCCTCGCACTACACGAGAAGGTTCGTAGCCAGCACCACGGACAGGTTGATCTCGTAGCTGACCGTCTGTATGGCGTGTGTGCCTCCGTGCTTGGTACCATGGAAGAGGTGAGAAAGCATTTGGGACACTATCGCCAACATTGATCTGGATGCAGTACCCCAGAACATACCGTGGGATGTCTTCCTTGTCATAGTTGTAGTTTTCAACGTTTCAGCACTTAGATAAGATGCCCCCCTCACGGAAGTATGCTCACCCCCCCTTGATCTTCCCACAGGGCCTCCGCTAGTATAACAGGGATACAATACTGCACCTTGGGTTTGAGACCTATTGGCTCTCCTCGCATAACGCGAGAAGGTTCGTAGCCAGCACCGCGCACAGGTTGATCTCACAGCTGACCATGTGTCTGGCTTGATTCTCCGAGCTTGATACCATGGAGAGGTAAGAAAGCATTGAAGTTGTATCACCATATTGATCTTGCTCCAGCATTGCCTCTTTCTCGGTATCTGATCGTCATCCGGCATAATTCAGTCCATGTATCCAGCTCTCCAAGATACATATGGAGTCTGGGGGACCTCCGCTAGTATAACGTGGAATGCTACTGCAGCTCAGGTTTGAGATCCATTGGCTCTCCTCGCGCTGCTGAGCACGAGAAGGTTCGTAGTCAGCACCACGGACAGGTTGATCTCTAGCTGACCATATGTCTGGCTTAGGCTTCCTCGCTTGAAACCATGGAAAGGTAACAAGCTTTAGAAGTTGGTCGCCATTTTTAATCTTGCTCCAGTATGGCCCTTCTCTCAATCTGTCAATAACTTCATGTGCTTGTCTCCCCATCAAGATTTATCTTGTGTTAGCGGTTTCAGGGACCTCCGTCAGTATAACGTGGATGCTACTGCAGCTAAGGTTAAGAGATCTGTTGGCTCTCCCAGTCCACCGTCAGGTCGACTGAAAGGTTCGTAGCCAGCACCACGGACAGGTCGATCTCGTTGCTGACCGTATGTCTGGCTTGATTTCCATGCTTAACGCCATGTAAAGGTGAGAAGCTTTGGAATTCTATCGCCATCTTTGATCTTGCTCCAGTATAGCCCATGTCCACTAATTTCACGCTTGTCTCTCCTTCCCGATTTTTGTCTTTTTTTTGGTGGTGTTTGGGGACCTCCGCTAGTATAACGTGGATGCTACTGCAGCTGAGGCTGTGAGATCTGTTGGCTCTCCTAGTCTATCATTAGGTCGACTGGAAGGTTCGTAGCCAGCACCACGGACAGGTCGATCTCGTTGCTGACCGTGTGTTTGGCTTGGCAGTCTCCACGCTTGGTACCATGAAGAGGTAAAAAGCTTTGGAACTGTATAGCCAATTTGATCTTGCTCCGGCATTGCCCCTGGTCACCGGGTGAAAAGTACAGAAAAACTCCCGTTGGTGACCTCGTGGGTTGCGTAGTGTGAGTAGGGACCTCCGCTAGTATAACGTGGAATACTACCGCAGCTGAGGGTGAGATCTATTGGCTCTCCTCAAAAATTGAGAAGGTTCGTAGCCAGCACCGCGGACAGGTTGATCTCGAAGCTGATCATATGTCTGGCTTTGTAGTCTCTATGCTTGATGCCATAGCAAGGTAAGAAGCTCTGGGACTTCAGCCATATTGATCTTGCTCCAGCATTGCCCCTGTCTTGAAAAGACCAGAATACTACCCTTTGAAATTTGCTCGCCCTTGTTGTACCACATTGGTAGGGACCTACGTTAGTATAACGTGGATGCTACTGCAGCTGAAGTTGAGACCTATTGGCTCTCCACTTTTGTCATAAGACGAAGTTAAAGGTTCGTAGCCAGCACCGCGGACAGGTTGATCTCGTAGCTGACCATATGTTTGGCTTGGTAGTCTTCATGCTTGATGCCATAGCAAGGTAAGAAGCTCTGGGACTTCAGCCATATTGATCTTGCTCCAGCATTGCCCCTGTCTTGAAAAGATCAGAATACTACACATTTATTTAACCCTCGTCTGGCCACTTTGTGGTCTTGGTAGGGACCTCCGTTAGTATAACGTGGATTTTGCTACTGCAGCTGAAGGTTGAGACCCATTGGCTCTCCGACCTTAGGCAAGGTCGAAGGTTCGTAGCCAGCACCACGTACAGGTTGATCTCGGGGCTGACCGTATGTCTGGCTTGATAGTTACCGTGCTTGATACCATTGGAGGGTAGAAAGCTTTGGGATTCATGGCCAAGTTTGGTTTGCTCCAGCAGTGCCCTCTGATTACACAAGCTATGGTGTGGATTGGGACCTACGTTGATGAAACATGGTGTGTACTGGAATTGATTTTGAGACCCATTGGCTCTCCGACCTCAAGCAAGGTCGAAGGTTCGTAGCCAGCACCACGTACAGGTTGATCTCGGGGCTGACCTTAATGTACGGCTGATGAAGAGACACATACCATTGAACAGGCAGATGCGTCCCTCTGGTCATACCGATTTGATCTTGCAGCAGCTTCGGCAATGACGTGTACAATTTGGGGCCGCAAATCTGAGAATGGCCTTCACACGGTCCCCCCCCTGATCGATCACCCACGGTGGCACTGGTAGTATACCAGCAACCAACGAGCTGCTGCGTAGAAAGATCCATTGGCTCTCCTACTTTGCCAAACGGCAAAGTCGAAGGTTCGTAGCCAGTACCACGGACAGGTTGATCTTGTGACTGACCATCACATGTCTGGCTAGTCCTGACACGCATGCCACGGCTTTGGCAAATGCCTGTCTTTGTCTGGGCCAGTTTCTATTGCTGCAACTGCTACAACGACTTGCTCTGGTGGTCGGCATATCTGCAAGTCCCCCCCCCTTTCAATCGCCCACGTGGCCCCCTATAGTATACAGGTGACCAACGAGCCACAGCTGTGGTGAGACCCATTGGCTCTCCAACCTCTTTCGAGAAAGAGACTGAAGGTTCGTAGCCAGCACCGCGGACAGGTTGATCTCGTGGCTGACCATATGTCTGGCCGATATCTTAGACGCATACCATAGAGAGGGTAAATGCATCCTCCATTTCAGCCAATTTGATCTTGCTGCAGCCGTACAAACAAATTGTAAACGACAGAGATTTTTTCTAATTTTTTGGATGACACGCATTGGTATGTGGTCGCTGTAGTATACAGAAACCAACAGGCCACAGCTTTGAAGAGAGGCTGTTGAGATCTATCGGCTCTCCCACAACGAAGGTGGAAGGTTCGTAGCCAGCACCACGCACAGGTTGATCTCGTCGCTGGCCATATGTCTGGCTGATTGTAGGGTGCATCCCATGAAGAGGGTAAATGCATCCTTACCACAGCCAATTTGATCTTGCTGTGGCTGCAAAGGTGAAATGCTCTTCTATCTTGTCCCAGCATATTCAGGTAAGAAGACTCGCCTGTGTTCGCTGTAGTATACAGGTCCCAACAAGTCACAGCTTACTCTAAAGATACGATGTTGAGATCCATTGGCTCTCCCGCAACATAGGCGGAAGGTTCGTAGCCAGCACCGCGGACAGGTTGATCTCAGGGCCGGCCGTGACAGGATGTCTGACCAATAAGCAGATGAATACCATGAATCGCGGCAAAACATCCTCTTTTTGGTCAATTTTGATTTTGCTGTTGTCAAAGATTGTCGGATTCAAGCCCAAGAATTGCCTTTCTATTTTCGATGACTTCACCGATGAGAAACAGGACAGTGGTCCCTGATAGTGTACTGGTGACCACAGACGACAGCGTGGAGATCCGTTGGCTCTCCCACCTCAAAGAAGTGGAAGGTTCGTAGCCAGCGCCACGTACAGGCCAATCTCCATGGCTGACCATCAATATATGTGTGACTTTTGTGATAGATGAATGCCATGAGTTAGGCAGAGACATCTGCGCGAGAAGTCAAGTTGATATTGCTACAACTTTGAAATGGCATGCTCTTTCCTCCTTGTGATTCAGTTGGTAAAAGGCAACTGGTAAAAGGCAACTGGTAAAAGGCAGGCGGATGGAGGATATAAGCACACCAGTGGCCGCTGGTAGTATACCGGCGACCACGAGTCACAGCGTGAAGGAGATCCGTTGGCTTTCCTTACTTCAAAGAAGAAGGAGGTTCGTAGCCAGCACCACGGACAGGTCAATCTCCTAGCTGGCCGTGGTGGGTACCATTTTTCCATGCTTCATTGGCGATATTGACCATGGATATGCAATCCTAGCTCTTTGAAGTTGGCAACCGAGGTAGGAGGAGGAGGAGGAGGAGAATCGGACGTTCTTTACATATGCTTCAACGCACAAATGGGGTCAGAATTTTCTCCAAATGAGCACGGCGAGTGATATCACTTACTTGGTCTCAGATCATGTCCGTCATGATCATGGAGCAGTTTTGACTTGCTGCGGAGCCGTTGATAGCAGGGTCTGACATTTGGTGCTATGTTGACATTCCAGGTGGAGCCATCAAATGTCGTATCAACAGCCGCAGACGTGTCATTCAAAGTTGGCTTTCGAGATTATTCAACGATAGCTGAGTGTTTCAGAAGTGAGAAGATGCGTTTACCTCTCGCTATAGCGTGGTAAGTGTGTGCTCTTCGCCTTGGAGGCCCGAGCGACCGAAATGAGGGATGACCTACCCTCAATCTTTCAAGTCAGTTTGATCACTGTGATTTGTCGCAATCATCGAACGGCAGTGTTTCTGCTTTCTATTGATGTTGCTTCCCCCGAGAAGTTGGAAGATTGAAATCCAACACTGTGAAATTAATGATCTCGTTGCTGGCCGTGGGCCATACACAGCCCGTCCAGTCAGACTGTCGCTCAAGAAAGTGTTCTCGACAATCTTTTGCTGCCTAGAAAGCACGAAGAGTGTGTCTGGAAGGCGAAAGGCAAGCTTTTGATGCTCTTGACGTGTTGTTGTGGTTGGTAGGTCTCTAGATGGGTCACACGGAATCAAGGTCAACCGCACACATAAAGAGTAAGTCAACACCTGCGATGCTACAACCGTCCTCTTTTCAGTGTGACAGCTAGCTTGTTCGTGTTCATAAAAGGTGAAGAAGCAAGTAAGGGAAAGGCACGAAGCAAATGAATGGTGTGATCAAATGGGATGTTGTAGCTAGATTTGGAATCTGTTCTGGAGGGGATGTGTCACAACACGGCAGGTCTTTGTTTTGATTTTTGCGCGTCATTTTTGAGAATGGTCTTTGTATTGAAATTATGCTATGCTATTTAACTATGCTAATCTATCAAGATAATACTACTCAGAGGTCATTGTCTCAGATCAGGTCTACAAAAAGACGTAGTATACTTACCAAGTCAGTCTGATGCTAAGAGATGATTTTTGATCTTCGGCTGAACGTGCGACAATACCCACAAGAGCACATCAGCGCGCCCTGCCGGCTGTCTCATTGTTAGCCATCTCTCGCACTGGGAATGGGTATCGCAACGCGAATGATGGGATGTATCACGACAGCTGTATGAGAAATGATATGAAGCTCATCAAGTCTCGATACAAACCTGAAAGGCAACGTGAACAATGGAAATCCATTTTGATCTATCACCACGATTTTTGGGATCAATCACGGGCGCTCAGATGTCACCCGGCTAGTGAGTGACCTTGGCTTTCGCCGTTGTTGGCGTGGGAAAAAAGGGAAGAAGGGGGGAGATGAGTGGTACATATAGGATATCCCAGTACCGGGTAACTGATGTGAGATTTGATTTCTTGTCAGCTAAGCGAGACGGAACCTTCGAGCATCCTGTCATCTGTCATTTGCCGTTGTCCCGGTCCCGCATGACGTTTCAAGCACTAAGGAGGTTGTGTCGGTGGATCGGGCCCAAAGGAGATTACACTAGTTACACACTTTCTGAGCTCTAGGCAGTACACATTGCAAATCCTCTCTACATTACACTTCTCACGTTTCAACTGGATACAAACACTGCTATTCTCGGACACCTACTTCATTCAACACATCGCTCACGCCACACGACGAAATCAAACCAGACATCTCACGCAGCAATCCACACAGCATCATGGCTACCATGGACATAGGGATCATCAGAGACAGTGAGTATGATCCAAAGCGTCCGTGAAGCCATCCTAATTAGAGAAAGACATGCCATCGCCCTCTACAAGCTCCGTATCAACGGTAATCCGCGCTGCTCCACCATCGACCTCGCCACCACCAACCTCGCCAAAATGCTGGGAAATCCTCAGCACTAGCTTTCTGAGCTTTTTCGCAAAGCTCAAGACGTGCTTCGGGCTGCGAAAGCAGTATTTTGAGCCGGACGAGAGCGAGTGGTGGCATGTGCCCGACGAGGAATGGCTGGGATGAGAAAAAGGGGCTGCTGGGTGGGCATGTGTCACCACCATGGATTTTCTTCTTTCTTGTATCAATAACGCGCCCAGAGCGAGGGGAGGATGGTGTGAAATGTGTCGCGGTCTGTATGTAGCTCGTTGTAGCTCAATTTGAGCAAAAAAGCCGTGTTGTTGTTGTTTTCCTCCCGATGGATTAATTGTGGGTCCAATTGCTAGCGTGGTTTGACGAAAATTTTCAGTGTTGAAGGGCCTTGCATTAGCGTCCTTTTTGATATTTGGGAAGAGCACAGATGGTTGGCTACGGTGACTCGTGACAGGTGGCCAAGGCTCTGCCGCGCCAAGCCTATCATTCAGGACACATACAGATATCATTCAAGCAACTCGACAAGACTGATTGATACTCCTATCTCGAGCAACATGAAGAATTTATGACGATTTCGAGGCACTAGCTGCGTTGACTCTCAAATCTTTAGGGCTATAATTCAGGTGAATGAGGCACTTGCCCCAGCATGCTGGCATGAAACGCAAAAGGGGAAATTTCACAAGGCAGGACAATAGGCAGGGCAATGCCTAGGATATCTGACGGCATCCTCATTGGTCTCATGAGGTCAAAGCATTGCCCTCACTTACCCATTCATGCAACAAGGTGAATGAAAAGATTAATATCAGGAAATACCCCTGTCTAAAAGCAAGAGTATCTGTGCCTCAAGATCGAAGAGAGTGGTGAATGCTGTATGTTTAATGGCTGGATCGGCCAAATGTGACATATTACATCGCAACTATCTAGCTCTGTGAATGAAATGTTATGCACAGAGACCTGTCCCGTGATCAAAACAAGCCGCACATTCCTATCATTGTGAGGCTCATGTATCATTTTTCTCATGATTTTGGGTAACAAACTGCCCATCTGATCAGATTCACGCAGAATTGACTCAAATGTCGAGTAGTACTGCTCATTGTTGCCTGTCAAATCGGCGATCATGGGCTCATTGATCCGAGATATAAGGGCTGCCCAGTTCCCACCCTTTGCAAACTTTTTCTCTTTCCTTTTCATCCGCTGGCCGGAGCCTCGCAGGCCGAGTATACTTCTCAAGCAACTCCTTACTTACTATAGTATATATAACATACTTATCTCAAGTATCGATCACGCAGCCTTAAGGCTTGTTCTTTCAAGCGTGGCTGCACGATAAGCAGCTATGCGTCTAATGCGAATATATCGCTTGGTGCGTCCGCTCTTTACCGGGTTGTCAAGTTTGGTGCCTCTCTCCTTCGCCGGAGTGTTGAAAATGGATGAGGGCCGACACTCTCCTGTCGTGTGGGTGGCTCTCCGTTGGGCTGTTAGCAGCGAGCGTGCAAAGGCATACAAGACAAAGGAGAAAGGTAGCTCGACACCTTCGATCAGATGACTCGGTAGACCTTAAGTATGACTGACCTTGTCACAGATCGGAAACCAATAGATCCTCCCCCGATTGTCCAATTGCAGATCACGGATTCCAATGACTCGGCTAAGCCAGTCTCGAGATTCTTAACATGTTTGGATGGCGACTCATGTTTAAAGGATCATCTTCAAAGTCCATACTACGTTATGTGCTGCAGTCTGGTCGATCAAGACCTACACAGACCGGGTTCCGTTCTTTTTACAATGCCTCCCCGCTTAGCTCTAGCACTGCGACCGGCAAGCATCAGCCCTTACACGAAGAGCGACCCTTATATAGACGACGGCATATACAGGGATGTCAATCGTTGCGGACTAGCCTTGTCTTTACTGGAATGTTTGGACCTGGGAACGACCTCAGGCGTGGAGATAAAGACCTTCTGAGCCTGGAATAAGCAGCAAGATTGACGTCTCGGCTCCGACTTCCATGGTGTAGAAAGAGCTGGCATTCCTGGGCTCGTTGGCGTTTTGCCAGTGACATTCATGTTCTGACAAAAACGTCACCCATCCAGAGTGCCACCCAAGCTTGCCATCTGCATAGCTCTCGAAGCGAGCCTCCAGACCTCCCGCCTCCTCTTCATTCCCCGCGAGATCCGTTCCATGATTCTAGAGCTGGCATTACCTGCAACCTATACCGATAAGAACGGCGAGAGCGTCTGGCATGTTGGCAGCACATCAGCGCTATACCTGCCACTACCTCTTCCCTTATACATTCGCCAACCAGCCCTCATCATGCACGCCTCCAAATTGACCCGGAGTGTGATCGGGCTTTGAAAAAGAGTGCCACCTTCCACTCCCCCAAACCACCGGCTACGGTGACCCTATCGTCCATATACCTTTGCTAGCTCGCAGGTCACCAGCTGTACATAAAGCGCACGCCAATTCTCCACGCCGACCCGATCAATTTTACATTAGACACAGGCATATCTGAAATAATACACATCCGGTATAGCCATTCTGGGTACAAGAGTCGGAGAAGCTGGACAAGACTTGAGAAAAAGGCGTCCCTCGCCGACATGGCAGCGCGAAATGTTGCTCTGATGCGGCATTGAATCATGGAGATCCTTGGCTGGGGCGACTTTTCGAATGATTATCCTCTCAGACATATGCAGTACCCGGGAATGGCGAGCGAGGTCGAACTTTTGAATCACAAGGCGTCCTTTCGCAATACATACTTCAACTGGATGTCGTTCTAGAACACGCACTTCCATTGCTCTGAAGTACAAATTGTGATTTCTTAGACTATGTCGAACATGATTCTCCCTGTGATGGAGGGAGAAGAGCAAGACGTAGCACTCCAGGCCGGACTCATACCACCGGCCGACCATCCTCCTAGGAGGTACTGTTTCAAGCGAGATACTCTTTCATGCCTTCCCGAACCAAGAAGATTACGTCTCTACCTTGGAAGTTGCGTCTTCTGCAAAGCATTACTAGCAACACGCAGAAAGAGGATAAGAAGCTTGACTATCTTCCGGCCTAGGCTTGGACCGCGAAGGGCATTCTAGCCGCGCTCGTGAATGCCGAATCAGATCTAGGAATGCAGCAAAAGGACATGGCAACCTTGTAGGAGGGCATATCCAAGCTGAGAGAACGGATCATGGGTCACCAAGGACAAGTCGAGTGCATTGATACGTCTATGGCAGGAAATAACGATCTATCTTCAGGTTCTCAAAGCATGTCTTACAGCGCCAGATCACGCAGCTTGACCAACCATTTCTGGTTCACAGAGAGAAGCTGGACCTGGACAGATTGTTGCCAGACGAGACATCACTGCTGGAAGATCCGTACAGCAGGGAGGGTTTTGTGCCGACGATGGCGGATTAGCTGAAGGGGCTTTTTCTTTCAAATCTTCTCGGGGAAAAATGGAGGGAGGAAGACAAAGTAAGGAGAGGAATATCTAAATAGATACGAAGAAATGGGATCGCTGCTGAATCTACGCTCATTGTTCCTACAATGGCTATCTCACTCATAACACGAATGAATCCATGCTCTCTCAGACACCTTCATGAAAAGCTCTCGTATCACTTGTATTTCGCCTGTCGAAGCATGTGGCTAGCCGCACCTTGGGTCTGTGACAGCTTATTCGGACACTTGAATCTTCCTCCCTGTGTACACTGTCCACAAGATTGCTCCAGCGATACTTTGCATGCCACACTACATCCCGATCGCACAGCCTTAGCGAACTTCCAGCTCCAGACCTAACGGAATCCGCTGTAAAGATTCCAAGATCTGGAGAGAGAAAGACCGGTAATATTGTCAGCCAGGAGGTTAGGCTGTGTAGCCGCTATCTGGATGAATTCGGGCGCTGTCGTTTACCAGTGAGCCTCGAATGAAAGTTGAAGGACGGTGAAATCGAAGCCCCAAAAGCAGGATATTCATTGAGGTTTCCCAATATCGATCAGTGAGAGTGAGGCTGTTCCAGAGCGTGCTGTGGCCATTCGGGTGGGCTTTCAAGCATGGCAGTGCTCGTTCTAGGTAGTCCTCGAAGCATCTTCGTGGTCTGAGCTCCGCACTTGCAGCACAGAGAGCTCATGCCCACCGACTTCAGATTCGAGCTATGTGAGAGGTTAGCTGGAGTAAGGATAGGAGTGAGACACTCTGTAGGAATAGTGGGCGAGAAGAAGGCGTTTGATGTGCCAGCGAAACGGGACGAAGGAGGCATGGGCATGGAATGTATGAGATATGCTCGGAATCGAAGAGCCACAGTGCGAGTGGAGCAGGGACGCAGTCGATGCAGGCAAAGCTTCGTCGAGGAGGGTTGTTTTTGCATATGAGAATCCTGAACTTCTAAAAAGAATAATCCAACGACATCTGCAGAGTGATCATGATAATCCAATGGACATATCGCTGAAATAAGAACCTATTTCGCGTATCCGAGCAAGGTTGTCGCTGTGAGGAGCTTTAGACTTCGACTCCCCGAAGGAAGCGCTCGGAGCCCGGGGAGCTTGGATGTCGTAATATCAAGAACCACCTTTGGTAAGTGCACGCTAGTTGTCGGAAGCGTGAAGAGTAGCTGCCTGCCCTCATGCATGTACGACATGACCCCTAGCTGGTACCGTGTAGCTCCATTTGAAGCATGCTGTTGTTTTCAACATGCAGTCGTGTAGCCATATATGGTCTAAGAGGCTTGCGTGTCACACCTTCGTTCTCGACTCCACATTCTTGATCCTTCCCCTCTCGTCTTTATCATCGACCTGCTTTCTGGAAGCGCCCCATACCTGAGCGCTGGGAATCATGGCTTCGAATCGCCATCCTGGAGGGCAGATCAAGCACGGCGTTGCCCAACAAGCTTTGCGGATGCTTGAGCTCGCAGTCTGGTTCAACCTGTGCTGCTTCGTTATACATACCACCCAACTCATCTGCAGCCCGCTGTACTTCATGAGCAGGAAGTGGTTCTACTACTACATCCGCTACACCAAAGAGCAATTCGGCATTCTCATGACCTCGATCACGCAATGGTTCACTCCCACCCTCATACGAGTGAGCGGAGACGAAAGCGTGCGAGGCCAACTACAGCAGACCAAAGATGGGAGACTGGTCACCCACTTTCCCGACCGAGTCATCCTGATCGCCAACCATCAAATCTACACGGAATGGCTCTATCTATGGTGGATCGCATATACGAGCAAAATGCACGGCGCAATCTACATCCTCCTCAAAGAATCGCTGAAGTACATTCCCATGCTTGGGCCCGCAATGATGTTCTACGGCTTCGTCTTCATGTCGCGCAATTGGGCAAAGGACAAGTCGCGCATGGCGCATCGGATGCATCTGCTCAGCGAGCGATACCCTAACAGCCAAAAACTGGACCCCATGTGGCTGCTGATCTTCCCGGAAGGGACAAATCTCTCAGCGAATACCAGGAGAAAAAGCAAAGCCTGGGCGGACAAGTCGGGTAGCAAAGACTTTGAGCATCTCGTCATCCCACGAAGCACCGGGATGTTGTACTGCATACAGCAGTTAAGGGGCACGGTGGATTGGATCTACGACTGCACGATTGCTTATGAGGGCATACAGTGGGCCTCCTGAGAAATACATTTCAGATCCATAAGCTGACTCAAAACGCAGACGTGGCCAGTATGCCCAGGACTTCTTCACCATTCGCTCTACCTTCCTACAAGGTCGACCTCCGAAGTCGGTCAACATGTACTGGCGAAGATTCAAGATTGCGGACATTCCAACAGAAAACCCCAAGGACTTTGAAGCATGGATCATGGGACAGTGGGAGCAGAAAGAGGAGCTCATCGGGTATTTCTATCAGAACGGTCGCTTTCCGGCAGACAAAGCCGAAGCCAACAAGATGATTCCGGATGGGAAACCTGCTCGCAGTGTTACGGGCAAGGGCTATATTGAAACAGCGGTCAAGCTTGGGAGCCTGTGGGAGATTAGTCAGATTTTCCTCTTTCTTCTTAGCATCGGCGTGTTGAGCTTCTTTCTGGCAAAGCTTTACTACTTAGTTGCCTACGGATCAACACACGGAGGGCGTACGGAGATCGGATGAGGATGGTCAACTGATATGACGTTAACGACAAGGCAGTGATTTTTAGCGACCTGGCGCTTGATGTGATGTTGGTGAAGAGCAAGGATGTCTGGGGATTTCTAAATGAGGGGGACGCTGGAACTGAAGTCTCACGATAGCTACATGATCTTACTCACAGAGACAGACTTCAGGACGAAAAGGGGCTCAAAGAGGGCGGATGATGACTGTAGGGCTGACTGCTGTCATTTCTGAGGCTAGTCTCAATTTGCTTTAGCGGGGTCTGCGGAGTTATCGGTCGAGTGGATTCACCAGATTCAACTTTCTCTTCATGAACTGATGAATGGGCCTGAAAGAAGATTTCTGTGTTACCTTTCCTTTGCTCAAGAGAACTGTCTCGGCAGGAGAATGAAATGTTCCTGTCGTCATCATCTCATATCCTGTGCGCCCTGAGCTAATTCTCAAATCTCGCTCAGCTGGGTTCAAGCAGCCCAGCATCTGCCAAAAAAAAGCTGATCTTTGACGCTGCTCACGAAACCATTGCGCAGGACCACTATGGCGCCGATCGCGACTGGCCTGCCCAATGGCTCGGCGCGACACTTCTCTGCAGACTCCTCCCAGACCCTGAGCCGCTTTTCAGACATCCCTTCGTTCCTCGCAATCCAAGTCCCCGGCGAAGGAGGAGGTGATGAAACGATCGAGATCAGCTTGGAAGAGCTGGTGGACGATCCGACAGAGCTATGTATGGCTCTGGAAGATGCAGATGCCGACAAGCGGGCCTGGATGGGTCTCGCCCTCGCCCATACACGGCAGAAGAAGGTCGATCTTGCCGTTGATATTCTGCATGCCGGCTTGAACTCGCTGTCGAAGCCAGCTAAAAACCCGAAAGAGAAGTTGGGGCCTTTGAGTCTCCTGTGCTGGCTATTCTTGGGGAAATGCAGGAGCGCGCCCCGAGTACCTCTGGAAGGGAAGCCAGACGTTCACACGAAAGAGCATTGGCTACAGGCTGCCACAGAGACAATGAATGAGGCCGGCCACATCAATCCAGCCTTCCCTCCGCTGTATCTGGCGAGAGGCGTGCTTTATTTGCTACGTGCTTCTCTGCAACCACCCTCCAAGCCAGTTGCGCCCGGCTCCGTGGATCATTCTGAGCGGGTCGAATCCCTACGTCTGGCACAAAGATGTTTTGAGGACGCAGCCAAGGTCTCGCTCAATCGCAACATGCTGGCGGTGATGGGCGTAGCAAGGACCCAGTATTCATTTGGCCGATTTGCGGATGCATTAGCCGGCTACCAAGAAGTCCTAGCCAAGATGCCTCACCTGATTGACCCAGACCCTCGCATTGGGGTGGGATGTTGTCTTTGGCAGTTGGGATACAAGAAGGAAGCACACGGCGCGTGGGAAAGGTCACTCGAATTGAACCCGGAGTCGAAGATTGCGACCATCCTGATCGGCCTCTACTACCTGAATGAAAGCTCCAATTACACAAGCAAGGATCCAAATTTTGCACCCATATACAAGAAGGCAATGACGGAATACACCCAGAAGGCTTTCAAGCTGGACAAGGAATGGCCATTGACATGTTCGACCTTTGGTGGCTACTTCACCCTGCGACGAGCGTGGCCGACCGTGGAGAATCTAGCGAAGAAGGCCATCGAGCTGACTGACGTGAATGCCATCGCCAGTGACGGATGGTATCTGCTGGCTCGAAAAGAGCACTACCAAGACGACCCTGATCTAGCTAAGATTGGTGATTTCTACGGAAGGGCAGATGCTGCCCGAGGCGGCGGAGACAGAGGCTACATCCCCGCGCGATTCGGTATTGCGCAAGTCTTGGTTGCGCAAGGAGACATTGATGGCGCGAAATTCAGACTCGACAAGATCATTCAGAGCTCCAAGAGTACAGAAGCCATGATGCTCCTGGGCGCTCTGTACGCCGAAGAAGTGTTTGACAACATAACTAACGGCAATAGAGAAGACAAGTCCACAGAAGCCAGGAAAGCCATCGCATACCTCGAACAAGTTCGTTTGGCATGGAAAGATTCTGCAAAAAAGCTCACGCCTGATCTGTCCGTCCTGATCTATCTCGCACACCTCTACGAAGCCGAGCAGCCCGAGAAAGCCTTTCAATGCTTGCAGCAAGTCGAGAAAATGAACATTGACGATCTATTGGAGAAGGAAGACATTTCAAAGGAAGACGCGGATGAAGAGACACTCTTGAAAATGCGCGAAGAATTGTCACCACAACTACTCAATAATCTTGGGTGCTTCCAATATCAGGCTGAAAAGCACGACATCGCTGGCGAGTTGTTCCAATCCGCACTGAATGCATGCGTGAAGTATGGCGAGAAAGATGATACAGTCGACGTCGATGCGTTGGTCACAACCATCAGCTATAACCTTGCAAGAACTTACGAAGCCTCCGGGCTGCTCGATGAAGCTCGCCAGGTCTACGAGGGTTTGCTCGCACGCCATGACGACTACACGGATGCGCGTACCCGCCTCGCTTATATTGAGCTGCGGCAGAACCCGACAGAAGACGGACCGAAGGCTGTAGCAGCATTGAACGAGACGGACGGTAGCAACCTTGAAGTGCGAGCGATGCTGGGCTGGTACCTGAGCCGGTCGAAGAAGCGAGCCTCGAACATTGCAGATGACCAAGAGCAAAAGCATTACAAGAAGACCCTTCTCGACTACGACAAGCATGACCGGTACTCGCTGACCGGCATGGGCAATCTCTACTCTGTCTATGCTCGTGAGATGAGGAGGTCGACTGACAAGGAGCGAGACAAGCGGAGTGGAGAGTATCTGAGGGCGGTGGGCTACTTTGATAAGGTGCTCCAGCTCGACTCGAGGAACGCTTATGCTGCACAAGGCATCGCGATCGCTTTGGTCGAAGATAAGAGGGATCTCACCAGTGCAGTCCAATTATTCTCCAAGGTCAAGGATACGGTGCGCGACTCAAGCGTCAACATCAACCTAGGCCATGTCTTCTGTGATCTGAAGCAGTTTACAAGGTCTATCGAGAACGTAAGCCTCTCCCCCGCAGATTTGAAAGCCCTGCTGAGCAACTCCAAAGTACGAAGCTGCCCTGTACAAAGACCGCTCCACCGATCCTCAAGTCCTCGCCTGTCTTGGTCGCGTCTATCTCCTCAAGGGCAAACAGGACAAATCCATTCCCGCCATGAAATCCTCCCTCGACTATTCCCGCCGTGCCCTCGCTCTCGCCCCTCAACAAATCCACTTCCAGTTCAACATCGCTTTCGTCCAGATGCAAATCGCCCAACTCATGTACTCCCTCACCGAGTCTCAACGCACCCTCTCCGATGTCCAGGCCGCCGCCGAAGGGCTCGACGAGGCCATTGAAGCCCTCAACGAAATCGCCAACTCCAAGAACCCACCTTACCCGAAACACGACATCGAGCAGCGCGCCAACATGGGTCGCAACACCATGCGCCGACAACTTGAGCGCGCCACCACGGCTCAACGCGAGTATGAAGAGAAAAACGCCTCCCGTCTAGAAGAAGCCCGCAAGGCTCGCGAAGCCGAGCTCAAGCGGCGCGAGGCAGAGCGTCAGAAAGCGGAAGCCGCTGCTGCGGAGCATCGTCGCAAGATCCAAGAGGAACGCCACAAGATGCTACAGGTCAGCCGGGAGCTAGCGGAGAAACGCGCGGAGGAGGAGCGCCGCAAGGAAGAGGCGGAGATGACGACAGATAGCGAAACGGGCGAGCGGGTGCGGAGGAAGAGGAAAGCCCGCCCTGCGGCAGGGAAACGTAAGAAGAAGGGTGCGGAGACTAGTGGGTCGGAGAGCGAGGCCAGCGCCACACCGAAGCCTCGACGACGCCGAGGAGGCAAGAAGACGGGCAAGGATAGCGGGACCAGCGGATTGGATAGCACAGAGGAGAAGCAGCCGAAGAAACGACGGAAGCTGGCACGCAAGAGCGAGCGGGCGAATGACAACAAATTCAAGTCCAGCGAAATGGTCGAAGACAGCGACGACGACGACAACCCACCTTCCTCACCAGCACCACCCACGGCTGCAGCGAATGGAGGCACCGACGCCGAAGAGAATGAGGATGAAGAGATGACCGACGCCCCCTTCAGCAACGGTCGCGCTGCCAACGACAACGACGAAGACGCTCCGCCCACCGCATCACGCTCCCGCAAGAGCAAAGCCACGCGCCGAATCGAAGAATCCGACGACGAGGATCTGCCAGACGAACCCACCGCGCCCCCTACGTCCACCACCGCCGAACGCGCCGCTGCGTCCGACAGCGATGACGACGCCGCAGACAAGACCGTCAGGAGACCCAACGCCTTCGCCGACCGGCCTGATCTCTCCATGGTGGACGAATCCGTCGGCGCCGCGGGCGAGGAAGGCAGGGATACAACGGGGGAGAATGTGGGGGATGGGTATGGCATCTGAAGAAGATGAATTGGAAGCGTGATTGTGTTGTCTTTTGCATAGCATAATTATTATCGATGGGCATAGCCTTGGCGTGAATTCCATTTTATGCAACACATACACACCAACGTGTTCCCAAATCTTGCCATAACGGTGCAACGCAAGACCTACAGACCGTTCTCCTGCTTTTCGTTCCTGTCTCCCGGTCACTGTATTGCCCATAGCATACCTTACATCCATCCATCCATAGCAACCAACAAACAATGGCCGACCCAATCCCAACCCCCCCCAACACCTATTCCCTCGTCGCTATCGGCAAAGCCGCTCTCTACATCGAACTCCTCCTCATCTTCCTCATCTTCCTGTACATTCTCCCGTCTCCGGAGCGAGCGGACGAGCGGGCGAGGCAGCGGCGCAGGCAGCAGAGGCGCTGGAGGCAGATGAGAGGGCTGCCGCCAGGGTAAAATACGCGGGTATACTCACTCGACCCGCCCGCGTAATGAGGGAGGGCGGTGGACTGATGAATGCGTGTTGTGTGTAGGCGCTAGAGATGTTGATGGGTTGGGCGGGAAATTGGGATTGCTGGATGTTCTGAAGGAATGGAGGTATGGATACCGGAATCATCGTGGGAGTGGGAGTGAGTGTGTTGATGAACGCATTACAGACGTGCTGGATAGAGTGGTACATGCGCTGGAGGTGGTGGGGGAGGGTAAAGGGATGTTTGGGTAAAGTCACGATGATGTGTCTGAACGACCGGCTGATGGTTTGGCAGAGGGTGGTTGTGCGTGATGGAGATGATGCGAGAGGGAAGGGGGATGGGTGGGTAAAGGGAAATGGTATGTTTCGAACGAACGGCTGACGGTGTGGCAGGCAACATTGGTAGAAGAAGAGAGGAGGAGGAAGAGCTTGAGGTGTTGTTTTGAAAGAGAAGGAGATAGTCGAGATGAAATGACGTTCTCACTGTTGATCCTACTGCCGCGATGCTCACGATCAACATACCGGTTTCTCACCGTCGAGAATGTTTTGGGACCTGTCTGTCGCATCCTGTGAAATGGGATGACAGCCAATTTTTTTTTACCAAATGCTGGAGCTTTTGGCCCAATATCGCGACAGACGAAAATTCTACAGCATCTGATGCCGTCTACGTGGCTGTGAGACAGCTTCCTACCTTCACAGAGCGCTTTGGTAACCGCCATCGCGTTACCTGAAACAGAGAAAAGAGAACATTTGTCAAAAGCCCGAATGTTTCACGCGAAGAAACAACATGATGTTCCGTCCCAGGGAGGATGTAGGGATGTTGGCGGTGATCGTCTTCTCCTTACCTTCTAGAAGCGCTTTGACACGATCTGGAAGATTGCCCATCATGGCTTGGGGTGCTTTCGTCCTCAGCGCGATTGGTAGCGACGGCAGCACCCCAGTAACCCTGGCACCGAGAGCCCCTGGCACCACGAGATATACAAGCATTACCTACAGCAAGATCATGCAAGGCCTCTCCATCGGTTTCCGGTGAAGCAAGATCTTGACAAGCGCTCCAATTCCCTTGCGCGCCAGCATCTGCCTGGCGGGCAGGACCCGAGCGATTCAATCTCAGCGCTTCGCTTACCCAGATCGCCAGAAGGGATTATTATTTGGAATGTCTGCTTGCATTCGAGATAAACGAGACGCAAGAGACAAGGACTAGAAAAGCAAGATCCATGTATCCACGCAGAGAGAAAGAGAAAAGAGATCAAAGCGTACCCATGTCACTCTGAAGTCGAAAACTTTCAAGCTCGATTGGCCCTAACAAAGACGGTCAAAAATAGCATACCCAAAGAGGGTTCGTGGTAAGGTTAAGTGGCTTTGAGCTGTCGTTCCTGCTCGACATACCACCTTTTTTTGTGAAGATCTGGGGTTTAGAGGACCGAAGATGTCCGACTGCCGCCCAAGACCAGCTTCGAGAAGGAAAGTCCATGATGGCAAACCTACCTGGGGTCTTTGGGCATCCCTTGCATCGGAGGAGAGTGTGGACGATTTGGACACAAGGTTTGAAGCTTGCGCACGTCATGGCGACTGGCGTCGCATCGCAGATTGGTGTAACCGTGTAGAGGCGATTTGGGGAAGAATTGCGACACTATTTTGAACATTATTTTGAGTTTCTGACGTTGACAGGTGTTTAATCACAAGGTCTGAGACATTGGACGCAGGTACGCTCGTACGTAAGGTGGTCAACCCATCTTTTGGGCTTCTAGAAGGGCGTTGCGACATGGTCGAGGCAAGGAGAAGCTGAAAGAAGCACGAATGCGACCAACTCTCTTCGTTGACCTTTTGAGTTTCCCCGGGCGGTCTGGCGAATACTTTTCCATAGGTCTTGCAGCAATAGTACTTGAGTGTACAAGATCGAGATCGTGGTCATTGACGATATGCGACAGCTACGATATGCAAGATTGAACTCTGATCATCCCTTGGAAATCGTCCGCTTTCAGACGAGTGTTCGGTAAATTTTGACGAAGACGAAAACCTGAACGGGTGCGCCACGAGAACAATGTTTCCGAATGGAGACCTTCCTTAGCGAACGCGACAATCGTAGGTGGTAGAACGCTGCCCTCCCGTGGGTGGGAACAAGTAATGAAGAGGATCGCAACCTACGGGTTGATCATCAAGACTGGCGATTGCGTTCAACGGCACCGTTTATGATCCACAAGCCCTACCTCAATCCTCAATGATGGCATGACCACAAGGCCCCGTGGGGGATACCCTGGAAGAAGGGTGACGAAGGTTGCAGGGGGGCATCTGCATCCTGCAAGACGGACATGCACGAGGCCCCTGCATATGTGATGCCCTGCTATGCCGATGCCGACCTTGACCTACAAGCAGAGTCCCGGCAGGTCGCTCCAACCAAAATCCACCAAGGGGAGCACGAATCAGCCCCTGATCCTTCCACATGCGCGGCATTCAGAGCTGTGGACTGTCCAGAAAATAATTGGACAAGTCTGTGGAGATTCTGTGGAGACAGGACGAAAGTGAAAAATGGTTGGCAGACCGTGGTCTTTATGTGCAGCGGAGATTTTCGAGCAATGGTTCCCTGTCGCTTCGGTTCCCAGAATGAATCAATTCAAATCACGAACGAAGTAAGCCATGATCGCAAGACAGGCCCAATTGAGAACGGGCTTACTGAGTCGTTTTCTCGTGGGTCCTGTCTGCTATCCGCTTGTTGTTGTTGTTGGATCGAAGAAGAGAAGCGCACTCCTAATGATTCGCTGCTTGGGGAGCAACTTCGGATTTTCCAAAGGAATAGATACGATTCTCCCAAGCACGATGTGTCAAATCAACGTGATGGCGAAAACAAGGCCAATCTCGTGGCTTCGCTTCCCTATCCTGGGGCCACGATGCCGCCGTCGGTTGTTAGTCCCTTGGCCTTCGTTAGCAGGCGACCCTGTGGAGAGCCCAACAATCTGGCACCTTGGAGGGATCAGCATCCCTGTCTCTGCAGCCAATTCTAGCGCCATTCCCAGGCTGCTGACGTTGGAGCCGGCCGATCTGACTGGACGGCCACGCTCTCCACTGACACCAAGAACGGGGAACGCTCGGGGCGCAAGGATTGTCAAGAACAAGCGCTGCAAGGTACGAGAGTTCCGGTCACACTTCTTGACGAGCTTTCAGTGGATCCAGCCACTTGGGTCCTCGATTTTAGCAGGACGCGAGCTTGGGCAATGATGTCTTGAAGCTCCCACCAGGCCACCACACCATCGACCGCGTCGGCAGAGCACTAGCAGCTGCAGCAAAGGCGGTGGCTATCACCAAGATCGGAAAGCAAGCTCGAACAAGTACCTTTGTATAGTCGACGTAAAGCGAGAGATCCTCCTCGATGCAGTCAGATCACCTTCAAGGAACGAGTGAGTTTGAAGCAAGTTTCGAAAGGGGCTTGTCGAAAGAGGCAAATGGTCGACTGCTCCACAGCTCTTCCCCGGATGTAGAATTGTTCAGAGAGATATCCCCAGTTGAAAACCCTAAAAGGTCGCTATCGTTCATGATAAAAATAATATCGTCTCTGCTTTTGTGTATCTTCCCTCATCGTTCCTTCCGTGCCAACAATCTAAGCTTATCACCGCACACCATCATCCTTCTGACACCCTGACACCCCCCTCCACCCACACAGATCCCAACTTCCCCAAATCCCAAGCCTACAAGCTCACAAATATAGAGCGACCGTTGACCGTTGACCGTTGACCGTTGACCGTTGAACGCCATTCGCACTTTGCATACGCCTCATTGGTCCCTTGGTCGTCTATTCCACACCGAGCCCACTCCGTTGCGGCTATTGCTCTCATCACCAACATTCGCTCATTATTGGACGCTTCTTGCCTCTACTACGCTCACGAGCAGAAAATCGCGCGTCTGTCACCAGCTTCGCAGCGACTGCCCAATCATCGACGTGTGAGTCTCGCAACTTTTTGTTTATGTCTCATACACCAACCCATTCCCCAAACATACGTCGAGGACGACCCTGAAAATCATCACCTTCGCTGCTTCCATCCTTCATCTTCGATTTGAGGCACGGTGATATAAGGAGCGGGTCGTAGCGGTCCTCCCATTTTCTCACCCTCCTACGGAATCCTGGCGTTGGAGCGATACGGGATTGTTCGACCAAAAATATTACGTTGCAAATCAAAGAAAATAATCAGAACTTTGATTTATTTTCGTGGATCGAATTTCGATTTCGCGAACTACCAGTTGCTCTCCCACCGGCATCGATTTTCCTGGTTCGGCCGTGCCACACACACAAGCTATTCCTTCCAGCAGCGACAATTTTGGGAGCGTCGACCGAAAACACGCCCTTGACTTTGCCTATGTTTTTTTTTGTTGGTGACTGTCTTTCGGAAGTGCTGACAAGACCGTTCCAGAAGGCATAACATCATCATTGTCAAAACTGCTCTCGTGCTCTTCCTCTGGTCCGCGAACGCCTTTACCACAGAACGGGAAATCAACAACGTCGCACCCACGAGGGTTTTCTTTGACGCTTTGCCGGATTGGAGAAAAGAATTCAAACCTACCAGAAACCCACGCCAAACGGCCGCTCCTGTTCTCCTTGTCGGCGCTACTCAGAGACGGGCCAGTCGCAAGCTTGCGCACTAAACCACCAATCCTTCGTCCATCGCTTACTCCTCCAGGCTAGCTTGGACATCAATTGTTCAATCGCATGCTTTCCAGCTTCCAGGCTAACAAGAGATATCCGCGGTGCCGGTAACTGTGCCCCAGCTAGCCTGCTGCAACCTCCCCCCGGATAGTGGGCAAGGTCCACTGTGGGCTCCAGCGACCGCGTCGCTGGTAGCTTTGCAATAGTCAGCGATAGCTCTACGATAGCTCTGCTGCGGGCCACACTAGAGCTCGTGCTGTACCGCGTCCTGTCTCAGCTCAATTCTCGGACCACCCCCTTCTTCAACGGGTTTCCCTCTTCAACCGTCCCTGTCGAGTTTCATGACCGTCCAGACACCAAAGAGATCCTCCTTCCTCCCCTCCACTCACAACAAGCACCAATCTCTGGACGCTGTCCAGCACTGTGTGAATGCCGTTGCCAGACATCGTCTACACTCCACAACAATGTTCAGCCCGGGCAGGCTAAGGAGGGACGATGACAAAGATTGGGGCTGCATTGGCGATGGGGAGGGGCATGGGAGAATGTCACAGCTTGGAGAAAGACCGGCCTCAGCCATGAGGACCGCACCCAGTCATCTCAGGAATGTGACAGAAGATTTACGCCGACCGCCACCGCCATCAGTAAGAGGGAGGAGCAATACAACAACCCACCACGATGTTTCTTCAGGACCGCGGCCACCACTCATCCAGACTGAAAGCGAGGGGTACGATCGTCGTTCGGCGGCTTTCAGCACCTACTCAAGGACCGAGCGATCTGCCAGTATTGGCAGAACACTCAGGTCCAAGGCCTCGAGGTTGCTGCGACGCCAGGAGAGCAACGGCAGCTTTTCGTCAAGGACAATTGATTGGTCTGAGGAGTTGGACGATTCGCCTTACCAAACAGCATCAGGTCCTTCGATGACTCTGAAGCGAAACATTCGACTCCCAGGACGATGGTCGCCCCCCGAATGTGAGTCCACTCATGCCTCTGGTTCCTTTAGGCAACCTACTGACTTCGCTTTAGTCGAACAGGTCCACGCGGTCAAGCCTACTAATGGCCATTACATCTCGGAACCTTTCAACTTCCAGCACCTCACACACACCGAGAATACCCAATTCAGGAGAATGCGAGAAGTCCCTATTGACGAACTCGCGTCTGACTTTTCTGCCATGCGGGCTTCTCAAGCACCACAACAAGAGCTGCGGGGCATCAAGGCTGAAACCATCGCGCGACAAACCATCCCCTTTCACGAGCCGCTTCCACCACTACCGCGCTCGCCCTACTCAGCACAATCTCCCTACACATCTCGCCCAACCACTCCCCGCTCGCCCCCAAGTCATGTATCGACAGCCCCACCAACACCTCCTATGCCTCACAATGGTACCTTCTATTCCACAGGCAGCTTGGCTCAAGAGGAGGACCGCAACTTTGTCTACACGCTCCCACAAGCATCATCAACTACACACAGCCCGGCGCAGTCTATCCAATATCCTCCCACCATTCAAGATTCGCTGGTCGAGTCAGAGACAGTTCCTGGCATGACATGGTGTCCCCCTGAGTTTCCTGCCCCTGCCTTAGATGGGTCCGCCTACATCCCTATCGGGCCCCACGCTGTGACCACCCCGGACGATGTGGCTCAAGTACTGAGCCCTCCGCCATTCGAGATGGTGCGGACGGAATTGACCAGAGTGATTGAGGAAGATGAGCGGTCCGAGAGACGAAGCTCCACCGTGAGCTTGACGAAGCGCCCTTCGACCGCCGACTCCTCCCTGAGGCATGTCAAATCTTTCCCCAGCACGCGTCAACCCGCTGGCCATGCTCGCAATTCCAGTGTCGAATCCTATCAGCAAAACGTTCAATGCTCGCCTAAAAAGCAACGAAGGTCAATCCAAATCATACAGCCTTCCTTTGACGATGTCATCGGTGATGTGCCGTATCAGCGCATATCGCACTGTGCTCCAGTACCTCCGGTGGATACTGAAGCGGACTGGGAGAACATTATCGACTGGTGCTACGACCTCAATGCTGAAGCCGACTGCAATTTTGACTTTGCTCGTGCAGCATCACCTATACCGAACCTTGCTCACAAGGCTGAAATGATTGACATGAACCTTAGCCCACCCGTGTGTCCATCCCCGGTGGACACCATTACGGTCCAAGACTCGACACCAATCAAAGAGGAAAAGAGATCATCATCCGTCTATTCCGCCTCTCCTCCCCGACTGCTTTTACCTCTACAGACAGCTCTTCCTGAACTTGAGCCATACTCAGCCGTATCCTCTCAATCCTCATTCGACAGCGTCTCTGAAGCCACCACTCCCGCCACTTCAATCTCCGAGCTTCCTCCCCGATGTGCTGTCCCAAACGTCCATACCAATTTTTCGAAGCCTGTCGCCACCGCCAATCAACCGTGCATCTCGAGCGAGCTCCTTTGTACCGATATGTATGAGGACCTTTGCCAAGAGACCTATGTTCGTGATTCGTGGAGCTACTGCCGCCCGGAGGGTTCAGCCATCAGCTCTCGCAGCAGTCGGTCTCCCATTAGCAAGAGCAGCTCACAAGAGAGTTTTTGGCGTCGCAGCCGCAACATCAACCACGCTTCACAAAGCAGCCTGCCTGACCTCGTGCCAAGTCGTTTGAGCCGCGAGCGACCCGACCAGGGACAAGAGCAAGCGGGTGAAAGCGCCACTACCGAGGAGCTCACCGGTCATCGTCGCAGTCCATCAAGTCTGATGAAGGACGTCGCCCAGAGAAATCTGCTGTGGAAGCTTCAGAACAATATCCCTGATGAGGCCATGAATGCTCACACGCTGCTGCCGCTACAACCTGCGCAACATGAGTCCGCTCTGCGAGAAGGAGAATACCCATTCGTGCCACCACGGATGTCCTCCATCCCAGCTGGAAGGCAGCGGTCTGCCACTGTTGTCTCTGCCGTCAAACCAGTCAACATCTCTCCCAGGGCGAGCAGGGCCTCTTATAGCCTGTATCAAGTCAACGAAAGGGGCTGAAGCGGCTCATTGCAGTCCGTCGACTTTCAAGATTCGTTTCATCGATCACTTCGATAACGTGAACGTGGCATCTATCAATTCGCGCCTGGTGGCGACCCGTGGCTCAACCTACGTTCCTGATACGTCTACCGTCACCTTTTCTCGATTACTCGACTGCCTGAGAAGATTTGGAGAAGAGAGTGGTCCTCCATCCTTCATCTCATCGTCATCTCAGCACCACTTTACTATCATCCATCTTGACAATCTTACATTTTCTTCTCGCTTACTTTTTGACGCTTGACGCGCAAATCGCCCTGGATAATAAGGCATTCACAAATTACGATTCTTACGATAACCATGCAGGTTGATGTTACTTTGGACTAAAAGGAAAACAGCAGGCACAGGAAGTGCCATCTTGATGATGGGCATCAATCTCGGATAATTTAGAGGAAAAGGGCTCCATCGCAAGAAAAAGGGGGTCTATGGAGTTGAGGAACTTTAAACAGAACAATGGTAAAGGAGGGCAGGAAAAGCAAGGCCTGGCGCCATTTGTTCTATCATTGGAATGAGAGGATATACTGTGTAAATTTCGAAGGCAAGCAGCAGTGGTAGTCAAACCCGAAACAAGTCAAAACATCTGGAAATCTACATTGATTCCACAATGACCATGTTATGTGCATTCAAGCGTGCCAGTCGAACCGACATAAGGTCCTCCTGGTTGAATGTGCTTGTTCGAAGCACGCGGCCGTCAAGGGTTTACCACCACCTCGCTCGTGGTGCCTCGTTCCTGCAGATCTCACTCATTCCTTTTCCGGGTTTCAACCGTTCGACGCCGCGGGGCTGTCTACAGGGGCCCACCCACCGCACCGGCCCCACTAGTCATGAAGGTACCTTTCCACTGATTGGCCAATTCTCGTAACTGGGAGGAAAAGCTTAGTCCCACACGAGTTGTCCGAGTGTTTATATCCGTCCCTTTTTCCCATCATCATCATCAACCGTTGACGACGAATCTTTCAACTTGTGCCATTCACGCAACAAACGCGCTCGCTTCGCTCCCTGAACAGGAAATTACCCCTCTGAGCTGCACCATGTCCCCTCACCGCCTGATTTGCAGTTGCATGATTGGCCTTGACACAACAATCACTTTGCATGTATTGGCTCCCCGTCCCCACCAACACCACCACATCTTTCTTTCCTGTGATGCTGCTTTGAGCGATGACGGATTCCGATTCCGAGTGGGAGAACGTAGATGCTGACGAGTGTGTCGTGACTCGGTTTATTAGTTCTCACACGTGGGACGAGGTTGAGATCGTCCACGTCCACGGACCTCCGCCCACAATCATGTTGAAAGGGGAGAAAGCTTGGGTGACCGTGCAGGTCAAGACCTTCACCAAGTGGTATGTCTTTACTCTATACTCCTTCTCGTGAGTCATATAGCTGACGAAAGGGTTGTTGAAGGTTGAACTCGAAGCTGGCCACCCGCAATATCGAGGTGAAGGACTTGTTGAAAGACTTGAGTGATGGAGTAAGTGATACCACACTCCATTCCCAATTCTGGCAACTTAAACTTGATGCACATGATATCAAGAAGCATGATCATCCTTTATATCATCATCCTCTAGCAATATCCTCATCTTCATGCACATGACACTTCCCCAAGTTGTACGGATAGAAGCAAAACCACTGACATGCAACCTCAACAGGTCACCTTGGTCCACATCCTCGAGATCCTGTCTGAACAATCTCTCGGTCGCTATGCGGCAGCACCGAAGCTTCGCGTGCAGAAGTTTGAAAATGTCAACGTGTGCCTTGACTTCATTCGTTCCCAAGGCATCCAGATTCACAACATTGGGGCTGAAGATATCGTTGACGGCAATCAAAAAATCATTCTCGGCCTGATCTGGACACTCATCTCACGCTTCACCATCAGTGACATTGGTGAAGGCACTGTCAAGGCCAAAGAGGGCCTTTTGCTGTGGCTGCAGAGGAAGACTGCACATTACGAAGGAGTCACGGTTCGAGACTTCGGTCACTCGTGGAATGACGGACAAGCTTTGTAAGTCTCCTGCTGCATGTATTCTGACTCTACCGGTCAAGCATCACCGGTCTCATGGTAGTCATCTTGCTGACTGTGGCAGCTGTGCCTTGATCGACAACCACCGCCCTGACCTCCTCAACTTCTATGAGCTTGACCCGACTGAGCACAGAAAAAACATGAAGCTGGCGTTTGAGGTTGCGTCACAAGACCTTGGTATTCCAGCGTTGATCGACGTTGATGATGTGTGTGACGTTATGAAACCTGATGAGTACTCCATGATCACCTATCTGGCCGGGTTCTACCATGCTTTTTCCACGCTGGAGAACATCGAGAATGCCGGTCGTCGTCTCGACAAATTTGCCACGAACATGGATGCGTCTATCGAGATGAAAAGCAATTATGAGAAGCGGACCAGGATTCTCATCAACCGCATCGCAAACAAAATCATCTCGCTACGCAACTTTGATGTCGGCAAGAATTATACCGAAGTCAAGGAACAAAGTCGGGCCTTCAACAACTATAAGGCAACCTTGAAACGCGAGTGGGTGACAGAGAAGAGCGAGTTGTCGACGCTCTTGAGCAATATTCAGACGAAGATGAGCACGTATCGCCTCAACGTCTACCGACCCCCCAAGAAGCTTGCTTTGGAGGCAGTGGACAGCGTCTGGCAGGAGTTGCTTCGGACCGAAAAGGTGGCTTACCAGCGCATAAACCAGAAGATGGCGGAGTAAGTATAGATATTCCGCTCGTCATTCCAATCTCAATAGTGCAAATTCAAACCTCCTCCCTTGATCCACTACATTCACGATGCTAATACAATGGCGTATAGCGTCAAGCAAGACCTTCGTAAAATGTTTGCTAAAGAAGCGGACTCCCTCGCAAATTGCATCGATGCATTTAAATGGACAATGCTCGATCACCGCAACGCAGACATCGACATTCAAATCCGTGAGCTGACCTCATTCACGAGCGAGCAGCTTCCAGCCGCTGGTGAGACACTTGAGCAGGTTCGCAAAATTTCTCTCGACTGTGACGAGGCAAATATCGAGGAGAATGACTTGACCTCTTACACCATTGAGGAACTGGCATATGATTACGATCTCGCGGTCAAGTCGGTCCGCACCCGGCTAGCCTTTCTAGAGAACCAAAAGATCGCTCGAGGCGTGACCAACCTCACTCCTATCCAATTGGAGGAGTTCGAGTCCGTCTTTCGGCACTTTGCTGATAAGCACCATAACTGCCTCCTCGGAGAAGTGGATTTTTCTGCCGCTCTGGCCAGCTTGGGGTTGACGTACGATGCTGAACAAATGTCTGAGCTCTTCAAGGAGCTTCAATCCAAGGATAAGGCGGTCACGGGTGTGTATTTCGAACCTTTCATCCGCTACATGGTCACGGTGACGGAAGACAACAATACGGCCGATCAAGTGTTGCAGTCCTTCAACGACGTCGCAGAGGGCAAAGCCTATGTGACTGAGCTCGACCTTCGACATTCATTGATGACTGATGAGGCCATCGAGACATTTGTTGGGAAGATGCCTCCCTGGAAGGGTGACGTCTTGGAGAAAGACAAGGAAGCTGGGGAGAAAGGATATGACTATGCCAAGTTCATGCTTGAGATGTGTCTTGACGAAGGATTAGCGCAGAAGGACAGTACGAGGCGTGTATCCGGCAAGCTAACCCCACCCTGGGAGAAGGACGACTGGGATGAGTACACCAGGAAGAGGGATGGCATTCCCTCCTGAGCCGAGAAAAAAGACAAGGGCTTCCGGGGTTTCATGAGGCCTGCGATGGAGGTGGTAACGCTTTGCTGTGAAGAGAGGTAGTGGTGGCGAACTCAATCCGGGATGTGCTTCTTGCTCTGTTCCCCACGAAGTCATGACGCATAGCGATGGCAAGGCTCCGGGGGAGGGGGAGTGTACCCTCCCAGATGCATCGATAGCGACGGCGTTTGTGCTGCTGTCATGTATCTAGTGCAAATCAAATGATGCCAGTCCAAGATTTCCAAGCCTCTGATTGTAAAATTCCGTAACTTTGAAATCCCATGAACGAATCTCTGTATGTGATGCTCCAAGATTCAAGGTCACGTGAGTTCGCTCCTCACAATTTCTGTTGCAAGGCATGGTGCGGAAACAGCGGAATTGCGGGTGTATTCTTCAAATAAGTATTTACATACTCGATCTAATTATACCAATAATAAGGCCTTATTTATATTTATTATAAGGCTATTACCGGCTTCGTATATACTTGAATTAAATGCTTTGAAATACCGGAAATACTATTTATGGCCGATATATATAAGCCGGTTATACGACTTAAGGTTTAAAAAGCTTTATAATTACGGATATAAAGACTATTTATTCGGGTTTAACGTAAACCTCGTCGTAATACTCCTTCTTTATATTTTATAACCGTATTATATTACCGGGTATA